>ML733416.1:9759-319709 GCA_009176405.1 Aspergillus novoparasiticus
AAAAAAAAAAAAAAAAAAAAAAAAAAAAAAAAAAAAAAAAAAAAAAAAAAAAAAAAAAAAAAAAAAAAAAAAAAAAAAAAAAAAAAAAAAAAAGAGCTAAATAAACTTTGAAGATATACAGTAGTAGACAGATTCATGGTGATCCTCGACGGCATTGGCTACACCAACAAGAAGCGGCTCAGTTCAATGAGTTGGCTGGACAGTGGCTTCTTGCCCTTGGTGTTGATGTTGGCTTGAAAGGAAGGAGAGTAGTGGACGACGTCTTAATCAGCAGGCAGCATTACTATATGAATGCTGTGGCTCGATTGAGAAGGTATGAAAGAGATAAGCTCTCATCGTCACCGTTTTTGGCAAGTGATCTTTGTGGTTGCTGTAGAGAGACAGACTAGAGGTGGAAAGAGTCCAGTCGATCAGGGCCGTCTTAGGCTCCCTCGGCTGCAGTCGACAGACAGCTGCGAGTCAGCCCAGCTCGAGGCAATTCAATCTACTCTGCTTTCTTGCCTAGCTTCACCAGTATTGCAACTTTTGTGTTGGTTCCCCTTAAGATTCCATCGCTGTCCTGCGTTTTACAACAACCCTCCAGTGTTCCTCCACGCGCTTTTCCACGAGCTTTTCCACGAGCTAGTGTTGACATCTCCGCATTAGATCCACCCAATATCGAGAACTCGGTCCTCTACTTCCGAAAATAGCAGTGAAGGTCTACCCCCGATATCAGACGCTGTCCTTCACGCCCTTATCCTTCTGCCAGTTTGCTTGGCGTTTGCGAACACGACGATGCCAGTTGCCCATTCTCCAACGCGACAGCCGCATAGCCTCTGGGCTTTCGGATTGTTCTGTAAAATCCCGAAGAAGTTAAACTAGATGATTTAGCCGGCATTATGTGTGTAAATTTATGAAGTTGAGGCCCCGGTGTGGCTTGAGTGCTCTCTTATTTTTTCGACTTCGGTTTCGTACGAAGAACCCGTGCATGAGCCGACCCATGATCGGCGCTAGCCCTCTTCAGGTAAAGGAATATGTCGACGATGAATATAAAGCCGATGACCTCTTTACCAATATGACTGTCGCAGATGTGTTCATGAAGGCACATGCAAATGGCTATGACCATCGCAAGACCGGACGTGCCGTGGTATATGGAGACAGTCCCGCGACGGAGCGACATCCTGGGCACGTGTATCAATCTCTGCCGCGAATGGGGTGTAAATCATCTCTTCGTCAGCCAAAAATACGAAGTCGACGAACTATACTGTGGCGTAAAACTTATTAGCCTCGCCGCAGAAAACGGAATCAAATTAAAGGTCACCCATAATACTTGCCCTGTGCCACCGGGTCTGTTTTTGTCGCAGCAGAGCAAGTAGTATGCGGTGTACGCTCTGTAGTTCCCCCTTTCTAGCTTGCCTTTGTAGACGAAAGCCCTGAGTATCTGGAGACTTCCGCAGATCCACAGTCTAATCTAGGTGATGCGGAACGCTATTTCCTTGTCTTTTTTGGAGAGCCAGGCACCTCTGCCACCGGGGAATAAACAACTGGATGAAGGAAAGCCGTCCTTCTATGTGAGACTTGTCTTACTGGTTAGAATGAGGCACTGCGTAGACTCCAGTCCTTCCTGGCCAAGAAAGCAAAGGTGCATGACGATGAGAGGAATGTCTTAGCAGGCGAAATCACCATCATTCACAGCCCATACTTGGCATCAGGGGCACCCAGCCGTTTTCAAAGCTCGCGAAGCAAAAGACGATACAACATCCCGACATTAAACTAGGTACAGATCGTAGATCGGCGAATGTCTCCCGGTGAAACCGCTACCAGCACATTCTCCGCTGGTCATATATGCGGTACGTACCTGTCCTACCAAGCCACGATCATTGTAGAAAGTCTCACTAACTGCTCTAGTACGAATAAGCCCTTCAAACACCAATCCATCTACCTGCCCTAGTCCTACAACACCACCCACTTCAACATCTAGACCACTGGTCTCAGAGGCTATTCCTTCATCGATCCCGTAATGTGCCTACTCTCCCAAACAGCCTGTATACAACGGCGCCCGCATGGCCGTCTTCCCCTTCCTTTCAAGGGGCATATCAATAGACTGGTGCCGCCGCGAGCGCCAATTTATGGAGAACCTGACTGGCGGCAACTTCACGGCTAGCCATGGTGGGTGGAGTTTTAGATCCAACATGGGGCGTCGACCCGCGGCCTTAATCTGTGGATCTCTCACCTTGTAACTCGTAGTGAGATATTTGATCTGGAGGTTGAGTATATGATCCATATGCCGTTGGAGAAGGGAATGAGGCTACGGCGGCTATTGCGAGGCGCGATGCGTATCCAAGGCTGATTGTTGATGATAAGGGGGCGAGGGGAGAGGTAGAGGGGGTATAAAAGTGCTACCTAAGGGGAGTGATTCTTATAGAATCAATATTGTACGGACTAGTAGCATATTCCATTTTATGCCGATAGAGAGCCAGCTCCAATGCGCAAGGAAATACAAATAAGGTAACTTAACTATTCCCCTCTAAACAACAAAAAGTACAAAATCTGAATTTGTAAGCTATCACAGCGGATATTACGATAACGGGGATATGTATTGGCCGCTGGCTGACGACTCTTGATCGTCCAGACCGGAGCCCAGGTTATCAGTTGACCCCAACATGGTGTAAGTCAGACTACTTAGAGCTAACTTAAACATTGATTTGTTCCACTCCTGGGTTCTGCCTAAAGTAAACGTCTTTCCTGAACTTTTATGAATAACCAGCCAAAGCTGCCTACTGCCGCAAATTGAGGTGAAGAATATATATCTTACTGGTGTTAAATCTACTTTACATATATTCTCTGAAGTTAACAATCACCAATACCCGTATCCACCCTCCCAACCAATAAATATACAATCATACTTATGAGCAATGCATAGAATTCTCTCTAGCTCCGTCCGAACCCCGAACCTGTCCAAAATTTGGATGATCTAGAAATTGCACAGACCATTCCATCGCTCTGGAGATCTCGCTCGGCCAGTCGCACGGGAAGGGGATATCGCCGAGTAGGAGTGATGAGGGTGATGTGTTGGGCGCGGGGTTACTCAGCGTGCTTGTACTAGTTGTAGAGGTACCTAGTTGCGTGGGAGGATATATAGGCGTACTAGCACGGCCAACAAGAGAGTGTAGCGGTGTGATGGGGCGGGAAGAGAGGGTTTCCTGCAAGGGAAGCTCTACTGCGATTTAGCGCCTGGGCGAAAATCAATTAATAGGCGTGTGCGACTTACGCTCTTCACCCAAGGGGCGTGCACGTGACAATGCACTTAACATTTCGACCGCCTTCTGCGCCGCAATAGAATTAGCGCTCAGCGCTTCGAACACCTTCAGACAACTCTCTGCATCCTCACGCAGCGCCTGCGGCGACGTTCGTCCATGTAGGAAAGCATTATCACTGTAAAAAGTCTCGGCAACGAAGAGTATCGAGCTCGCGCAGATAAGACATGATATCATTTGCCACCAGGGGAAATCATGGACGAGGCTGCGCTCGTCGGTGACGTTGTGCAGGAGGTGGGCGGTTTGCTGGGCCTCATGGATGCAAATGTATTCTGCTTCGGAGATGCGTTCTTTGTGCTGTAGGAGGAGATCTACGAGGGGAATGTTGTTCATTTGCAGGAAGGGGAGGAAGAGGAACGGGCGATGGATGAGGGCTCGAAGGTGATGGAATTTGACGGCGAGCATATTTCGCTGTGTCGGGTTAGTATACTACTAGCCTATGTTTCCACTTGTATGTAGGGCGATGACAAACCTGGCGTTTGAAAGAGACAGATTTCTCAAAGGTGTGGCCAAGGTCGAAGCGGAGATGCCGCGGAAGGTGCAGTTTCCATTCTATAAGACGATGGTCTAGAGTCGCGGTACTATGGAGCATTTGCTCTGGCGAAATGTCAATCTGGGATGGTCGATATAATTCCCGGATGACCGATCCTAATATACAAGAAAAGTCGATCACTGCGATGAAATAGTCCATCATATGTCCACAGACTCGATTGCGCTCCTGGCTTACGATGTCATCGCCACCAAGGCTAAATGGTGCATCGTCTGTTGTAGAAGGCAGGTCGACATGAAAGTCGGCTTCATGTATTGCCATCGGCCGTCCGAGCTGAAGAGCCAATAGCCGGTCTAGCACATACAAGGAGTACCACGTACGCCGCCAGTGGGAACGGTCCTTTATCCACGTTTCCTGGGAGAAGGGGCAGCTGGGCGAATTCTCTACATGCAAACCGATGCTATGGCCCATGCGGATTGCAAGTCCCAGAGTATTCCAGCATCTGGTCTAGTTAGCAACCGGCAAAGCAGTAAGGAAGAATAAATACCTATCCGTATGGGAAACGGCCAGTAAGAAGAAACACTGCACGAGCAAGTTCCAAATATTTACAAGAGAGCAATCGGCGCCTAGCTCACGGGAGAAGTAGAGTCCTTGTTCGAAATACCGGAAATAATGATAAGAGCCGCCGTGCCTCCCGTGCGGAAACGAGGCATAGTAGGATCCGATGGCGAAAATGAAGTCTAAATAAACTATTAACCGGCCAACTCTTGACCAATAGGGACAATTCAACGTAGCATCGTACTGAATAGAGCAAGCCACGGCCGAAGCTCCGGCTGGTTGTAGTCGCCCGCCTGAAACCGGCGAAATTCTCTGAGGAGCACCGATTTACAGATGAATGGATATGCAACATGGATAGTCGACAGATAGACATCCAAGAATTGTTCTGCTTCAGCTTGTGCAGGTACCAACGGCGGTTGGGTCAACGCCACGAATGTCCCTATATTGGGATGGTGAGTATAGCTCTGAGTTGGGAGATCGTCTCCATCCAGAGAGCCATTTCCAGTCACATATTTCCGGATGTAATGGACGAAATGGATATCGCTTGCCTTGCCAACATACGTAGGCGAAGACTCCGTAGTATCGCTTTCCTGTGGGGCGGCTATTGCGTCCGGACTGAGCTGCTCGGTTTTGGTAGCATCTGGAAGTTGACTCTGAATATTCCGTAGACCAGTGTCAAGCTTCGCCTGCTGAGCAGGATCCAAGTTCGGCCTGAGCTCGCGAATCAGTGCTTCATAAGATTGAATTGCGTTTGCATATGCTGTTCGGAATTCCCTCGTAGTGAAGCCGGACAGCGCGCTGTAAGAATCACGACAAGACTCGTCGATCCCTCGACGGCCCATATCAGTCAGACTTCCCGGAGACCCTCTCTGTTTGCGCACAGACCATGAACAAGTGAATCCATATCCGTCACATCTGGAGCACACTGGTTGGTGGCCGTCACACTGACAAGTTAGAGCAGGTTGTAAGCGATGTGAGCGGAGCAAACCTTTGCTTTAAGCAGGCGACACTTGTCGCACGCAACCCCGACACGCTGACGCTTCATTATGGACGATCTTCCTGCGATCCGATGGAACCCTGCTATAGGAGGCTCGGGAGTTAAGCGCACAAGACAGGATGGATATGTAAGATTAAGGTGAGATAGACATCGACTGTAGTGCTTCTATTACCGCTCCGGACCGTCCGATCCGGTGCTGCTGACTAAGTCCGCAGTCTTTGCTGGGCCAGAATGCCCCCAAACAGTCGGTTTATTCCACCGTGCTCTGGAATTCCTTTTTTTTCTTTTCTGGCGCTATCAGTTTTTTCTTAAACAGAAAACTTTAAATTTACGTGTCATTGACCTCACGATTTTTGCTGTCAAGTCTCTTCGGCCCTGCAGAACTGACAATGAACTCGGACGGTTCGCTGCAGAATGTTCGCCCTGGGCCTCACGACGGAAGCAATCTCAAAAAGGTCGCTGCCCCACCCCCTGCTTACGATCCGTCTGAGAAGTCGGTACAGCTGAACGATTACTTGGAACACCAGCCAGAACGCATCTCTCAAATAAGCCCTCCAGACACCAGAAATGAACCTGTTGGATCCGACGATGTGCAGAGCCCGGACGAAGACCTGCAAGAGAAACACTCTAAACCAAGACGCATCTTGAAGTTCTTGCACACGACATATATTGTGTCCTATCTTGTTTTATTCTCGATGATCGGTACTTTACTACGAGTGGTTATCGAAAGCCTGACCTTTTACCCGGGGGCACCAGTCAATACCAGTGTACTGTGGGCAAACGTTGGGGGCAGTATGATCATGGGCTTCCTGAGCGAGGACCAAGAGCTGTTTCAATTTGAAAGCGTGAAAACAAGTATCCCTGGCCATGTTAAGAAGGACCATTCACAGCGTGCCGCGCATATAAAAGCCCACAAGAAAACCGTACCCTTGTTTATCGGGCTGACTACGGGCTTCTGTGGAAGCCTTACTTCTTTCTCCACCTTCATGCGCGATGTTTATCTGGCACTCTCAAATAACCCAGTGGTACCAAACGGACCGTATCACGAGGTCTCACTGTTCGCGTCTGGCTCTGCCAGTCTGAAATTTCCTAATGGCGGGTTTAGTTTCATGTCTATTCTCGCCGTTCTCTTCACTGAGATTGGTCTCTCCTTGGCAGGTCTCTTTCTTGGAGCTCATATTGCAGTTGGTCTATCTCAGTGGACGCCCAGTCTGTCCCAAGTGTGGTTGCGGAAGTACTTGGACCCTTTTTCAGCTATTCTAGCTTGGCTATCATGGATCCTTATTATCTGTCTCGTAGCCCTCCTGCCCCAAGATCACGGAACAACCACGTTATGGAGTCCAAATACATGGCGTGGACCGTTTCTTTTCTCTCTTGTCTTCGCACCAGTTGGCTGCTTAACCCGCTTCTACATTTCCCTCAAGCTAAATAGCCGGTTAATCGGTTTCCCACTGGGAACATTTGCAGTTAACATATTAGGCACAATGGTATTAGGAATGGCATACTCGATACAACACGCCAGAGTCAACACTTCTGAGTTAACCATAGGCGGAACTACCGGCTGCGAGGTGTTGGAAGGAGTCATGGACGGGTTTTGCGGGTGCCTGACAACAGTCAGTACCTGGGTTCTCGAACTGTCCGATTTGCGGCGTCAGCATGCTTATGTTTATGGGAGTGTGAGTGTGGCAGTTGCTTTGTGTTTCCTCGTCATCGAAATCGGGAGTCTGCAGTGGACTCGAGGTCTCGCCACGCCTGTGTGTTTCCGGTGACACAGTAGGAGTTTCACAAAGCGGCTGGCCTGGGATGGAAAAGGCTGAACCTGGGCGCATTGTCCCTAGATCTGGTATTGTGTTAATAGTGTTTCCTAGCATTCCCATAGAGCTTTTGAGTATACCTGCACATAAAATCAAAGATCATAACGAATCAATACGTCTGTTGTCACGTTATATATCCGGGCATCGGGAAACGTAATGTAGCTTCATTTTATTGCTAAAAAAAATGCCTTAATAGCTCTTACACACAGACGTACAGCATCTAGCACTTAGGAGTCTATTTCCATTCCCGTCTCAGCCAAAATAAGAGATCTACAGTTTACCTATTCACGGCCTCGCCCCAAGCATGACAGCAGGTTCATCTGCACTACCATGTTCATAACTTGGGAAAAGTCAACAGTCACCCTTATCTAGGAAATAGAGAGAACGGATGAGCCTGCCACAAAGTCCCAACTCCGCAGTTTCAGTAAGAAGCCTCATTCCATTCTCGGGCAGCTCTGCCCACCTCAACGCAAGCGCGGATAGAATATGTCCATGCGCCACACAGACTATATCTACATCTCTGGGCTCACCACCTCTTACATCATACGACTAAAACCCTAGGAACTGCTGTATTTCTGAGATAAGCCTGTCTAATCTGGCCGTACTTCCAGAGGAGACCTACATGAGACAGATCAGTAATTACCATTATTCTGTCTTTTTTTTTTGTTATTAGGATGGTGACGCATTCTCACCCCTCGCACCCATCCTTCCGGATATTCCACCATCGCATCTGATCAAGTCCCTTCAATTGCCTGATTTCCCTTGCCGCACTGGCAGTGAGGCCCTCATAGCCTCCATAGTCCCATTCTCGCAGCAGGTCGGTAATGATTACATTTGGATCCGCGGGCGCCGGCTCATCTTCAACACTGACGCCTAAATTCAGAAGAGCCAGTGTCTGTCGAGCTTGGACGCGGGGGGAACAATAACTAGAAATCGTCATCAGTAACTGTCCCGGAAATTGGTCAAAGTAGGTAGATACGCACACCCGTCCGATCCTGCACTTGTTGCTGTCCGCCCGTCACCGACGAATTGTGCCGCAGTGTCTTGAACCCGCTTCTCGCCATTTGGCGTTAGCAGAATATCTATGGACCCGGTGTGTTGCTGGTTTAGGGTCCATTCGGTCTCGCCGTGGCGTCAACATTAGTGTCAGCGGTTTGCAATCGGTTGTATATTTCCCGTATACCAAGTCACGTGCGTTATTGGCTGTTTTTGGTTCCCGTGGCTTCCTTTGGTAAATAACAGAGTAATCCTTCGGATGTTGGTCATCTTGTAAACCGGCTATCGTCATCCTATAATATTTTGCCTTTTGTATCCGCCTTCGATAAAGTACGCTAGACAACGGTCTGTAAGACCGGATAGGACGGATGAGGCGGATCGCAGAAATGAATGATGTAGTTGTATACCTACCAACCAGGTGCATCAAAGGGCCTGTGCAACAACCACCACCCTTACATAATCTGGAGCTAATCATATCCTGTGAAAAAGCAACCTGCATTGGTTATCTAGAGACTCAGTAAGAGAATGATGTCACTGACTGGTTCGCCAGACATCGTGGCGAGTCTGGCGACTCTCTTCCAGAAACGGTGGTTCTGCTGGCGATTTCCATGGAGCGCAATCTTTACATCATACAACCTCATAGCAAGAGGCTTTCTAGATATTTCCTTGTTTTGAGTGCACTCGATATGCCGGTTGGCCTCCATCGTCTTCATCCTTGGTCCGTACATTTTTGCTAACTGCATTAGAAACTCACTGTACGCTTCAAGGATACATCGACCTACGAGGAAACTGTTGATTCGGTCACAAAGTGAGAACCCTTTGCTCAATTCATTTTACTCTATTAATTTAACCAATTTGGGTAGGATCTTGGAGGCCCCAAGGGACTGCCACCCATTGCAATCGCATGCTCACCCCTAGTTTACATATCGTATGTTTAGAAATTCCGCTATATACCAGTTTAGTATTCACATTATAATGTCAGTAGTCGCGACCTTACAAAATGCGAGGTGGATGAACTGAAGAATCTGCCGGGAGTAGACGCTGTACCCCATCATGATTAGTCGTCTATCAATATAATATAGAGCCAAGTAGTTTCCTTACTGCTTTGACTTAATACTTCCATTTAACAGAAGAGCATGCACCATGAATAATCCATAGATCTATATCCGGCATTTCTGCCTGATGCGGTCTCCATGCTGTTCCAATAGTCTGGCGTATGATGCAATGTTATAGTCATGGTTAAGAACCATAGTAACAGTATACATTGATAAGCATGATTCGGTGCGTAAAAAATACCCTGAAATCTATATCGCTCGAATCGGCACAACAGTGTGCTGTGTACTCCTTCAAAAATCAAGTCATGTTCTTCATTAACATTGATATAATCAACAAGTTCTATAAAGTTGTGATGGTTCTTGAAAGTCGAAGCTCTAAGCTTGCAAGCAATTTTGCGCCGGGAAATGATACCCATCAGAGCACGCCATCCAAAAATGAACGATGCATCTCTCTTTTAAGCCCTGCCTGCTCATGGATGGATGGCAATATGCATTGTCCACAAAGGGTTTCAATGAAGGATGGGTATTACCGGAGAAATCGCTAGTTAGACGATCCGATGATAGGCCTGAGTCTGCGAGGCTACGGATTGCTGACTAACTTATATGTTCCTGTGGCTGAACACTTCATGAGAATGGGTATTTGGACAAGTCGACGGCCAGAGGAAACCGGACACGGGTATGGCAAAATATTCTAGGGTTCTTGAACCTCGTGGAACATCTAATTAGTAGTATACTACGGCATGGATACACAGGACACAGCAAGAAGTGGTGGGTAGAGGATAAAACTCGTAATGGGCTCACTGGTATTGTGATGCTATGAGGACGACGCGCAAGATAGTTCTATAGCGAGCGATATCCTACATTAGTTATACCCGTAGGCACTCCTGTTCTTAGAGTCTGACATCCGAACTTTCTGTAATCCGAACCTGTTAAATCCTAATCTCAGCAGACTAGGTTGCGACAGAAATATTATGCGTATACGCTATATATCATCCTTGATCTCTTCAACAGTCCACTCAGCCCTTTCGGCCCTGCGAGCCTTCCACTCCTTGTGGACTACTATTCCGAGAATGCTGAAACTAATAATAAAAACAATAACAAATACAAGGATAACCCCGGGCTGGCTTTTTGCCCAGTCACTTCGCTTCACATATTGATGGACTTCGAAGAGCGGAGGATGGGCAGTGATGGCAGGCATATTTGAGAGCCAGACTCTTTAAGGTAATTTCCAATTAGTATTTGACAAGAGATAGCAGTATAACGCCATGAAAATATACTCACTGGGTCGCGACTTGTGCGGACAGGGCCTGCAGATAACTTCCAGTAGACAGCGAGGCGCGTAGGATGGAGGTTGCGAGATACAAACACTAGCAGCAACATTGAAATGATGAGCTAGAAGCACAGGATAGCAGGCCTGCTACATCCTAGATGGTTCTGATTCCTTGATTGATGTGATGTTCCCGGGCATGAGGTTACCGATCGCCTAGGGCTAATATCTATGCTTCACCGGGGCGTCCGGGCCGTCCGGCCACGAACCTTCTGTTCACCCATGTAGAATCGCAATAGTACAAGCAATTTTTCGTTTGCGATGACGTTAGATGGCGTCATTACAACACTACTAAGACTTATCCTTTGCTGTCATCGGACTCAAATAAGACTTTCGCCGGATGTACAGAGTTAGCCTAGAAGTTTAATCTACTAGATGTTAGCATCTCTTTCGCAACCACATTGCACGTGGCCATATTGATTTCGTAATATCGTCCTTCAAGAGGCATTTACCTACTCAGCCTCATTATTTACTGCCAGGTGAAATAGCCCATATCATGCCCCAAGACAGCATAGGCGACACGGATCACGCTGCTCGGCGCCTGCAGTCCCCAACGAATGTCGAAGACCCAAGTGATGTCGATGAATTCACTCGCCTCGTCAAATTCGTCTCTGCTTACCGAGAATCTGACTTCGCCAACCCCGACGAAGGGGAAGTGCGCGTCCACCGAGTGTGGTACGCCCCTTGGCGCAAGAGGAAATTCCGCTGGAAACACACCGGTGGACCCTCACGCAAGTTCCCTGACGATTGGCTCCTTACTGATATCCGAGAGGGTCTGGCTGGTGTAGACGTCACTCATCGGCGTAATGTCGCGGGGTTCAATGAATTGGCTTCGGAGAAGGAGAATCCGTTTGCGAAGGTTATATCATATTTCCAAGGGCCGATTCTGTATGGTGAGCGCTGCCTACTATCTTTATCAGCATTTAATGGCTTAGATCATCGTGCTAACACTGGGTTACATAGTGATGGAGCTCGCCGTTTTGCTTGCCGCTGGGCTAGAGGACTGGATCGATTTCGGCGTCATTATTGGGATTCTTTGTCTGAATGCCGCAGTTGGCTGGTACCAAGAGAAACAGGCCGCAGATGTTGTTGCAAGTCTGAAAGCCGATATTGCGATGGGGGCTACGATCGTGCGCAATGGGCAGGAAATGGATTCTCTCACTCGAGAATTGGTTCCAGGGGATGTGGTAAGAATTCCTACAGTGAAATCGCGGTCTGCAACGGATTCTGAGTAAGACCATGTCCTAGATCGTGATCGATGAGGGACAGACCATTCCTGCGGATGCTAAGATCATTTGTGCGTACAATAATCGTGAAAACGGATGGAAGGAGTATAAGGAACTTTTGCAGGACGGGATTTTAGATGGCTCAAGCCCTCAATCAGATGACGATGACCATGGTGATGTTGCGGGGAACAGTCGCGGTCATTCGATTGTAGCTTGTGATCATTCAGCGATTACAGGAGAATCGCTCGCGGTCGACCGATACGTGGGGGACACCGTTTTCTACACTACTGGGTGTAAGAGGGGCAAGGCTTACGCGGTGGTCCAAACAACCGGCCAGAGAACATTCGTTGGGAGGACCGCAGCCATGGTGCAGAATTCCAAAGATACTGGCCATTTTAAGATGGTTATGAACAGTATCGGGACATCGCTTCTAGTATTGGTGATGGCCTGGATTCTGGCGATGTGGATTGGCGGGTTCTATCGAAATATTCCCATTGCATCTCCAGGAGAACAGACGTTGCTGTTCTATACCCTGGCGCTGATGATTATTGGGGTCCCCGTTGGTCTCCCTGTTGTCACCACAACGACGTTAGCTGTTGGGGCTGCCTATCTGGCGAAGAAAAAGGCTATTGTGCAGAAGTTGACTGCAATCGAATCTCTTTCTGTAGGCACTTTCTATTAAACTCAAGACCCACTTTCCAAGTTTTGAGGCTGATCTTAGAAGGGAGTCGATATCTTATGCTCTGATAAAACCGGGACTTTAACCGCCAATCGCCTCAGCGTCAGAGAGCCGTTCGTGGCCGAAGGTGTTGACGTGAACTGGATGTTCGCAGTGGCAGCCCTGGCCTCATCTCATAATGTGAACGCGCTTGACCCGATAGACAAGGTGACACTGCTTTCATTGAAACAGTATCCCAAAGCCAAGGAAATTCTGCAGCAGGGATGGAAGGTAGAGGAATTTCACCCCTTCGACCCCGTCTCCAAACGAATTGTTACGGTTGCAACGTGTAAAGGTGTCAAGTATACATGCACGAAGGGGGCCCCTAAAGCCGTTTTACAGCTGACTAATTCCCCCGAAGCAAAAATGTATAAGGAGAAGGCGACGGAGTTTGCCAGTCGTGGATTCCGTTCCCTGGGTATTGCCGTGCGCAAAGAAGGCGAGGACTGGACGCTGCTTGGGATGATGCCCATGTTTGATCCTCCAAGGGAGGACACCGCACAGACAATCGCCGAGGCCCAGAAACTGGGTATAGAAGTCAAGATGCTAACTGGGGATGCAATAGCCATTGCAAAAGAAACCTGTAAACTATTGTCACTTGGCACTAAAGTTTACAATTCTGAGCGGCTTATCGGCGGAGGCCTTGGTGCCATGGCTGGGGACCTTGTTGAACGAGCAGATGGGTTCGCGGAGGTCTTTCCAGAACATAAATATCAGGTGGTTCAAATGTTACAGGAGCATGGGCATCTCACAGCAATGACAGGAGACGGAGTAAACGATGCGCCCTCCCTGAAGAAAGCAGACTGTGGGATCGCAGTGGAAGGCGCATCTGAAGCAGCCCAGTCCGCTGCTGATATTGTCTTCTTGGAACCTGGACTCTCAACTATTATCGATTCTATCAAAGTCGCGCGGCAGATCTTCCACCGCATGAAGGCCTATATTCAATACCGAATAGCACTCTGTCTGCACCTGGAGATCTACCTAACGACCACCATGATAATCCTCAACGAGAGCATCCGCAGCGACCTTGTCGTGTTTCTAGCACTGTTTGCAGATCTCGCAACGGTCGCCGTGGCATACGATAACGCATCCTACGAGCTCCGTCCTGTCGAGTGGCAGCTACCAAAGATCTGGATCATCTCCGTTATTCTCGGTATCTTGCTCGCCGCAGCAACATGGGTGATCCGGGGGACCATGTTCCTCCCCGATGGTGGCATAATCCAGAACTGGGGCTCAATCCAGGAGATCATATTCCTCGAAGTGGCACTTACTGAGAACTGGCTGATCTTCGTAACTAGAGGTGGCGACACATGGCCATCTGTTCAACTAGTTGGTGCGATCTTAGGCGTTGATGCCCTGGCCACGATCTTCTGCTTGTTTGGCTGGTTCTCAAATAGGGATATGATTACTAACCCGTTTTACCAGCTACTTGACACCCCAAAAGAAACTCATAACGGATGGACCGATATTGTGACGATTGTCCGTGTGTGGGGGTACTCATTGGGAGTGACCATTGTCATTGCATTGTTGTATTATGCCCTAAATAAGATTGGATGGTTGGATGACCTGGGCCGGAAGAAGCGTAGCAGAGGCGAGATCCAGGTCGAAAATATCTTGAGTCACCTTGCCCAGGTCACTGTCCAGTATGTACAAGAGGCGGAGACAGGAAGTGGACGTTATTTCCTGGCGTCCAGTAAAGAGGAGGAAGAGGTTGAGTAGAACTAACTGGTAAAGTCAGTCGTCATGATGGAAAGGAAAGGAGTGATATTTACCATTTTGAACCGCCAAGTATGTGAGTTCTTCATTTTTCGGAAATTCTGAAATGCGTCGCGGTCAATATTGCAGGAGTGATATGCTAGTTGAGGAAAGGGATTTCATATACCATAGCTGAAACTCTTCTGGACTCCAGAATTTTTTGAACAAGTTGTATTACACATTAATTCAGCGTGGTCAGAAAATAGAACAGAAACAAACTTCCTTTGAGAATCCAATCAGTATCATTGATATGAAACTGAAACGAGCAGACAGTGTGAAATTTAGGACATTCAAAAACGATCCCATACCCACGCCCTATCTCGCTCCCGTCCTGTGCGAAGACACTCTACCTAGACCGTCTCCTGTCCTTCCGCAGTCGGGGCTTTCTCAACTAGCCGACCAGGCTCAGAAGCAGTGGGCTGACTGGTATCCCTACTCACTTGGCCTGGAGCCTCACTAACAGGCGCCGGATCCCCCCATCCACCAATAGTATCATTGTATATACGAGTATACAGCCCCAAGTACCTTGTGTCAATCCTTTCATGCAACGAGAGAAACACCACACATGTGATGGGAATAAGGCAACAGTCAAGGATCCTCTAGAAGATGAACTCCGAGTCCCCAGCAAACAGGGTAGAGCCTAGACCTCTGCAAACCCGGCCCACGGGCCCTCTCAAAGGCCCAGGGCCCGTCTAACTGGTGCCCGCGGGTTGACACCTAAAGCCCGGGCCCGGCCCACGGACTGACCCTGCAGCCCATTCTCAGCCCTCCAAGGGCCCATCTATGCATAACTTCAAGACAATAACTTGCTGATTCATATAAATAAATGACTGTTATTTACACCTGTCACTGCCAGGTAGCTTGTATGAACGTTAAACAACAATATCCTACATGAAATATTCTGATACTACACTGTATTTTGCCTCTTCAATCCATTATTACTTGGTTTCATATAGCATATAGGCAAAATGCTTAAAATTAAGAGTGATATGGCTGGTACTACAATTACCGCAGTTCATGTTCAGAATATATATATATTTTCACTACATTCCAAACGTACTATATATCCTTTCATGTAAATCGATAGTGCCACCTGAGCTATTGGGATATAGGAAAAATTTGGTATATAAAAATGTGCGGATGGGCTGTAGTCGAGCTTTTGATGGGCAGATGGGCCCTTGACGGGCCCTTGGCGGGCTCTATGCGGGCTCCCTTCACATGAACGAATCAGGGTGTATAGCCTGACTTTCTTCCCTTTGTTCCAATTGTGTGATTCTTCCTAATTCATAGACGTAACCAGTTACTCTGGTTACAAGATTGTAAGTACTTCATTCTTTCACATCAGTCTATATCATTTCTTTTGGTTGAACACTCCACTTTGTCGGAGATGTGGAAAGCTTCTCGATCACCCGTCCTATACATCAAATGGGACCAAGTCTATGAATCGACATTGGAAATCAGAAAACTGTCGAAGAAACATGAATTCAGGTTCTAAACAAGCAAGCCTTAAGCAGCTAATACAAGACCAGGTAAGGAGATTTCTTTTCACTACAATTATATTCTACAGTAGCTAAGCTTTATTATATTTACTAGACCCATAGCCAGGCAGTTACAGAGCCTTTCAGTGAAGAACGCTGGGAGCGGGAAATTGTTACAACCATTGCTGTTTTACGACTTCCTTTCCAAATTATTGAGCACCCCCAGCTCCAAAAGCTGATCCGGCTAGCTGCACAAGGATCCCTATCGTCTATCAAATTCCCTTCGGCAACAACAGTACAGCTTCGGCTCCGGAATATCGTGAAAGATGAGCACCAAGCCATATTTCAGAATCTTCCTCCCATGACCAAGATCTCCCTCGCCCTAGACTGCTAGACATCCCCATTCCAACAGGCCTTCATGGCTGTTACTGGATACTTATTGATCGAGAATGGAACTATCACGAAGCCCTATTAGCCTTTGAACTTCTTCATAGCACACATTCGGGTAGAAATCTTAGCGATGTTCTTCTTGGGATCCTCCATCAGTTTGGAATTGTTGATCGAGTGTTAGCTGTTACAACAGATAATGCTTCAAATAACAATACCTTAATAGAGAAGATTCAAGAATCAATCAGATCCCTGGAGGTAAACACCCGTGTTCCAATTATTCGGGTCCCCTGTTTGGCCCATGTGATTCAATTAAGTCTACGAGAATTACTGGGGCATGTTAGAGCTGATCCAAAAAATGATGTTGCATTAAGGGAATTGTCTTCTACCCAAATACAATCCTTTGGTATCAATAATAGGAAAAAGGAAATCACGAACACATTAGCAAAGGTATGAGGGACATTTGTCATATAATTTGCTGATGCTTACTGTTTTATAGATTCGTGGTCTGGTAATTTTTGTCAATGCTAGCCCTCAACGCCGTGAAAACTTTCAACATCTTCAGGCAGAAGGGTCAACATTGCTTCCTATCCAGGATGTTCGTACACGTTGGAACTCAACCTTTCTAACGTTACGGCGTGCTAGGGGTTTACGATGAGTGTTTGAGAGATTCTGTTCTGAGTATAACGGCACGCATCAATTCCAGCTTGACAATGAAGAATGGCGGCAGATTGAGTACCTTCTTTACTTGACCCAGCTGTTTTTTCGATTTACAACCATGATTTCAAAGTCTACGAACTGTTCATACTGTGTTCAATATCTACAATACACTCTTTGCCCATTTTGAGAAGTCTATCACCCAACTCAGACGGGAGAAGGTTCCATGGAAACGGTCAATGCTCAATGCCCTTGAAGCGGGTCAAAGTAAGCTTTCGCTTTATTACAGCAAGACCGAACAGATGCATGGAAGCTACTATGCAATTGCTACCATCCTTGCGCCAACACATAAGCTTCAGTTTTTCTCCAGCAAAGAATGCGGTGATAATTCACAGGATTGGCATGAGATCTATCGAAATACCCTTCAGGAGTACCTTGAGCCATATAAACAGCGACTCTCAGACAGCCAATCATCTTCTGTCAATCACTCTTCTATTGCACATACTTCAGAGCTCCATTCTTTTATTGCACAGAATGTCTCTGAAGCACGAATTCCCGGTAGGACTAATGAACTTACAAGGTACTTGGGAAGTGGTATATACAGTATCTATCAAACCCTTCTTTTATATTAATTAATAAATACCTAAGGGACTCTTCTGATACACCCTCTTACCTTTTGGAAAGATCATAAGCATGAGTTTCCTATCCTTGCAAATGCTGCGCGGGATATCCTTTCTATCCCAGCAACTGGTGCCGGAGTTGAGCGACTTTTTAACTCTGCACGGGAAATCTGCCACTATCGACGAGGATCCCTAAAATCCACAACAATCCGGGAGCTAATGATGTTCAAATGTGCGACTGGCTTTGAGCTAGATTCACAAGAGCTTGCTTTAGTGATTCAAATCTTATCAAAGGAAGAAAAGAAGACAGCAGATGAAGATCATGCAGCGCAGGATAGTCGAGAAGCTCAATGTGAGATCAGTGACACTGAGGAGTATGATTTACAAATAGTCAATCCGCGGCAGATAAGCAAGGCAGTTGAACGGGCTAGCCAATCAGCTATACCATAGCGACGAGTCATACAAAGTGATTCAGAGCCTGAGGTTCAAGATTTTTCAGAAGATAATAATGAGTCGGATCTTCCTTCTGTTCCAACCCAGCTCACCACTGCTGAGAGAAATAGTAACTCTGGGCTTCGTACGTCAGGGAGGATTTGTAGACCTTCAAAACGTCTAAGAGATGATGACTTTGTTAATTAGTACTGTAAAGTATAATTAATTAATATATTATAAACTGGATAGTTAATATTTAGAAGATATTTAAATAATTTAATTAATTCTAAATTTAATTAGATTTGAAGGGGAATTATAAGTCTATATAGAGAATTTAAAATAAATATATATTAATCCTAACCCAGCCCGCCTGCCAAACGGGCCGTACCCCAAACTGAATGCACTATCTTTTTTTACCCCTTCTGGACTAGAGGCGAGATCCAAGTCGAAAATATCTTGAGCCACCTTGCTCAGCTTACTGTTCAGTATGTGCAGGAGTCTGAGACAGGAAGTGGACGGTTCTTCCTGGCGTTGAGCAAAGAGGAGGAGGCTGAGTAGATGCAACTGTTAAAGTTGTCGTGATAAGAAAGGAAGGGGGTGCACACACATTGTATGGTCTTTTTCAACTGCCAAGTCTGCGAGTTCTTGATTCGTCGTTGTAATAGTGGAGGAAAGGGACTCTCTCAACGTATGAAACATGATAAAATTGTATTAGACATTAATTCTGAGTAAATAACAAAATAGCGAGACGGGACTATATAGCTTTGGGAATACGTAGAGACATTTTCAATAGCATGGAATGGAAAGAAGAGACTCAGTGCAGCCTTCGACGCTCAACATGATCACACACCTGCATCCTCTCGAACTCCCCTCGTTCATAGGCACCCTATCTAGACAGCCTCCTGGCCCTCCACAGCCGGGGCACTCCCGACTGTCTGGCCAGGCTCAGTAGCAGTGGGCTGACCTGTATTCCCATTCAGGGGGCTCGGAGCCCCATTCTCCTGAGGCTTCTCGACCCCTCCACTAACAAGTGCCGGGTCCCTCCATCCACGGACGGGATCATCATACGTACGAATATATAGTCCCAAATGCCCCGGGTCAATCCTTTCATGCAACCAGAGGAACACCCCACAAGTAATGGGGATAAGGCAACAGTCAAGGATCCCATAGAAGATAAACTCCGAGTCAGGTGGGATGACATTGCCTCCCTCGCTAACGCCCCAACATACAGGGTAGAGCATCCAGAGCAGACAGATCCAGCTGGCTGGGATGATATGCGCGAGCTGGACGTCCCGGCCTAGGGCTTTGGCGTACCCTAGGGGCGCTACGAGAAGGCAGTAAACTAGTAATAACCAGGACCATATCCAGAAGCCGTAGTATCCTAGACCCGAATGTTAGTGTCATCTTGTTGGAAAGGAAGTGGTGTACACTGACCCCATTTGTAGTCGCTGCGAACCACGGCACCGACTACTGCCATGATTGCCATCACCGCGCTCAGAAAGCACGCCCAGAGTATATGGACAGTCGGCGCAGCGCAGGTTAAAAGTACAGATAGAGATAGCAGCGGCCAAATCAGGAACCTGCATTGCAGAGTGTGATTGTCAACATGTGATGCCTAGCATAGGTTAGATAAGAGAGAGGTCGAGATGAATCTTACCAGCCACAGTACCGAACCCACCAGATCTGGCGGCTCATGCCAGAATTCAGGTGGCTGCTTCTATGCCACTCCACGTCAATTGGGACCCAGCCAAGATTAGATGCCATGCTATAATGTTCGACCATTGCTACGAAGGCAGCTGCTGCAAGAATGTAATGAAATATTCGCTGCGTCGGAGGACGGAGAAATGAAACCCCCATGATCATGAGCATGGTGAAGCCCATGACGGACATCACAGCCCAGTACCAGTCTGAGCCGCGAGTGGTGATATGGATATCAACCGTCTGGTCATTCACAACGAAAGGGTTAACATGGGTTGCCCTGTTGCCGCCCATTTTATGTGGACATGTATGGATAGAAAATAATCAAGGGTGGAAAGGTATTCAAAGAGACCACTGATAACCTTCTCCCTAGCTAACTTTATATACGTTTCTTGGAAGCCGTTAGAAGCATGACTATAGTCGCATGTGCAGACGAATATCTCCTATACCATAATCGACTCAGATATAATCGGTTTCTTTCTCACGGCCATGATAATCATGCAATATTGTGTCTTAATTCCGATTTGTTTTCACTGAAAGACTGTGGTGTGGTATGACTGCAGCGAGTCCGGTCCGCGTGGGCCGGCTGTCGCGGATTGGTGTGGTGCACCAAAGCATAACAGCACGGACATGGATTCAAGAACAGTAGGGGTCGGCTGATCCTTAGTTATGTTGCCAAGTCAAATCAAGCATTGACAGGTCCTGCCCGCAAGGCTTGTTCTAGCCACTGGCCCTCATAAGCTTGATGATGGTTTGGAACGTCATAGGTATACAGCTCGAAAAGGACAAGCCTTGTGACTCATACAACAAGCTTTGTGTCAACAAATCGATCCGTGCGGCCCTGTAGGGATTTCATCCTGTGTCGATCATCTTGCACCGGTTCATTGATCTGATATCATTGTGCAGGCTAGTTGTTGCCTAGAGCTGCGGCACAACGTCACCGGGTAGGTTTTTTCTTGTGCTATCAGCCGCTAAGGTAGACATTAAGTCACCGGTCTGTTGGCCATTACAAGGAGTCCAACGCCCAGACATCGTATGTTTGAAAGAACCTATCTCGTAGGTTTATCCCGGTATCGGATCAAGATAACATGGGTCACCAGCTGCCGCACGATTTCGAGGCAATGCACTACAAACTAAAATGACGCTTTTCAACTACATATAATTCAAACTATATAGAAATATTAAGGTGTAGTATTCTTGATGCCCGAAGGTCATTATATCTAGCTTTTAATCATCGCGAGAGCGATGTGGGAGGCGGATCTGCCTGCCTCGACGATTTGTAGGCAAATGCGCCTTAACAACCTCTTCAGGCACCTGGAGTGTAGAATCTCCAGTACTTTGAAGTACAAATAGTCCAGAGGGCTTTGATTTACCTTTTCTAGCTATCCTGAAGTCATTTTGAAGCTGTATAGTGGCCTCTTTAGCAAGGGTTGCTTCCTCCTTTTGACGCTTCTTTTCCTCTGCTTGCTGAAGTTTTGATTTCTCGCTGAGAGGCCCTGAATTGCTTTCTTTCTTCAAGTAAGCGTTGTTTCTCTTCCTTTTCTTGCTGTCGATGAAGCCTTTATTGCTCTTTTGAAGCCTTAGTAGCCTGTATCTCCTTGTGCTTTGCTGCTTGAAGGTCACGGAACTGTCGAATCTTCTTAGGCGAGTAAAAGACGGCATCACCATCCTTAGGAGCGTGCAATTCAAAAGTAATAGGCTTTCCACGCTGGCGCTTCTTCTGTTCTTCAAATAAAGCTTTTTCAAGGCCTTGGCAGAGGAGCTTTAGGAAGATATTCTCTGTAGAGAGATAATGAATTGTAGAACTGAGTTTTTTAGTATTTCGCTTATAAAAACCAGCAACAACATCTTTTAAAAGCCTTTCAATTCTTCTCCAGTCTTCTGCCTGTAGAATAGAGCGGAATGACTCGCTAGAAGGAGGTCTTTCATCCTCAATCTTTGTAAATCGTGTCAAACCAATTTCTGGATTAAATAGCCAGAGACCAACAGATCTCCATGCAGATTCAATATTTTTCGGAGATAAGTCCTTTTCCCGGCTTGGAAAAAACAGGCCGAAGAAATCCCGCTTAGTAACGTTGCAGAGGCCTTGGCTTTCATGTAAAAATCCTTTCAAATGATCACTATAGGCCCTTGCAAGAGAAAAGATGCTGACATCAAGCGGCTGCAGAGAATGTGTAGAATGTGCAGGATAGGTTAAAAGATAGGTCCTATTTGCAAAGCAGTATTCAATAAACTCATTGGTAGCGTGAGAACCATGGCCATCAAGTATTAGAAGCCTCCAGCGCCGCCGTGACTTCTCTTTAATTTCACGGTCAAATATCTCACGAAGCCATGCAATTCCTAGTATATCATTTGTCCAACCAGATGCAGAAGAGGCAAAAAAGCAAGAATAATCTGTAGGATTGAAGTGTTGAAGCCTTGAAGCCAGGAGTCCTGTATCTTGCCTGATACTGCTTGATAGATTAAACCAGGTGACAGCGATGTCCCATCTGCCCATATACAGGCCAAGCAGGTAATTCACTCCCTGGAGCTACTCTGTAGACGTTTCTTAAGACCATCCGGTTTATATTTCTGTTTTGAGAAGATTCTTTTGCCTTTTTGTAAGATTATAATAAGAAATCCCTCTTCATCCATATTATACATATTCTCTGGCAGTATCTCATATTCTTGCAGTTTCCGCTCAACACACTGGAAATATAAAGCATTTTCACTGTATCTCACTGTTGTTTTCCTCGGTGATGTTTTGATAAGGTTGACCGGTGTATACCAAACTCCTTTGCAATTTTAGTATAATTAATCAATTTACCAGGCTCCAACGAATCGATTACTGCTAACGCCTTTTCAATTGGAGTCATATTGGTTGAGATATAAAGATTCAAATTATTGAGGTTCGAAAAGTCGGTGAGTACGAGTATCGTGCGGCAGGCGACGTGCGGCAGGTGGTGACCCACGTTAGTCCGGTAACTAGTACAGGATAGTCACGTTAAGGCATTTAGTGTGATATATACTAGCTAAAATATAGTCAACTGGGTATGATAAATATATACAGGCTTAAGCGTATGAACCGCCAAAAGATATCAAACAGGAAAGCCCAAAACTGCATAACTACTGTTCCCCGATCGCCTGCTGCCTCTGCTCAGCAGGGCCGCTATCCATATTCGTCACCGTTCCCTGAGCATGACCACTCAATCTCTTCTTACACCAATGCTTAAGCGAACAGAACGTCCCATGAATATGATAATTCCCATGACTCCTTACCCGAGTTGAAGAAGGAGCCTACCTACTCTCAACGACAGCCGGGGCCGACTTTCGCGGATGGCGCAGAAAGTAGAACGTCTTGCGGCATATAGGGCATCTCGGGGAGAAATTGCACACCCAGTCGTCGACACAGGACTGGTGGAAAAGATGTGTGCATGGGAGTTCGCGCAGGATGGATGTTGATAGTATCGGCTCAAGGCAGATTATGCAATCCTGTAGGTTTTGGGTCTGTTTGGATGTTGGTTAGGATCACTCTTTTATACTGCATGCTGATGTTGTGGGGGCGAACTTACGGGGTAGAAGGTCTGGAAGGCCATGAAATGTCCGTAGCTCTGATAAATTTAATTCATATTTGGATGTCTGTGGTGGATGATGCATGGTGGTGGAATGGGAATCAAGGATCAGGTGCTTGAAATCTCAAGGCTGGCGGCAGCGATCACATTTTATTAAAGCACGACCCGACGCCAGAACAGTATCAGGACCCCAACTTAGAAGAGATCCCAGGGACTAGGACTAGATCAACTGATGCCCACGTAGATTCGCGTCATCAGACCGGATTCTGCGCTACCACCAGGCTGGGCTGTTCCAGTCCATGTTCGGCCCACGCTCGGTCCAGGCGGGTCTACCGGTCACAGCGGAAGCCACGGAAATCGCGACATTATTTGTTGATTTAAGAATTTGGTTCTCACTGGCGCAAAGACAAGCTAGCGCAATGTTAAGCCATGGCAGGCTACTATATACACGTGCCACCACCAGAGGAACGGGGCGGCCTGATGCTCAACGAGCTGTGTGTCGGGGATGCGCTGTTATTTTGGCTTGCGGGACCTGACAAGCAGTAGAAGTACGACGCCGAGTATTAATAAAAAAATGCCGTCTTTGAAAATCTTTCAGATCCCAGGAACCTGCCTGATAATTGCATCCTTTGTTGGGAGAAGCTGGACCCCGAGGCTTCATACCGTCGACTTCCATGCGGCCATGTCTTCCACCTTTCTTGTATTGGCTTGTGACTGTGCCAGGAGGATGCAAGCTGTCCCCTCTGTCGTAAGACATTCTACTATTTGAGAAGGCCGCGCGGGATGTATATTGGCAGTCAGCGCAGTAGTTATACACCTGAAAAGCCAGCCATGTTTTATTCCAAAGCGGCAAAAGCCTGGTTTTGTCTTCATTTTTGGGAAAGTCCGATACCAGACAAGAGTCATAGTCATTAAAATTCTCTTCTGATAATGGTATTCAATGTGATGTAACTCCAACATCCTTCGATGCATTATTCTAAATGATTAGACATAAAACAAGCCCTAAATGCAGAGAACTATTCTGGACGTAACAAACACCGTTAATCGATCCAACTCCGAATAGGCTCGAAAATATGTTCCACGCGTTTTACGTCCAACATATCTTGAGACTTCTAATGATCTGATAATCAACGCTTCAGAGCTATGAAGAAGAGCTCCTAGGCTAATGAGTAAGGGTAGGCTCAACATTCGCATTATCAACGTCACTTTCGACCGCCAGGTCCCCTTCTTCATGCTCCTCACGCTCTTCCTCTGCAGCTTGAGCTTCTTCGTCCTGCCGCATCGCCTGGCGATTCTCATCATCTGGGCTCCGGACAAAGGTCACTCCAGCAGCCCACCAGTGCAGTGGATAGCGCCTGCGCCCTAAGTTATTGATGATAAGAGCCCACCCGAGCATTATGAGAGATGAGGCGAGGACTGTCGGTAGGTATCTCCAAGAGAGAGAAACTATATCAGATTGCACTGCGGCGTTTAGGCCTGTTGCGCCGGCCCTGGTCCATATTAATGTTATTTAAAATTGATGGTTGGGAAAGTGAGGAAGAGAGCTTACGGCGGATGCGCACACCCAGTAACCAACATGACAAGCAACGATGTTGCCATAGACAACCCACCATTAATGAAAGTCGAGGGATGAAAGTGGGTATTCACTAAATACCCCTGGTACTGACTGTTCAGCACAAACAAGCGCGAGATGCACGTCCCAACAAGAGCAGACAAGAAATGCCCGAAAACAAAATTCCTCGGCTGTGCAACGGGCGATTCAATGACGCCGAAGAGAAGGACCGCTGATGCACCAAAGGAAGTTATAATGGTCGGCGCGTTATAGACATCCCGGAACGCTGTGCTCGTGGACATAATGGCCTCGATTAGGAGGATCCCCCCGAATGCGCCAACCCATGCGAAGAACCATATTTCGTATTTCAGTGGGATCTTTGTGAGCCAGCTAAATGGGGGAAATAGGAGAGGGGCGTATGGTGGACTCGCGCCTGGAGGACGGTATCCTGTGAAGCGGGAGATGCTGTCTGGGAGTCGGCTGCGGTAGTCCTCTTTGAACTTGAATCGGTCTAAGTGTTTGAGGAGCCCTCGTCCTCCGCTACGAAGACGAAGACGAAAACGATGGTTCTTTTCCATATTTGGCTTCTTGGTCTGTATGCCTACGTGTGATCTACAGATTGCCTGGGATGGGATTTATATTGCCTGCTTTGAAAATGTTGACATCATAGTGATCTGGTTTATCATGCTGGAACGCGCGATCCGTTGTGGCAATACTCATGAATTCTATTCTCCGCTTGTTGTTCCTTGTTTATATACCAGAAAGCGTAGCCCTGACCAACTAAAGGGTAAAACGAAGAGAGCCATGTCGTAACCTTGGAAGTAAATACGGTTCGCCCGGTCCGACCGTATAAGACTGCTACTTGAATAGCTAAACATTGAGCATTTAGCTGCTGAAATAGAAGTCATCTAATACCAGTCGCCATTTTAATATGATTTTGGCAATACAAGATATCATCCATAATGATAACTGCCTATTTCAACCAGGATAACCCTTCCGGGACTTCTCCCATTCAACGTGGCAGCGCCTTATGAGATCAAAGGCAAATCTACATTATTTTAGACACAGACAGAAAAAAGGAACTTGCGAAGGAAACATGAAACCTACCTCTTGTCCTCCACCTTCCCCTCAAGAGCAATATCATTCTCCAGCTTCCCATCCGAAACCTTGTACACCCGGTACCAGGTCTTCAGCGAATCAAGATATCCCGGAAGTGAAGCCTCTACATCCTGGATGTCAGATATTTTTGACGCCAGCGGATCCTTGACATCGATCACTAGAACCTTCCAGTCGGTCTCCCCTTCATCCAGAACCGCAAAGGCACCGAGCGGCTTTACTCGTTTGACTTCCCCGCAATAGGCCACTCCGTCCCCGATCTCGCAGACATCCAGCGGGTCATCGTCTCCTGGGATTCCAGTTTTGGAGTCTTCTATGTCGGGGCATTCCCAAGTCTGCTGGCTTGTTAGGCGACCGGTCATACATGTTTTGTTGATAAGTCAAAATTTACACACCTGAGGCAATGCGCCGTAGTTGCAAGGGTAGCCCTTGAAGGGCGCCACATCAGAAATCATCCTCGGCTTTCCTTTGGAAACGTCCTGCCCGATGGGGTTGTGCTGTTCGTCTTTGGAGAGCTAAGTCTAATATTAGCCAGCTCCGGCCGCATAGAACGGAGCGTGATAACCAGACATACCTCCATTTTCGGGTTAGTCGCACGGGGAATTTCGACGACCATATTTACAATTTCCTTTTCGCTATCTACAAACAACGGGATATCGTGCCAGGGGGATATAGTCTCGCCGTTCTTTCGCAGCTTATAGGGTGTGCTTTCGGTCAATGGAGTCGCCATCTTGTTCACGGGTAGCTTGTTCGATTAAGTGCTGTGTATTGAAGAGGGGATTATTCACGTCGAAGATTGTTCTTCTGTCGACGTTGGATGTTGCATCATACGTACGATATCTGGTTCAGTGGCGGATCGCACGGATCGCACGGATCAGACGGAGTGACCTGAAGAATGCCCAGAATCAAAGACAGCACATAATACAGCGGATCTGGACCCCCTCTTGACGTATGGCCAGGAGTCGAAAGATTTCCTCAAACAAGAAAACGACAACTATTTACTCATGTTCAGAACTATGGCGGTCTGGAACAAAGTCAAGTCCCTGTTCCAGGGCCCTTCCAACGCCCCCCAAAAAAACAGCTCATCTGGCCTAAAGCCTCAACACCAAACCCATAAAGAGGGTCATACCAGTCAGCAATCTCGCAATCACGACAGCAATGATGGCGAGGACCTATGCCGCAACCTGAGCGAAGTCGCCGCGCCGGAACCTGTGCAAAGACTCTCGCCGCAAGAGCAGGTGCGCCGACCTTCTCTGGAGCAACGACTTTCGGATATGTCGAGATCAAGCCATGAGAAGGAGGACGATAACTATGAGAATCTGAGCGAGCTTGCGGCGCCAGAGCCGATTGAGAGATTGTCGGAGAGCGAGATGGCAAGGCGGCCGTCGCTTAAGCAGAGTTTTTCGCGGTCTCATTACAGTTCGAGGGGTTGACTACTTTTTTTGTCTATTGTTTTAATATTATATATTCCGATCCCACTGCTCTTTGGGAATATTTCGGGTTACGATAGCATAACGAACGCAGTAGTATTCTCTACTCTACTGCAAATACTCAATTTCTTTTTCTTTAACCATCCACGCCCCGGCATATTCATGCGGTTCGCCAAAAACATTCAGTCGGTCTTCGATATCCATCAGCCGGTTATACTTGACCACCCGCTCCCCTCGACAAGGACTCCCAGACTTTAAATGCCCAGCAGATAATGCAACGGTCAAATCCGCAATAAAGTCGTCCGTCGTCTCACCCGAGCGATGCGAGACAAAAACTCGCCAGCCGTAGCCGAATGCTTTTTTGGCACTAGAATGGCATTAGTACGACTGTTCATGCCGTGAAAAGAGGGCGAGATGCTCGGTTATAACATACGCTTCCAGCGACTCGGTGATAGTACCAATCTGGTTAATCTTCAGCAACAATGAATTGCACGCATCCTTCTCTTTAGCAGTTTCAATCCGTTCGATATTCGTCGCCAGCAGGTCGTCCCCGACCAGTTCAATAGGACAGTTCTTTTTGAATGCACTCCAGGCCGTCCAGTGGTCTTCCGCAAATGGGTCTTCCAGGAGAATGATCGGATACTTGTCCATCAACGAGCGGTATAGATCGGCTAGACCGCTTGCAGATAACTGGCACGGCTTGTTACCTTTGAAGCCTAGATCGTATCTGCCTTCGCTGTAGAATTCCGACGAGGCGGGGTCAATTGCGAATTTGATCGTTTCCCCATGTCCTGCCTCCTTAACTGCTGCCGTTAGAAGGTCTAATGCCTCAGAGGGTTCAGTAATCGGCGGCGCGAATCCGCCTTCGTCGCCGACACCAATCGCTAGAACGTATTAGCAGATTTTACTTAGTATACGCGGCAAGGAAACTTACCAGACGCCCCATGCTTCTCTGTAATCACAGACTTCAAAGCCTGGTACACCTCACTACCGAGCTGAACAGCATGAGTCAACGACTCGGCCCCAACAGGCGCAATCATGAACTCCTGGAATGCCATCGTATTCCCAGAATGTTTTCCACCGTTGAGTACATTAAAAAATGGCACGGGGAGTAAATATGGTCCTGTTATTCCCGCCTCTTTTCGCAGGAACTCATACAGCGGGACGCCCTATACCACAAGTCAGTCTCTTCGCCTCGCCTCTCCTCTCCTTTAATCAATATCTAAAGGAATTGGATGAATTCCAGGATACCAACCTTCACCGCAGCTCCAGCCCTTGCACAAGCCATACTAACACCCAGAATCGCATTCGCTCCCAGCCGGCTCTTATTCTTGCTCGCGTCCAGGTTGATCATAAAGCGATCGATCTTGGCCAGGTCCTCACCGACATTGAACTGCTGCTTTATCAGTTCAGGACCAATGATTTTATCCACGTTCTCGACGGCCTGGTGTACGCTGTTTCCGCTGTAGTTGGATGCATTGCCGTCGCGTAGCTCGTGCGCTTCGTAGTCGCCGACTGAGGCGCCTGAGGGGACGAGGGCGGTTGATGTTCCTGTTTGGCGCTTTCAATTAGTATGGTAGGTATACCAAAGGGATCAAGGGCTACTAGAAGGAGGAGAGTTTTTGTACCAGCTCCCGTTGTTACTGTGACCTGGACGGTGGGTTTTCCTCTGGAGTCGAGGCGCTGGGAGGCGGTTATGGCGGAAATGTGTACGGTGCGGTCTGCCATTCTTGCGAGTGGTATTGTATTATATTATATTCAGGATAATGAAGAATGGGCGTATGGATGTGTAGCTTGTTGAAGATAAGCTGGCTATTTATTTAATATACCACGTCATAATGATTTTTTAGTTCGAACCTGGCGTGGGAAGAGGTGGCCGGTTGGCCCGGATAGCACGGTAAAGCCGTTCTTCCCAGTATGATGCCATGCATTTAAGCCAACTCTGAGCTCACCCTATTTCGTTATTCTTGTGAAACTGATTATAGAATTAATTATTAAGCTTATTTTTGGCGCAGATATTCGGTCAGTTGCACTGAAAAGAGTGTGTATATGTCGCTGTATAGACAGGATGATGCCTGGCAGGTAACCGCAAGTCTACTATGGAGAAGCTGGGAGAATCCAGTAATGCTCAATGAATCGACGGTGTCTTCTCCGTCCAAAACGAAATCCTCCCGGCGAATTTCCCGACTTTCGCTGCAATTAATGACAAGAACCAATCGAATTAAAACCCCTGCTCAGTATGCCAAAGTGCTTCCCACTCAGGAAAAAGCGGACGCTCATCTAAAGTGTGCGTCTCCTAGTCCTTTGGGATCAGGCCCTTGTTTATCTGATATTTCTCGTATTCCTTCAATGCCGGCTCCATCAAATGGAGAGTTTCACCTAATCGCTTATGGGCGATTAGATTCTCTTCCCCCTATTTCAAATTCTTGAGCAAGAGCGAGGGGATATATGGTTCCTCTTTCAACGAGGTGACTGGATAGAAAAGGGCTTTGAAGTTGAAGCATATAGCGCCTGAGACTGGAAGCCTGCGCAGAGTCTGCCAATCGACTCGCATCTTGCAGTGAGACAATTGGACCGAATCATCTGGCTTCTCGAGATTAGTACTGTGACCTGGACCAGGGAGAACGAAATACATCTTCTCGTGCGGTAGTGCCCAGGAGGCTCTTTGGATGGGCTTGTCGGTGGGCATCTTGGAGAAGAATCTAAACGGGGCTATGATATTAGTGGTAGTCATTTAGTGAGCTTGAAAAAAAAAAAAAAAAAACCTACTTGTGCACGTACATCCCTATCTTTTGCTTGTAATATGGCACGGACTCATGAAGTTCCCTGAGGTTCTTCCCTAGCTTTGTGCCCAAAGACCATCTTTGCGAAGCGCAGACTACACCTGCTTTTAAAATAGTATAAACATCGAGAATGTTCGGCAACCCAAATTGGGCGGACCATGAAGGATGTTTCTCGGAAAGCTCCTCTGCGGTCCTCATTGATTCTGCACACTTCTTTGAGATAGTCCAAGGCACTCTGCTAGTAGTCAGCTCAAGGGCCTCAAACGGGCATGTGGTCTTCGTGGCCGTGACGCCGCGGGTGCTCTTCGGGTGTAGTCTCTGTGAATCGTTTCTAGAAAGCAACTGACATAGTTACAAGTGGAAGCTTATAGCTGTCAACCCCTTGATGAACTACGAACTCGTGGGCCACGTAAAGATATCCTACTTCAGCGTCAATCTACATACCTTGCCCAACCCATCTAGGGCTATTCTGCCCTTCTCATCACTTCCGTGACGAGGTCTTCGTCCTAGAGATACCCAAAGGATATATATCTTAATGATTATAAAACTGTAAAGTTACTATTTCTATAATTAATTATTTGGGACTAGCCTTAAACTAAATTAACGTGACAAGACGGATGATGTATCAGTAATAATACCGTACTAGAAAGTGCCGCCGTCTGAACTTTTCCAGCGTTCTTCCCTCACCTTTTATACCTAGGAATATCTTGGTTAATCTCAAATGAAATGGACGGCATGCGCATACGATCTAGCATAGCCTGCTTGCGATGCAGAAGATCCAAGATCAAATGCCACAGCACAGGACGGCAGAACGGTCCCTGTCACAACTGCACCAAGCCTGGCTATACCTACCACTGGCCCGACCCAACACCCCTACATCAAATTTATACAAAACCTTACTATTACGCCCGGGTATTCGCCAAAACGCGGGTTGGGTTGGGTTTTCGTTTTCTGAGTCCGCCCATGGGTTCTTGGCGGGTACCCACAGGCTACCAAAGCTACCCCAAAGGTTGTATAATTTTAACTTACAGTCCCCACCAAAGTTTCCGTACGAAACGCGTCAACCGCGACCACGTGTTTTTCCTATATATTTTTTATTTCTTCAACCTAGGCCTCGCCAAAACCCGCCCAAGACCCAACCCGCCAGTGCGAAACCCGACCCAAGACCCAAACGGGCTGTTGAGGTGGAATAGATTGATTCTTGTTGATTCACTAAGAGGTTATCTTTTACAGGGGCCGGATGCCTCATATATAATCTGTTTCTAATCCCTGCCATAAGGTTCAGCCACTGTGATACCCAACTCGGGTACCCATCCAAACCCGCAAAAGCAAATAAAATTGACCAGTCAACTTGAATAGTTTATGCCGTATTTCTCCTGCAGGTCGGTGAATCGAAGGTGTATCCACCTGGTTTTGACCATTTTCGGTTACAAATTCAAATGGCCTGGCATTTGCCAATAGTTTTCTAAAAGAAAAGATAGAAAACTGTCTTGTTTCTAACTTATTAGGCTCTAATACAGTTCGTAACCCTGTAGTCTACTAGATGGCATCGTCACTCTCCCAGATCTTCTCTGAGCCCTGCTGCCCAGCTGAGTTACTGGAGGTGGTAATAGCGGCATGTCATCATTTTCTTCCTCGCTCATATTCTGCTCGTTGTCATTGCCAGGAGTTGCTCCTGCCACCTCGATCACCGTCTGGTATGTTTCCTCGCTGGGAACGCTATAACTATTGGTTCTCTCGGGAGCGTCCTGTTCATCGTCACTGATAGAATCGATGTCTTCTTAGTTTAAGAGAGCTTCTTCTTCTTCTTCTTCGAGTGTCTCTTGCCTACTGCTTTCTACCAAGTAGAGTTCGAGACTGCTCCTCTGCCGGGTGTCTAGACTGAATTTTTCCGAGTATATATATATTATTAGGTCTTGTATGGTTGACTTGTTTAGAGACCCTCGACAATAGTGGCAGATGTCTTGTGCGGTGTTGAAAAGCCGTTCAGCCCCCATTTCTATAGCCGGGACAGAAAGTAGATTACGAGCTATTCGTGAGAGCACCGGATATTTATATTTATATTCTTTCCAGTAAGCCCGGCGCGAGATTTGGACGGTTTCTATATCTTGTTAAATATTGTAGTAGAGAATATACCGGGGGTCCTTACTTTTCCTAAGATATTGATCTACTTTATCCAGATTAATATCTATATTAAACTCAGACAGATCTGATAGAATAAGTAGCCGGTCTAACTCCGATATCTGCTAAGAACAACTTGACTGAGCCGCGTGGAAGGATATCTCCGGGATTTACTACTAATTTTACTAGAAAGAAGCTCTTAGGTATTATAATAACGCTTTGAAGTTTGGTTATAATATCTAGAGTACTCAGTGTTGTTAAAGGCGGAGAGTTTATACTAAGAGGCAAGCAGAGTGCCCGTTCTATAGAGAAATCTATAGTTATAATAGATCTTTTTATAATACTCCCTTAACTTCTACTTTACTACTACTAATATACTAAACATATTTCTCTTCTATAGTGTTGTCTTTTTTTTAAGGTATTGATTCGATTTTTTAATATATTCCAGAAGCTTTCTATATATAAAAAATACGCTGTGAATTATAATATCTCTTATTTTTATAAGAGCTATGGTAAATTGGAAGAAAGGCTTTATTAAGTAGAGGAGATAATTAACTTGTTACTACTCTATTAGAGTAGTATTCGGGTCGGTTTCGGTTCCTAGATCTAGGAACCGCCCCCAACCCGCATAGTTTTGGTTGACCCAACTCGTCGGGTCTGTACTAAGATATACTACTAAACTTAATATAGTATAATCTTACTATACTAATCTAACTATAGTTAGACACAGGTTCGGGGAACCCAATCTAATCTAATCTGTCTATTTTTATTATATAACTGTACAGTAATTATTTTAAGTAATTATTCTCTGCTACTAAGTGCCTGCTTATCTAATATATAAATATATATTAAAATTATATAGAGGATTCTAATCTTTAAATAATTTATTCTATTATACTTTATATAGAAACTATTATAGAATTCTAAATATTTTTTATCTTTTCAATACTATATTTCTAATAGAATAGTACGGTTTAACCGGAAAACCCGACCCGAACCCGCCCCAACTCGGCTCCGGGTTGGGGGCGGTTCCTAGATCTGGGAACCGAAACCGACCCGAATACTACTCTAGTCCCACGGACTAGGGTATAGAACTGCCCCGGTGATTGGCACTTGTTGCATAGCTTTGACATGGCTGCCTTGCAGAACTTTGTCTTCTGATGGACTTGGTAACGCCAGATTGTCGCCGTATCAATTGCCCGACTCGCGGGCACTGGGCTGTTGAAGCCCATGACCACAGAGCCCTCGCGCTTCCCTTTCTTCGGCTTCACCAGCCAGCCCATGTGGATGATGTTCGCATCTTCCCCCCAGTTGTGGCTGTTCGCAACCAGGATCTGCTCTGTCACCGTATGGACCGTCTCACGCAATGTCAGGTCCATTGTCCAGATGGGAATACCGTGGGTCACCACACCCCCGGTTTGGACACGGATGCATGCGTCGTTACTGAATGCCTTGGTCCACGCGGAACGTCTTTGCAATATGTCCACATCCGCGGAGAATTGCGTCCGGAGTAGCACGTCTCCGGATGGCAACTGGCGGGCTGCCACGAACTTCGCGGCACCCAAAGGCAGGCTGCCCGTCTTCCTGTCATCAGCTGCACGGGCACACTCTACTTTTCTAACGATATCCTCGGCCCCCTTGTCCCTTATATCCCTCCGGATTGACTCCTGGGGGGACCTTGATCACAACCTCACAGTCCCCGGCCAACTCCGCCGGGGGTATCCCGGGGATGGAAGATCGTCGAGAGGATTGCGCTGACAGGGGTCCTGTGTTCCGCAGTCCCGCCTGACAGGCATTGTGGCGGAAGCTCTGCTACAGAAGTGCGGACTCGGTAGCACTGACTGATGATGGAATTGTCACTGTTTTTGCTTTCCCTATGTGGGAGACTCTGTCGCCTAGACGCGTGGTTTGGTGCAGGATTTGCTGCAGAGCCTTATGAACACCCCCAAGCCCAATATCACCCCTTCGGGCGAGCTGTTGGACGTTGCGGATCAAACCCAAGACCACGCTTTCGACGCGGAGGGTTTCCCTATTATCTTCAATGTGCCGGAGCACCCCCTGTGCTGCTTTGTCACCGACTCCATGGTGGTGTCATTTAGGTTGACAGTATTAATACTACCACCCTTCGCCCATAGGGTCTGAGCTCCGCAATGACATGGCCCTGTAGGATACAAGCAAAGCTGTATCTTACTGTCGAGCTGACCAAACGCGGCGGGGCCTGGCCACAACATATGCGATTTGGTAGATCGTAAAAAACGTTCATTTGAATTTTCAATGTTCTCATTTACCTCGGTCAAGCGTGGGCGCGCCGGCCGAAGTTACGGATGGAAAGGCGACCGTTTCTGGCCGCCAAAGCGGTCATTTTCGGTGTCAATTTCACAAATCCTCAGATTCTAGTTGTAAAATACTATTTATATATACATGTGTCTAGAGTGGTCGATACATACATATTTGAAGATGGGAGTTCTAAAAGTTTGACGTTTGGGTGGTTGTTTAAACACTTTTGGGTGGAGGATCCTCGCATAGCGAGGGTCCGTAATAAATTTATGAAATCTACATTCGAGGGGCTAGTTATCTGGAGAGAGAGGATCTTAATGATCATCCCCCATGACACATGACCTATGGTCAAACAGCTTCGACATAGGCTCAGTCTTGCTTTTGGTTAGCATATCACTAACAAAAACGGCTAATTTGCGGTTACCTACGGGTACGAACTTTTTAAGCCTTCTTGTCATTGATGGCAAGAAGCTCAATGTCACTGTGGAATAGTTCAGCTTCGAACGTTCTCGCCAGCCAGAACTCTTAGTGTGGGGTTGGAACCTACAGAACATAGTTGGTATGTGCAGGGATGTTCATGGTGACTAGCGGTCCGTCCCTTCGATACACGCCCCTGCAGGAAAGCGGTCAGCATTAAATTCATATTCTGTTCAACGATAAGGTGTCCACAATGTGTTTGTTGAATGTCATAGGAACAGAACTCAAACAGACCCATGAAGGTCATACAGATATTCACGTACTGTTCGCCCAATCCCATATCACTTCAGCAACGATGTTAGCATTTTCTGGGGTTGCTTCAAGAGGGAGATTGACTCACGGGGTAAATGTCAGGATGGCATGCTCGCCTAGGCTCATCTGTGGAACACCCTCAAGGAAGCCTGTTCAATCATAGAACATCAGTGAGACTTTTTTTTTTAATTCTTTTTTTTTTTCGTAAGATAAATTATACGATTGGGGTTTCTCGAGCTATCTCTTCCCGGCTTGTAGGACGCGTACCCCTTATGTTCGAACCAGGCTCGAGCGGAATAGTTTGTGGAGGGCCATAGCTGGCCATGATCCTATTGGATACAACAACACATCAGTAAGCTAAAGGAGATGTTGGTTTTGCCTGGGGAAAATACTCACACATCGCCCATGAAGTTGTTGTCGGCTTTGCTGGAGTCATATAGACCTAAAGTGTAGCGGACGGTGACCTTGTCCTGGGATGTAGGGAAGTCAACGCCGTTGCCACTAGATAGAACTTTCCTTTCGAGACCCATGGTGAATATGAAATGAATGGGATAGAAAATGAGGGTAAAGCTGATGGTTATGTCGACGAAGAACGATATTCAAGGATGAATATATATGCTTTTTATCTAAGTGGGGGTTCAGGAATCAGCGTTGCCATTCATTGACTGGCCCCACGCTGTCTTCACCGAATCAAACAGCTCAAATCCTTGCTGCAATCTCAAACCATGCTGATCGCCAAGAGCATTCAGTTGCCGCGCATATTGATATCCACATTACGCGTATCCCAGGAAACATGTATGTCATACTTCTTTCCGGGGATCGGGTATCAACACTGCCACTCTTGATCACTGATTCTGTTTTCACCTTACTATAGCGGCTGTGTTGGCGGGGTAGACTTTTAGTTTTCAGCTCAATAGTGGGGATATACGTCATCAGGGGAAGGTAGCCGAAAGCCTTGGAATACGTTGCCCCACCCTCGCCGTGGAGTCTCTCATCAACCAAGCATAGCCTCATGAGAAGTCGTCAAGGGCCGGCTTGCAGAGCTAACCGCGCTCCAAATATGCACCACAGCAATGCCTGTAGTTACACGCCATGTGTACCAATGAGAACGCAGTCCATTGTCCAACGGAGTAGCACGCCATTGAAGCGGAGGTCAAAACCATTGTTTTGAGAATGTGCGGTATTGCATTTTCCAATCGTCGAGTGCCACCGGTTCTTCTTATGGCTGTGGTGCCTGTCGCTTTGTGCGGAGACAGATTTAGCGACCCTGCCGAACAACAAGCACTCATCGGTGTGCTGTTAGAGCTGGAGGAAGAGCATGCATGGCCAACACAACCAATCCGAGATCAGCTTGAGAAGTGTTGGGGTAGGTGAATAGTGCAGTCACAGGCTTGGTGGGCAGTGATTCCTGCAACCCTCTGGGATTAACGTCGGTCAGATGAATTGAATTCTTTCATCACCCAACGTTATCCACGGTGGCGGTACTTGCCATTTGGGGTAGATATGCCCCTGTCTAATGTGGAATCAAAATTGAACATTTTCCATCTTCGCTGACCTCCTATACACCATACACATAGCCACTGGAGACCTAGCCAAACACTAAGGCAAGGTAACCCAGGTTGTTACAACAAGGGCAGGCCAAGAACTAGTAGAGGTAAGCAAGAGACTGTTCCATGAACATTTTGCGCATGGTTCAGTAGTGCTGATTTCGACTCTATTCGCTTGCCACAAACCATGCACTCGCATTGCATGCCGTTCGAATATGGCTTGATATGTCTGTTCACGAAGTGTCGGCTGAGAGACCCAGAGTTCTTGAAGTTCCGCAGTCGTGCACTTTCTGGCAACATCGGGTTGCCAAGACAGATGAAACAAATAGTTGGCCTCTCTTTGGGAACTTGACGCAAACCAAAGCGATGGCTTGAAAAAGTCTTTGTCCTTTGCATCTGAAGCAGACGGCCTCTGCTTTTTAGGTACAAGATCATCTGGTGATATGTTGACAGCATCAACGGAGCGTTTTTGTGTCGTACAAGTCCGCGAAGGTGCACCCTCTCCTGCATCATAAACGACAATCACCGCATTGATTGCAGCAATTCTTGGCTCATATTTTTTTTTCTCCGTAGTCGCACCAGAGATAGTCAAGACAGTGTCGATAAGCGTCATATGTTGTGGTGTCGTATAGCCGGTATTTCCCAGCGCAACCTTTACTTCTTCGTCAACAATTTTCCTGGACGGCTGCCGTTCGCTACCGATCACCGGCTGTTCATCCTTATAACGTTCCAGGTTCTCACGAATCAAGCGGTGCCGTTGAGTAAGCAGACGGGGGCTCTGCTGCGACTACAGCACGGACGGACATGGGCTGGAACGAGGCACTCAGGCGCCAGGCAGGGCCAACACGCGGTACGGCTGGCAGTGGATCAGGTCGGTTGTGGACTTTAGTACACATGACGCCAAGACTGCCCACGGTGAACGAGCGGTTTAAAACGGCATCAAAAGCAGCCGTTTCCGGCGTCCCATTCAACGTCTCAACCTTATGAGGAGTATTATATATTTCTCAAAGAGAAGGGTTACATAGGAAAAGCCAGCGTCGGCGTACGATACAGAGGTTCTAAAGAAGCTTATGCGCAAGTTGCCGCCAGTATTTTGTCTTTTCACAGCCTAAAACATTTCTTTATTGTAATGGGTAGTGTGAAGTTGCTCCTGCCGGGCTTCCAAGGCCACGAGCTAAGAGCTAGCGTCTTAGGTCAAGTACTCGTGTTAACACCTTCTACTTTATTTAATAACACTAAGAAAGAATACCAATGTTACCTCGTATAGGGTGGATTGCCCGGCTTCTATCGCTACGGGACAATGTGGCATCCTCGGAACCGGCGTGACTGTTGAGAAAGCATCTAGCTCTATACAGATAATAGATGTAGATCGTCATGACAAGTGCGTTAATCCAGCTTTCTAGCTTCCTTCTATGTGACCTTTTGTAGTGCGGAGTACGTTTCTTGTGCCATTGATGAACTACTGTTGCATATTGCTATGCGAAGGAAACCATCACTGTGCAAGGAACGCTTGCCCCGAAAGACCTCAATTGGATGCACATTCCACTCCCCAAAATGCCTTCTCCGCCACCAACGCAGTATCGTTCTGTTACACTATATCGGAGAACTGCCATACAATCCTGAACAGCTCTGAGCTTCCTAGTACTGCATTCCTGAAGCCCGTTGGCCTACCGCGCTCCGCAGGCGTACCGCCGATAGGTCGTAGTACGCCGAAAGAGCCCTTACATTTGGGTTCAAAATCTAGAAACTGCCACTATATAGATATATTAAATCGATTTTTTATATATAGATTTCTATATATGTTAAATATATAAATTACCTATTAAAAATTTCTAAAAATGCCTAGCTCCTGAAAAACCTTAATTTTTAAAAATTTTGAAAAGGCGCCCTATATATATATATTCAATTCAAACCTAATACATTAAATTTCTCACCCATTTTTATAGATATCTATATATATATATATATCTAAATTATTAATTTAATATACATAAAAATGGTAGAGATGTAGAGCTTTAAAAGTCACTATACTAGGCCTAATTAGGTAAAGCACATGATTAATAAGTCGTACCTTACCTAACTAGGTTTAGTGTGTGGCTTGGCGGGGACCCGAGGAGTTGGGTTGATCTAGATTGGCCCGGGTTCGGGTCGGTTGCGGTTCCTAGATCTTGGACCCGAAACCGACCCGAATACTACTCTACTCCTGACCCGGAGCTAGTTTAGAGTAGATTCAGGGCCGGGTTTATAGTTAAACTATACTACTTTATTTAATAAGTATCTATAAAGATAACCCTTATTTCTTATATCTATATAGCTTCCCGCCGTTATACTAAAGTATAGACAGAAAGCTCTACTATTAGAACACTAATCTTAGAGTTTACACCCCTTCTGGGTTGGGGTCAATATATTTGTCCTATAGAAAACCGGCGCTCATCCAGACTGATAAACGGTCGCTCTACTTGAACCTTCTGGGGGTGGTTTCAGAATCAACGCATAAAATGATGGCGGCAATGAGCTTTGTTAGCCCAGGCTGTGGATGCCATTTGAAAGAAAACCTCAGAATTGGTCAAGCTATAGCGTTCTCTCGTTAGTACCACATCCATAATGTATGCATATCCTGAATGAGGCTAGACGTACCATAGACGAGGTGTCGGCAAGCTTTCGCGTAAGGTACTTGCCGGACTGCCTGATACCATTCTTTGCTGCCTCCTTTGATACGTTGCTGGACTTAGTGATTGCTGCAGCCACGGCAGGCTCAGGGCTCACAGGAACGAACTCCAGGAGCCTGGCTTCTTCTTCTGCGGTCGACCTCAGGTGTTGCAAGAGATCATCTTGCTTCTACGGCAGGTTAGCGATGCAAGGATGACTAGAAGTGATAATTTTACCTTCTTGACAGATTTATTGACGTCTCCAAGTGTGCTTTGAGTGTAGTCATTTATTTCCTTGTTTCTCTTATCCACAATCTAAAGGCTCATGTCAGCGGCATCCTTTCAGTCCCTGACTCCATCCAAACCCGTCCAAAAACGGGAGAAGCAACACTAGAATGACGAGAGTGCTTACTTTCTGTACCTCTTCGGGACTTCCTGCATTATACTCTGTCTGCAATAAGTTCACCATTTCGAGCCCTTTCATGATAAACTTGTCATGGACCCCAGTGTACATGTTGGCAATTTCATAAAACAATTCGAAATAAGCCTTAAGATTGAGTGCGGCGGAGAAAATGGCCTTGTTCAGCAATATTTCTGGTCAGCAATCATTGGAACCGGTGGAGTGAGGAGCGTTAATTTCCTGACCTGTTGCTGGTAATCTGCAAAGGAGATGTTGGCAATAGAATGTTTCTCGTCTACCCCTGTATCTCTTTCGATTTCGGAGATGAAGTCCTTGACCATTTTCGCCTCGACAAACGCGACAAGAGTCTTAATGGCTGTAAAAAAGGACCTCAGCTTCGTGATCTGGGTTTTGAGTTGAGACAGAATATCCATAGCTTTGACGAGGACTTTTTTTATTTCGGTCTAAGCGTGTCACGTAAATCAGCAAGCAGATAGGTTTAATGAGAAGAAAGTGACTGAGAAAGGCAAAGGGCAGCATAGATGAGGAAGTCACGAATGAAAGAGAGACAGCTATACCAAGTCAATTTTGGTGACATCTAGTCCTGCGATCTCGGCATGCAGCTCAGCAAGCTTCAACTGCACTTCCACTAACTTCTCGCTTGACGCTTTATAGTTGGCGGTCACCGTCTCCAGAACATGGGAAGTCTTGTCTAGCTTGGTCGTGGCGGCGTCAATGATCTGCTGCCTGAAGGCGCCTCTTTGGTCGGTGGGCGAGCTGGTCGCCTCGGGTGACTTAAGGGTTGGAGCCTGAGAAAGAATCGTTAGTTAGGTAAACTGAAGACAAATAATGGAGAGACGAGGAAAAGATACCACAGGCGTGCTGAGATGCTTCGAATCAGTGTCCAGCTCGTGGGCCTTGGCGGCGCTCGCTCGCATGGTGCGCTGCCACTCCTGGACTGTCGTGGACTTTGAGTCTGGAAGTGGCGGAGCATTGATAGCTTTGCTATCCGTGATGGCCTTGCTGAGTGCGGTAGTGACCTAAATACGTCCGAGATTCAGTTATATCAGCTCTGAGGTTCGCTGGTCACCTGCCCGAAGATAGAGAGAAGACAAAGGAGAGAAAGAGCTCACCGTCTTAACATCTTGGAAGACCTTCTGGAGGTCCACAGAGGGCGGATCTGAGGACGGCTTGAAGTCTGTTTCAGCTGTTGCCATCATATCCACCATTACGCTCAAGCCATTGCTCTGCTTTTTGGGATCCTGGGACTGAAGGAGATCCCAGTCAACGCCTTTATCCTTGCCACCAGTCACAAAGGCCAAGATGGTGGTAATATACGTAGAGACATGACCGATGATGCTGTATGCAGGGTCTTGCGGGTAGGGTGGTAGGGCGTTGGGGACTGGCGAAGGGGCGCTGTTGGCTGCAGGAACGTTGGAATGATCTGCTTTTCCATCTCCCACGGAGCCCCCCTTTGCACCGCCATTATCGCCCTTGAAAATATTCACAGCATCATTGATCTTGGCCGTCGTGCTGAACTTTTCAATGAGGGCAGGCACGACCTTGTCAATGGCGCTCGTGAGCGAGTGGCCCAGCTCGCTGACGAGCTGCTGCCCAACCAGCTCCCACCCTGAAGGAAACTGGTCTACCGCCTGCTTATAGGCCTTGGTAGCCGTGTCCAACGTTTTACCAAGATCATCGACGGTCTTTTTTGCGGTGGCTTCGGCTGTTTCGGTGCCAGTCAATTTAGCCTTCGCCGCGGCCATGTGAGACTGGTTGGCGGCAAGCTTTTCACTGGCATCGTGGGATGTTTGGATGACGCAGACGTGGAGTTCACACACCACATCCAACCAGTGCTGGAAAGCAGCCTCCATCTCCTCTGCGCTCTGTTCACATTCGTGGGCGTTGTCGGATAGACCGCGGAGCGCTGGCATCAGTTCCTGTTGAGCCCGGGACGCATCCCCTAGAATCGCAACGATTGTTTTGACCTGCAAAAGGTGAGTTGGCAAACCACAGGGAATAGCATGATTTATTAATTGACAAAGGCAAACAATACCTTGTTGTTTGTGATATCCTCGCTGTAAAGTGAGATGGTGTCGAAGCTGGCTCGTGCTGTCACAAAGGCCTTGCTCCCCATATCGGCGCAGTGAACTAGACAGGCATTTAACGCCGTACTCGAGCCGAAGTTTCTGTGTCAGACCAGGCTCCAGTCAGATACTGCAGACGACAGATTAACCAGGGTCATGGATCACTCACGGCAGAAACTTAAAGCCACCCTTTTGAGGAATAATGGTGATCCGAGTGGCATCAGGGATGGTGGCGGCGACAAACAGGTTGCCCATCAATGAAATGGCGACAGGGGCGGCCGAGAGGATATCACCCCAGTTGAAACTGGGCTGGAACAATGACCTGGCCTTGACATGCTTAACAAACTTGTCGACAGAAGTCTGGCGGACCTTCTGCAGTTCTGCGATCTTTTGGAGGGCTTTGTCTTGTTGCTCGGGTGACAGTTCATCAACGGTGGGGCGGGACATGGTGGTTGTTTCTTCAAAAGAGAGATGGTTGAGATAGTTATCAATGCGAATTGAAGCGGGTCGGTTGTCTTGTTATATATCTAGAGGTGACATCGTACAAAGATCTGAATAAACAATTCTACTATACTCGGCCCCACCAGCCGGAAAAGCGTCTCCGCTCGCATCTGCAGCATCAGGCCGGCAGCACAGCCTCTAGCCAACCAAATCGATACAGTCGGGGATCCTTCCTCATGGGGCATCGCTTGCAGAGTGCGCCGATCTATTTGGTGGCTAGCCTCGCACGAGCTGAGCTGCCTCAGCTCTCCTTTATTGTGGTGGACATGGACCCCTCAATAGAATGTCACTCATTGGGCGCCTCACCTGAAACTGTTGGCCGAGACACAACTTGACGTACAGCAGCCTAATGCTTTCTGCTGTCAGATATCACAGTTGACACGACGACTGGTTCGTCCGTTTCCTAGGATATTGAGGGCCCAGCCCACAAAGGCTGTCGATCAATCTCCCTGTTCGCAGTTGGCAAACATCTGGATCGCTCAAACTGAATGTGGGACAGAAGAGCATTGTTTGGTTTGTAATGTTACAAAGTGATTTACGTACCAGGTGTTAGCATAGTTATGCTCTTTCCTGATGTATATTAGTGTCATGCATGCAGGGAGTCCAGCAATGGGTGGCGACTCACACCATTGTCCTTTTTGTCGTGGAATGTGATGAAGTGTCATGGTCACTGCAGCACAATCATCTCAGCAACCTCAACCTGCCACTGGTGGATTGCGATCGCCTTGAAGGCAGCTGAAAATCCAGGAACTAGTCATGTGCCGTGCCCAGTCAAAAATAACGCAATTTGCGAACGAGAAAAGTCCCTCAATCTCAGGTGAAAGCATTAAGAATTACATTCATCCATGGTTTTAAAATGATATTGTCTTGTCTTGCAAAAGCTCCTTTTCTTGGAACCCCAGCAATCAGGATACTCCATTTCTATCATTTCATCCATAGTTCTACAGTTTTCTACGTCATTCATTGGCAATAGAGGATTATTGACAGCATAATGGCCGACGCCTATAAGAACCGTACCGTGGAGTTAGAGACCCGGTTTACTATTTTGTCCACCAGGTTCGCTCACCTCCACTCAACGGAAAGTCAGAACCAACAGACACTACAAGGACATCTTTTCCTTACCACGCAAGCGGCATTGTCAGCTACAAGGTCTCTTGCCCGTCTCATAGATGGGGATTTCGTGACCGGCGAACGTCCAGCAGAGATGCCATCAACACTCAGTGAGCTGGAATCGACCTGGAAAGAGGCCAAGACTGTTGGTGAGAAGTGTTATGACGGCATCTCATCGTACTCTGTCGAGGTATGTTACATAGTGTCCGGCGTCATGACAATTGGCTGCTGGCAAGGGCTAGATGGATCTTAATGTGCATTCTATTCAGGTTATTCAGTTTCACGATGCCGAGTTACGCAACTGGCAAACGGATATGCAGACGCTGAAGACTGAGTTGAATGAAAGCCTCGAGGGAACCATGAAGGCTCTAAAGACAGAAGCACAAACTCTTGTAACTTTGAGAGCACAGCGTGCCGCTGCTGTCACATCCCTTCGAGCTCTCGAAGCTAAATTGTACGAGGCAAAGCACAAGTACGATGAAGCTGACAAAGTAAGACTCATATACGCTTAGATACTTTGATTTCGTTCATTATATTCACATTGACTGACTTCTAGTGTCCATTTTAGTGGACCTGGCTATGGCCTCCAGCACGAGCCTACCTGGAGATACTCAAGCCTATCATTGAGGCGATAACGAACGACGTTTCGGGCAGCCTAAACGCTGTCAAGATAGCAGCTCAGCAAGTCGATGCTTCAGAGGCTCGGATTCGAGACCAACAACCGCGTGTTGACGCTCTCAACCGTCTCAACGAGGATCACGTCCGCTTATTGTCCCAAGGATCAACTCTGGCGAACCAATGCGACGCGATCCGGGATGAGGTGGAGCAGATGGAGAAAGAAATCGCGCGCAGCAAGACCGATATTTTGCATGCGTGGAACGACGCTTCCTCCTGCCTCAACCACGCCAAAAGGACCAAGTTTTCCCTCTCCAAGGCCGACTATGCCACCTGCGTTCTGAATATCATCACGTTTTCTCTCAATGAACACAGTTTCAAAGACACCTTGGTTGACATTGTCAAGATATTAGGCGATAACGACGACAAGGGTGGTAGCGTCCACGCTATTAAGACTGATAAGCACCCCGAAGGTCTGCTTGAATATGTACAGAAAGAACTACAAAAGGATTACAGGCCTCCCTCGCTTGCAGTTGCGAAATTGAATATGGTACACTCTGTGCCTGGTATGGTTTTGCCTAGCGGCAATGACCTCTCCCCGCAGGATAGGAGGAAGTTGGGAGGTATTTTGAATATATGTAAGCCTGATGGTCTCGCGGCATGGATGCATTTTAAAACTAGGATTTGAAAGAGTAAGGTGAAGCCGGGAAATCACACTAAGCGGGACAAATATACCACTCCGTCGCATTTTATACCTACCCAGCCTCGGATTATAGAGGCTAGCTACCTTTATTGGCTTCTTACGTAGGTAGGGTACATATAATACCAATAGTGGCGGGTGAGCGAGCTATGGGGCTGGCTGCATCATTGTACGTACGCTTAACGTTGTGTCACTTGGGTCAAAAGATACAATTCGCGAGGGCCTTAAGTCTGTATAACCAACAAGGTTGAATTATCCATAAGACTATGAAGCCTGGTTAATTTGTTATTAGATGTACCACCCATACCCTATTCTATATTAAATATTCTAAGGCTTACTTAGTTTAGCTCGGGTATCTTGAAATTACAACACGCTACTTAAGCGCACGCTGCTCTTAGGTATAGAATGGAAATATTTCCAATATATAGCCCCGACAAAACCGGTATATCTCGATCCCATTAAACCTGTACTGCTTGAGTATGGTGGAGAACATATTATAACGCTCTTTAAAGGAGGCCTCCGAATCTAGCATCTGAAAGCTGCCTTGTACTTTACTGCTTATCATAGCTATAACTTTAACTACTCTTCTAGAGTGTCTTTATATTTATATAGATGTGGTGACAGTGCTCATGACCCGGGGGGTAGTCATTCAGGCGCAAGTATTCATTGGTTCAGCGATGGAAGCAGCCTATAATAGGGTGGGCGATTGGGGACTGTTTTCTGGATTGGCTGTCCATGTAGGTGACAAGATTATCGAGTCAGGTGGTAGTCGTCTAGTGGTAGACGACTGTGTAAGGGACCTTCTTGGACTGTGTAATATTAGTTGTTACAAGTTAATGTGGCGATCTTGGCTTGGCCTGGCAATATGCAGACCCGAACCAGTAGATTATTACAGGAGGAAAGAACCATAGTCAGTTACTTTCACCTTCAGAGAATATAGCTACAGTCCATTTTCTTGTGAACAACAAGAGCTGCGGATAGATGCTAACCCCTCAACACGTTAGATAGCCGGGGGGGGATGGGGGGGCCCACCATAGTTTAGAAAATCGCTCAGCTGAATAGGAAGACTATTGATCGACATTATGACATTCTTGGTACGCCTATCAACCCACAGAATATCTTTTTTGCCTCACTTTCAAAGTACAGTACAGCTGAATACAGGCGAACTGGACGCAAGTGCAGAATGTCACCTATGGAGATATTGCATTCTGATACTGAGCATTTGATAGCCAGCTGCGATAAGAATATCGACGGTGGGATGGTGGACTAATTCGAGCTTCCGAACAATGTAAAATATTACAAACTTTACCAACACCAATACACTATTATCATTTAATTCTACAGTGCTTTACTGCTTTAAAAAGTTTCTCTATCTCTAAGTTTTACGGCCCCAGTTGCTCATCTCGCCACGGCCACGCGGGGTTAATCGAGGCGAACGTCAATCCCGTTTCGAACAAGGGGAAAGTGTAAAACCAAAGCAATAGATTACCATACTTGCCTACCTGGCAGCTGGGCTGAATACCCCTGAAAATCAGTATTAAAATGTGACATGGCAAACTTTATTTCTAATAACAGTAAAAGGTCCCCTGATGTAATATTTAATTGATTTAAGGCACCTGTGAAGGCAACTAGATAAGTGCACCATAAAAGAATTACTAGCGAGACCTCATTATCCATCTCATTATACGAGCCGAAGGTGGGTTTCCTTATGATAGTACGGACTGCATTGATAGAAAGTCTAGTATTTGATAGTACACATTATCCACTTATGGCATCGCTGGAGCCAATGAGACAATTCCTTGTTTCCCATCTGGGGGTCGACGGGCACCACGGTAGACTTCAGAAGCATGTAAATCATAAATTGAATATTTACCTCCGCACCTCCGCCCGAATGCAGTCGGGTAGTACATTGGGCATAGGTGCATACAGGAATAAATTATTATAGAGTTTAACTACATAGTCTACTGTTGCAATGGTCTGATCTGTATGCGCACAGGCTCTCGCCACGTAAATATAACCAATCTAGGAAATGGGGTGCCTAGGATGCAGAGGGGGAAATTAAAAAGCCCTTTTTGCTCTGAGAGTTGTCACGGCGATTGTGTATAAGGCGGGGGCTATATAGTATACTAAGTAACTACGATTTCTTTTATTTTCATCATTCTCACCAGGCTTTTCTTTACTCCATCCAAGCCATGGGATCTAACATCGAGAACCTTCGACGCAAGGCCCAGGAGTGTTGGGAGGAAGCCTTCAAGGATGGCCCTTATTCCAACTTTCTTCAGGGAGAATATCTCGTCAACAAATCCGGCGAGCCATGGGGAAGCATTCTCAAGGACAAAAACCTTCTTAAAAAAAAGATCAAGATAGAGAATCTGACCAAGGACCAGTCCACCGCCTTCATCCGGACCTGGTGGGCAGCCGGCCGTTGCACCTCCTTCGCTACCCGGATTGTGCGGCAACTACAGGAATACAGCTCCGCGTCATTTGATTTCAAGTTCTACGATCTCAACGGACATCGTGTGGCTCGATGCATGAAAACAGGAATTCTCATCGACTCGAGTTCGGCAACTGGTGTTCTCGTCCTGAATGACGGTGATGACTGGACGACAATAGCAGGCGACACAAGGAACCGTCAGTGGAAATGGCGTGCAGGAATGTCCAAGTTTGATGGTGGACAAGGTCTCGTATGCAGCCTCTCCCTCTCTCTCCCCATAACCTGGGGGTTTCTCACCCGCTTGGAAACTCATGGCCTTTTAGAAGGAGTCAGGAAATGCCCTCTCTGTCCAGCAGTGTATGTCACAATGTTTAATTGAAATCAGTGAGAGATTCGAACCTCTCTGCTTGTTCAGGTATGGTACATCTACCTCACGTTCCTGTCTACATGTCCTGCTTCCCTTTTTACTCATTCTTTCCTTCTCCCCGTCGTATTGCGCTATGGTTTGTTTGAAATCATCTGCATACAAATTACATCCTTAGAGCCACTTCGCCAATAATTAAATGTCATTCTAGGTCCTTCGTACAAGGCCGTGCGCACTTTCACGGGATGATAAAATGGATACCCAGCAAGAATCAGTTAATTTTAATCAAGCAGTTGGGGGAGAGAGACAACATCACGATTCAATTCGATAAATCCGGTACTACAGCCACTGAGACTCAGTGTCGCGGTGCCGTTGCAGATTTCATAACTCGGTATGGAGGTTCAGAAGGCGAAAGGCAATGGAGATTTGGACAGCAAGAGCATAGGGCCATGGATATCCATGAGAAAATCTGGTCCGCAGCAATCCAGGCATGGGGTCACCCTCATCTAGTTTGAAGATGATGTATTATGCATTACGCCTTTGGAGTAGGCACCACCAAAGCAGTAATGACACCGCAAAACAAGTATCAATTGTGGGCCGCTTAAATACAGATGGGTATGATATGCATGGCTGCCCTATTAAAGTCTCTAGATCCCCATAGTACAACTGCATAAAATCAGACAGCCCCTTCCTTCCCGTATATGAAAGATTCACTACACTGCTTGTCTACTCATCCCAATAGTTCCGCTCTTAACCGACGATAACTCTTTCCTTAACATCATCCTCCAAGTCCACTTCGCTTCCTCCAATTACAGAGCCATCCAACTCCGCTCTAAGGGACCCTGGGAAATCAGCCACTTCTTCCAAGTCTAACATGTAGTACACCGAAATTGATACGAAGAAATAGGTTACTTCTTGGACCTTTCATCCTGTATTAATAATCGACGCAATCTATTCCGAATTCCTAGGGCGTGGAACTAAGAGAAGAAGAAATATCCGCTTGCTGAATGCCCGACAAATTACGAAATTGAGATTTAGCTTATTACGCGTATGGATGGTGAAGAGGGCATGGTAGAAGACTCAGTGAGCGAGTTAGTAGAAAATATGAAGCATCGAAACACGCCACTTTCCTACTTGACCCTGGCTGTGGGCAAGGCGCGTTCAAGGCCAATGGGCTGGGATTGATGACAGCTTTCAAATTGTGATAGACAATGAATAGAGACTTTACAGCAATCCGTGTTGGTATATCAAGAGGCTGGTATCAGTATTATATATGTATTACAAGACAAGTATAAGGTGTTTCTAGCTAGATCCGTTGTTGTTCTGCCATAACTGGTGGGTACAAAAAGTGGAAATACATCAATACCTTTGCTCGATGCCTCGGAAACAAAAGTACTGGTGATCAACTATCTGGGTTACTAGTCCAGCGATCCTTCGGTTCTGATCTGTCCCGTCCTGTCAATGTTTTGTAAAGTGATGGGTTAGATGCATTTACACCATTCTGCTAATGTGGAAAAGGTGGAGAAGGCGGGGTTTTTCTGCAACAGAAGTGGAGCAACTCCTCATGTTCAGCTAAGCCAACCTCATAACTCGGCTACGCATGGGAAGAGTTTGAAGTAATCCCTGTTCAATTCGGAGGGCATTTACCACATTCGGACACCCTGATGTTGAGCGTCAGCAAGGCAACTTTGCAGAACACATGTAGTCATAATTAGCTCCACATGTAACTACGTATCTGCATTATCAAGGCGGATCAACCAATACACTTTGTGGGCTCGGGCGTGCAGCGGACACATCCACCTGAGCTGAGGGGGTCCCCCAAAGTTTGAGCTGAATATTACTACTATCGGGTTTGATCTGCAGGCCAAGTGCCCGAATGTGGAAGGACGGGGCCAGAGTGGATCATGATCTATGTGGGCCATGGCCGCGCATCAGTGAGGTTTGGTGTAGCTGAAGGACCCATTTATCACACTCACATTTTCTTCAGTTAGTTTGCCGCAGTTGACAAGTGTACTTCAGATCTGTTGATCAGAACGCCAAATGCATCAATGCCCAATGCGTCTATTATCGTTACCCCTCATCGAAAGTACCTACTTGCCTTCAGACATGCACAAACGTCATGTGTTTTCGACTTCTGTATCCCCACATCAAGTTTAATAAACAATTTGTTTGCAGGCCTGGTCTTCACCCATCGTGCATTTCCAAGAATGCGGCAAGAGAGCGATCTTACTAACTTTGCACTAGTGTAGCTGAATGTGTAATTGTTGTACGTCCAGACAGTAGGGAAACAAAAGAGTTTCTCTGGAGTTCAGAACGCCGGCTTTTTGTCCACTTGGAAGGTTGTATAAATTCAAGGATATGCCATTAGTCAAAAAAGAACATTGTTGAATTGATATGATAGGATGAACCAGACGGTTTGTACGTAGCTCCCGTCAGTACGTCGTAACGCTTACCAAAGCATGGATTCTTAAAGATGAATTCCCCATTTCCTTAATATGCAGAGCTGGCAATGCTCTGAAATATGCTACACAAGGCGACTCATCGCGCCACGTAGCTTCCTTTGGAGGTCGCTCTTGTCCGGTTCCGGATACGGGGACTAGAAAGGCGGAGGCCAACGGACATCAAAGTGTATGCAGACCACATGACTGCAGAATCAAGATGCAATATGAGATTGAGCGAGAGAAGTGGCCCACTCCTCTTATTGGAAGGAGACGAGCGAGGAATTAGGGGTTTGACATATCAGACTAAAGACCCAGTGCCCTTAATTTATACATCTCTCTGTACCGAAGGCTTTAGCAAAGATTCAATTGATAGCATTTTCGTTGGGACAGCCTCGACATTTCGTTCGCCGTTCCCTTAGGCAGAATTCATTTCTGATGGTCCAAGAAAATGTATTTGGAGCTGTTTACTCGGTAACTACAGTAGACCAAGAGCAGAGAGACAAGTAATAGCAAGGAATTCCCCCAAAAAACCTACAGCCGGTACTAACCAGACCAATAATTGGAGGAGGTGATGTCAGTCAAGCATGCCCAGTAGATAATAACAGCTGCCTATAGCTTCCAGTCTGCAAAGGTATCCCGAAAGGTCGGCCAGTGGAATTTATCATTCTGGTCAACCTGGCCAGTCTTGGTACCAGCATCGTTGCGCAGCCGCTGAGCGAGGAACCTTCGCTCTTCTCGCCTGAGAAAGTCTGCCGTCTCAGGGCTATTAGGGAGAAGCCGGAAACATGACATTCCAACAACAACAACAACAACAACAACAACAACGGTCGCAATGCCTTCAATTAGGAAAATCCAACGCCAACCAGCCAATCCCCCGATTCCATTCATCTTCTGGAGGGCGAAACCCAGGAGACCGGAAAAGGCTCCCGCCGTCGAGGAAGCACCTAACACACCATTAGCGTTACTTCTCCTGCAATAAGAGAATATCTTACTGTAAAAACTGCCATACGGCTTTGAAGCTCCAGTCGACGATACCAGATTGTAAGTAGATAGGAGGAGGTGGGAAAGAAGCCAGCTTCTGCGGCACCAAGCTGCTATACTTCAATATACGTCTGTATACTGTCTAATGTGTTACATACCGCAGCCCTTGCACCCGAGAAGTGCTGAACGATGCCCATAAGGGACATAATGGTTCCCCAAGCAAGCATCATAGCGCCGATCCAGATCGATGGTCGGATAAGCTTGACAACCATGTTGCTTGGAATCTCGAGGAGCGCATACGGAAAGAGAAAAGCAGTTAACTTACGCATATGGGATGGTAATCCTGTAAAGGACGGACACTGTCACTAACGCGACATTATACTGACTCCCTGGCAACTTAAGTTCGTCGTTCATACCGGCGACTTTGGCATTTCCAACTGCCACCATTTAGCATGACGCGCGAGCACTAGATGAAGTGGAAGTTACTGTTGCTTCTGTCTATGAATGACAGAAGGTAGAGCCTCCCAACGCTACCAGAAAGGCCTAAATAAGTACCAGGGGCCCTTCCTGGCTTCCATAACAAACAATTGGCGTCTCGTTGATGTATGGAAGCGAGATGCTCACACCACTTTCCGCAGGATTCACCGGAAGTACGGCGATATTGTTCGAGTCGCGCCGAATGTTCTGTCCTTTGGACTTCCGGCAGCTATTTCAGATATCTACGGCTTGAACAAGGGCTATACCAAGGTTGGTAGGATAGAAGTCATGCGCGCGCCGATATTAATTTAGATCTGCAGAGCGGATACTACGACGTGTTTGCTACCTTGAACAAGGGCAACATTATTTACAATCTGTAAGTTAACGAATTCGAACCTATCCTTAGAGGGAAGAAAATCGGCACTGATAGTGTCTCTGCCTCAGCTTCTCCACCAGGTCCGAAGCATTCCATGCGCGACTGCGCAGATCCGTCAACCACGCCTTTGCTCTCTCTACGCTATTGGATTACGAGCCCCTGATCGATAGTTGCACGTCGTATTTCCTCCGACGCACACAGGAGCTCTTCGTGGGCATGGGGCGGACCTGCTTGTTCTCCGAGTGGATCCAGTTCTTCTCCTTCGACGTGATCGGAGAGATCACCTTGTCTGAGCGTCTGGGATTCGTGCAAGGAAACAAGGACATTTCAGATATTATCGCTACGGTCGACTCCTTCCAGAATTACGGCACGGTAGTGGGCCAGAATCCCTAGCTGGATAGCCTTTTTGTGAAGAACCCATTCAAGAGGCTTCTTGAATCCAAAGGCCTGTGGCCGGCGAGTCCGATTACCGCCATTGTTAATTTCGCCCTGGCCCGGCAACACGAGCATGCAAAAAGAGCGCAGGATGATCATCAGCAGCAAGGCACCCACCAGAGGAAGGGTGTCAACTTCCTGCAGCGGTTTCTTCAGTCTCAGGAGAAGAGTCCAGAGTTCCTGACTGGTGATCGCATCACTGGCATGTGTGCTTCGTTGATCATTGCCGGCTCCGATAGTACAGTGATCAGCCTGTCAGCCGTCTTTTACTATCTCCTACAGAGCCCTCGTGTGTACCACAGGCTGCAACAGGAGATTGACGCGGCCGATGAAGCGGGCGCCCTCGCCTCTTCCTCCCCTTCCTCCATGGACTCCCCGCGCGGCGCCGGTGATGTTATCTCATTCACGGCCGCCAATAAGCTATCGTACCTGGACGCGGTCATCACAGAGTCCTTCCGCATGCACCCGGTCGTAGGGCTTCTTCTGGAACGAGTCACCCCTCCGCAAGGCGCAACCATCTGCGGAGAGTATGTGCCCGGCGGGACAGTTGTAGGCTGCAACGCCTGGGTGATACATCAAAACAATGAAGTATTCGGCCCCGATGCAGACGTATACCGACCTGAGCGGTGGTTGGAAAGTGAGGGTACAGATCCTGCAAAACTCTCACGAATGTGCCAGAGTATGTTCCAGTTCGGTGCGGGATCGAGAACTTGCATTGGGAGGAATATTAGTCTCATGGAGATGTATAAGATGATTCCCACGTTTCTGAGGAAGTTCGAGGTGGGTATCCCCGTAAAACCGTGGTTCAACAAGTGCAGTGGTGCTGTGGACTGACTTGTGTGCAAATTGAATAGGTTGAACTGGCTGAACCGGAAGAGAAGATGTATCTGAAGAATGCTTTCTTCGTGCACCGGAAGAACTTCAATGTGCATATCCGGCTAAGGAACAAGGGAGAGAAAACTAGCATGAAAAAGGGTCCGGAATCCTACACAATCTAAAGAATGTTTTCCATTGGCCTTCAATGCGCTCCCTGCCCTCTGTTGCAGAACGTATATTTCTATGAAAGGCTCAAGGCAGATATAACCCGGTCGCTATTTGAAATACCATGAAGGCATTGAGCGAGTGTATTCTATGCCGAAACATCGACCACGTCAATACCCCACCACCTACTAGTGTCAGAAACGACAAGGCGGTCTTTTACGGTGGAAGTTGCGGACGTCGATAGAGATCAAGACGATAGGGCCAAGGGCGTATACTCACTCTAAGCTCCACACCGACCAGAGCTGGCCTACGTAGCTATACCTGACGCTCAAAATCCAATGCATGATATGGATAGGAGCTGAGCATGATTAGAAAATAACATAGACCTCCCCATGCACTAGTAAGTGAGCGTGTAGTGGAGAAACGGATTGACGCTTTGCCTGATTTATTTTGGTTCCTGAACATCGGATCACGGGATTCCATCACGCGCTTAGGTCAGCAACAGTACAGAGTAACTACACGTGGATGGCTTCACTATCTCGATCGGCGCTTTTGCAAGCATTAAAATGTTGCTTACAAGATGCTGAACTAGTCCTTTCTCAAGCAATCACTTAATCTGTTGCTGCCTCACGTGTATCAGTCTAGAAGGCATTACGTGAAGATAAATCGATATTGTTTTACCTGAGGGTACCACGTAAGTGTCACTGCACTATGATCGAAACATATATAGTACGGGGAGAATTTTTTCGTAGACATAGGCCTGCGGAACAAAGACGAATCTAAGCATACATTCTCGTTCTTTCCAGGTAAGATATACGAGCTCGAAAGTGTGTACGAATCTACGGGTGTCCAGTGTAAGATGTCCGGATCACTTCCCCCTCAACTTTCTGAACTGATTAACTGATCGGGTAAGTTACCCTGCGATTCGAAGACTCGACTGAATGCAAACAGATCAAACCAAAGCCAGTTCCATGGTTAATTGGGAGGGTATACAATGTTGCGCCGAGATGGAAATTTGCGTCGGGCTGAGGCGCACCGACAGACATTGACCATAGAATGAATCCGACTGTGATTCGTATTTTACCAATCAGTTATTCTGGGCGAGATTGGCTCTGCAAATAGCCAAAGGAGCTGAGCTGTCCAGTACGTGGCCCTTACTTTCAGCCACCTTGTCGTGATACAAGTCTTTAATATTCTCACAAACCATCCAAATTCTTTTTCGGTTGACAAGTCCAGGAATATAATCAACCGTTTCCTTTGTATATTGGCCCTGCTCTTCAAGTTCCGCAATTGCCTTGGATAGCCTAGCCTCCAGCTTCTGCGACCTAAATGGAATAATATCATGGATTTCCCAGAGCCAAGGCAGATCAGTTTCCAAACTTCTTCTTGGAAGGTGGACCGTGTGCATTGACCATGACGCAGCTTTAAGAGCCAACACAGACGCTATGGGAAGCAGGTCGAATATTTGAACCCGTAATTCCCGGGGAAGAGTGTCAAATACATCGGGGCTCACGGGCATTTTGGGGGGCCGAGAGGTCTCCATTTCGTCTTTAACCATAACTTGAAGTTCGTCCAGATATTCACTTAGCCGAGGGATCTCCACTGGGTTTGTTACCAGAAGCTAGAGTAATACTACGTAAGTAAAGGCTGAAACAAGACTTTCCAAAAATGTGTAATTACCTCTTCGCCCTTTCTAGATTCCCAATATTGATCACGGAGTGGTATAGGCTCTCCGTAATCTAACAGCAGCACGCGATAAGCATTTTCATGGACCAGCTCCTCAAAGAGAGAATAGAGGATGTCTCCATTGAATATTTCATTCTTGAAACATCTTAGGAGAATTTCCTCGTAGCACGCCTTATGAAAAGGAAAAACAGGTTTGTCTTTGTGATTCCCCATATAGTCCCAATATCTAGGAATGATGAGCATAGCAGCAAAACATAATAACCGGGGGTTTGAAGGATTTATGGTATAACGTTGCACATACGCGCAGAAGAAATACGGCGGCTCCTCGTCTGGATCAGTGGGAACATTTGGATCTGCAATGTTAGACTGCAAAGCCAGGCTGATATTACATCAAAACAAACCTTGGCCTGCGTAAGCGTAGATTGCATCCTAAATAAAGTTAGATTAGAAAACCTGTCTGTACGCTCCAGTCAAACGGTAGCTTACTGCATCATCATGGTAACCCTCGCCAGTCAGAAAGGACCTATTCTCCTTGTTAGGAGAATCGGACAACCCTGGAAACTAATATATTACTAACTTTCTTTCTGCAGCAACGTGCGGGTTGAGGCCCAGTGCGCGGACATGCTCAAGCCAGCTTAGATCACTATCTCCAATAACCTCTCCTCTATATGTGCAATCGGCGTCATCGTCGGAATCAATTGAGATCCACCCCCGGCCATGGAAGGTTGATCCACATATGGCGCAGTAAACATGGAACCCCATTTTCTGCAATGGCGCCAGCAGACGATGTAGTTTGAAAGCTAAATTAATGTGATGGTTTAGAAACATATTATGAACTTACCTACGTGGTGAAATATTAGCCGAAGCTGAGGCCACCCGTGGGGGCTGAGACCTAAGTACTACTAGGGGCTGTTGAAGGCTGGCCGCGTTTTGCTAACTATATACAACCACAGGGTGGAGAACAGGGCTTCCCGTTCGCTCAGCCGTACTTAAGCCACACACTGGACGGTTAGTAATTGGGTGGGTGACCACCAGCGAATCCCGGCTGTTATATGTCCGTGTTTACCTTTTTTTTTAATTCGTTGGATTTAGCTCTCGCCGCTTTGTCTTTACTCCTTCAATTCTACAGACCGAGTTTTACCAGATACCACAGTATCTATTCTTGTTTCTTTATTCTGTTTATCATAGCCATAACCCATTTCCCCACCATAAACCGAATTATACCCATATTTACCCCCATCTTTCACTTCGTCTATACTAGATCCCACGCAATATCTAGTCTTATTTTAAAAAAGATAAAAGAAAAAAAAACCGCTCCCTTGCAATCCTTTCCATTTATTTTAAATAGTAATAAATATTTATATATTATCCCAATCATTATATATATATACTCGCAGTTGGGAGTACCAAAGTGTAGACCTTGACTCTATGCCTCGAAACATGTCTTGAGTATACTTGGATGGCTTCACGATCTCGGTCGGCGCTTTTGCAAGCATTTGAATATTGGTTACATGAGGCTGAACTAGTCATCTCAGGGATCAATTTAGATTTGTTGCTGTCTCACGTGTATGAGTCTATGGAGCTTGTTTTCAGACTTCTGACGTTGTCTACCCTTAGCCATCGGTTGAGTATATATATTGCAGTCGAACGATAGATGACCTTGGCTGCTCTAGTTGCCACCTAGCTACTACATCGAAAATTTACTTTGACTAGTTCCATCTATGGAGGCACAAGTGGCAAATAAACAGATAACCTACAGGAGCAGAAGAACAGGGGTGACTTTTATTTTCCAGGAAATCATTTACACAGATCATGATCGGAGGGATGCCAGAACATCACCGATAGACACCTCTGCATGCTCTATTACCTTTGCCAACATCTTCTCAATCACTTGAATCTCGTTTTGTACGTCCTCCTTCTCATAAATATGGTTGTCGAATGAAAACTTGAGCTTATACTCATTCACATCTGCTGTTTTCACAACTTCAAATACTACCGCATATGGCTGCGGCATTGTCACCTGCGCCTTGACCATAACGATCCACTTATGATACTGCTTCTCTGTCGCGATGACGGGCTCAAATAGCTGGAAGAGGAAGAGGGTCCTGTTGGAGAATCCTTCACGCGTAGTTTCACAGGCTTTGTTAATTTCGTCCATGCCCACTGTGCTATTCTCGGTGTACTGCCAGAATTCATCTTGGGTCTGACGAACGAATTCTGACACAGGAATTGAAGCATCAACTGTTGAACGCATGGGAAGGAAGTTTGCACAGGTACCGTTGATGGTTTGAGGGTCAGCAAGATCAATGTTGCGACCTGTGTAGAGGTAATCGAAGGCTACGTCGCGTTGGTTGCTACGCAGTGCCAGCCAGAGTTGCAAGATTGACTGGAAGATGATGGAGACAGTGGCACCGGTGGACTTGGCGAATGCGTCAAATTCGAGGTTGATGGTGTGTACATAGACGGAGTTGATGCATGGCTCCTTGATACTGGCGCTGGGAAATTCGAAGGCAATGGGGCGTTTCGCGGATTCCTTCCAGAACGACAGTGTGCGGGATTTGTCCATCTGCCAAATGTGGAATGCAAAGTCTTTGAATGAAGTGAATCGTTCCAATGCAGAATTACGCTGATAATCCTCAAAGTGCTCACCAAAGATGCGGAGAAGCGTTACGTCGTATAGGCCATGGTCAAGCTTCGTGATAAATTCTGTCTCCCCTGTCGAGAGACGGAGAATGGCATAGCGAATAAAGGGCAGGCCAAACACAAAGCGGTGTCGGCCAAGAGACTTAATGATTTGGTTTCTCTGCTCATTGTCGCTGACATTGTCATAGATCTCCACCATGGGGGTTACGTCCTGGAGAACAACACTATACCACCTTCCCTGACAGTTTGTAAAGGTCGTGCGCAGAATGTCATCGGTCCTTGTCAGCTGTCGAACTAGATCAATCCACTGTTTTGGTTCAAAGTCGGGGCCGACTTTTCGGACTGTCATCAGACTCCATAACGCCTCAGGATGTGCTCCTTGGGTCAGGAACTCGGCTTGTCCTGGAGGACAAGGATAGATGTACTCATACTCAGTCGGCTGTAGGCTAGTGGCAGATATAGCAATGTCAACCTCCGGCCGAGAAGCGAAAGTCTCCTGTTTGACTTGCTGTGTATTATCCGACTCGCGCTTCAGCTGGCTGGCCATCGCCCCAAGAACGGGGCATTTGAGGACATCTCGCACAGAGATCTTAAGATGTTTGCGCCCGAGGTAGCTGACGAGATTAATTGCGGCAATGGAATCGCCGCCGAGGCTGAGGAAGTCGGCTTCCAAACCAAATTTGCCATCGGACAGCTGAAGGGTGTTGATCCATGCTTGTTGTAGAGCCCTTTGCGTCTGAGATGCTACAGGGGTAACTGCATTATTTGATTGCGAATTCCCGGTCTTGTCAAAAGAAAATTCGCTCAGTTCACCTTGGCTCATCAACTGTAGCGTTGCCTTGTGCTGCTTGCGGTTGGCCTTGCCGGAGGGTAGTCTTGGTAGCAACGATAGAGGGACAATTGCTTTTGGAATCATGTATGGAGTCAGCCCAGTGAGCTTAGCTCGGACACGCTGCACGTTCTCAACAAAGCCTTCCAGTGGAAGAATCTCGTCCGGTTTCTCAGCCACAGCACCATCGAAAACGGCCATCGCGACAAGATGGGCCGTGCTGTTCTGCTTCCAGACGGTCACAACACAGTCTGAAGACAAGAAAGCCCCGATTCTCCCCAAACGCCCAGCGCCAGCGCCACCAGCTCAGGGCCCAGCAATCCGGCCTAGCCGCCCTGCACCAGATCCTCCTATAGCACACGTCTTGAGCAACACTCCAGACTCCACTGGCGATAGAAAGGCCGAAGGTGCCAAAGGGTCAGCCACGAGTAAAGAGAGAAAACAATATGAGTTTTCGTCGAACTTCAGCGGGGTAGGCAAAAAGGTGTGGGACAAGACTGGCGGGGAGGTGACCGAAATGGTCTGGGATGGAGCGACAAGCATTCCGACGGTCAGCGGATCGAGGATCGATAAATGGTTGATTGTTCGGCAGATTGGGAATGTTATTGGCGACCTGAGCAAGATGGAGAAGTCATCGCAGGCCAAGATAACGAGGGACCCCCGTACCAATGCAATTGAGATAGACCCGAAGCAAGATAAACTTCTGGTCGCCAGCCAAACTCCAATGGATAAATTTATCGATGACTTCCTCGGGGTCTCGCGCCTTGGTGAAAAGGCCACTGCGGCCAAGGAAGCCCTGCAAGCCTATTCCACACTCCTTACGGACCGCAATCATGATCGAGTCCCGTGAAATTTGGTCCTCAAGTCAATTGTCAGATTAGATGAGGCAGCTGCGGAACTCAAAGCTCGTGAAACAAAGTTACAGCACGAAGGCCGAACTCTAGAGAACAATGACCAGCTGAGCCAGATGGCCCAGATGCTCAAGGATATCTACTCTTGGAACCGCGCGCAAACCATGAGACTCATCTCCGACTACGGCCGTGCCATATACCTACACACGTTGGACCCGCCAGAGGACAATGACGCCGGCGGCCGAACTAGCGATGCAGCCCTTATTTTCCCAGCCGCGAGGCTACGCTCTCTATACATGAGCCGTCACAGAGAATTGTTTGAAAGACACGGAAAAGCCGGTTCGGACCCTGCACGCTTTGATTGCGTGCGCCACGTGGGTACAGAAGGTTCGGCTTTCCAGAGCGACTTTTGTTAGATATATATATTTCGATAAACAATCTTCTAGGGTCACTAGCAGTCTACCGCCCTGATCCTGAGCCTTCAATTTAACTTAAAAAGACCCTGGAAGCAAACGCATTATTCTGCTATCATGGAGTTCCGTGGCCTGAATGCTTGATCAGAGGACGCCCATGGGACTCCATGGGTACGTAATCGGGAGAGTATACAATGTTGTGCCGAGAGGGAAATTTGCGTCGGGCTGAGGCGCACCGACAGACGGTTAAATAGCCGGGTCTCCACCAGGCAGCCCGAATTGGTTTCCGGGGCGCCGATCTCGGGAAAAGGACTCGGAACGAGGCAAAGGATCCCCACCGGCAATACTGCAAACGGCGTGGAAAAAGTAAGTGATAATCCGAAGCTAAGCCTTCTTGGCATAGCATTGAACATTCACCAGAGACTAAAAGTACCCCGTGGGACTGAGTCGCCCTTTCTCGGGGAGTTTCCGACCCTGGAACCACCACCCCGCGTTACTCGGCATCTGAAATCTTTGACCTCAATAGCCGCCTATTCGGTATGTACTGTGGGGGACTGAAGCTCCCCCAGATTTTCGAAATCTTGCAAACGCCACTGTTGATACCGCGTAGACTCTCATAAGCAGCGAAACACAACAGGGTTCTAGTCAAGTATCTAACCAAGTACGGATGTCTACACGGGGATTTACCGACCTGCTCGGGGTGAGTAGGCTACTATGACATCGTTGAAAGGTCGAAGTGGAGCGTGAAAAATTAGTAGCATCCACTTCGTATATCGAGGGTATTCGCTTAACCCGTGAAGACTGGGGATATGATGTAACCTAGTCAAAGCCCACACATGGAGGTGCCGTCCGGGGAAAATCTTTCAAGCGCTGCTAAGCTATATAGAGGGCAGTCCTTTCCATCAAGATTGCGTAAATCATTTTGCCCACGAAGATTCCAAGCACAGCCGTCGGAGTCCGCCATGAATCTGTGGCTTCTTACCCTCTGGGTCACTTTGGTGACAGCCTGGGTTGACAACCAAGGCACAACATGTACTTTGTACCCCGAGTCTCTTACTCATCAGGGGCAGGAGGTCGATGACTCCCCGTCTATTCAACAAGCCTTTGACATGTGTGGTACGAACGGGACGGTCATTTTCTCCGAGAATGTTTTCCACGTCAACACCGTTCTCAACACAACAAATCTGCTGAATTGTGATGTTCATCTCCGTGGCGAGCTACGCTTCTCGGCCAACGTTCCCTACTGGAGAACCCATTCGATCAGTGTTGTGTTGCAGGATCAAGTCACTGCGTGGCTGTTTGGTGGTCACAATGTGAGCTTCTATGGCGAGGGTGGCTTTTACAACGGAAATGGCCAGGCTTGGTACAATGCGAACAGGAATGAATCGAACCAAGCCGGACGCCCTATGAGTTTCACCGTCTACAACTCGACCGACCTACGTGTCGATGGACTGAGGGTGATCCAGCCGCAGTTCTGGGCAACCTTTGTGTGGGCGAGCAAGAATGTGTCCTTTACCAACCTGTTCGTGAATGCTACTAGCGACAGCGAATGGGGCACAATGAACACCGATGGTTTTGATTCTTGGCAGAGCGACAACTTGCTGGTGGAAAACGCCACCATCATCATGGGCGACGATTGTATCGCCGCCAAGGGAAATACAACGAACCTCCTCGCCAAGAACATCTATTGTGAAGGCGGCACTGGCGTTACGATTGGGTCGATCGGTCAATACCCCGACATGCCCGACTACAACCTCAACATTACCTTTGAGAATGTGACCATCAAAGATGCAATGGATGGTGCCTACATCAAGACCTGGCAAGGCACCCGCATCTTCACTCCCAGCAATGGCGACTGGGGTGGCGGTGGAACCGGTCTGGTCAAGAATGTTACTTTCCGCGACTTTGTTATGGACAATGTGGGACTTCCGATTCAGGTCGCCCAGTGCGTTTACTCGGCGGGCTCCAACAAGAGCTGCAATACGTCGACGTTGCAGATCGAAGACGTTAAATGGGAAAACATCCGTGGCACATCCCGTTTCAACATCGCCTCGTCTATCTACTGTTCGGATGAGGTCCCATGCCCCAACATGAGCTTTGAGAATGTGAACATCACGAGTCTGAATGCCACCCGTGGCCAGGCGTACTATGATACGGATATCCAGTACGAACTCTTCCAGTGCACAAACGTCGTGGGTCAGAACACCTCCGGCATTCCTTGCAACCAAGCCGCTCCCAGCAACTTCAGCCAGTGGATCTATGGCAACGTCGATAGTTCGGGCCTGGCGACCGCGCTTTCAGGTCATTCCGGGAACTAATGCATGTGAATATCATTTATAACCTGTAATTTATATCGCGAGATAGTTGTGTTGATAGACCGGGATTAGATCTAGTGATAACGAATGAACAAGAATGAATTTTGGCACTCAGAAAACACTGAAAAGAAAGTTGAAATCTATATTCGAGGGCATCAGGCAGTCGTGATGCACTAACCATGTTTAGAAGGTGGGGGCTTACACCTCAGGATGCTCTATCTAGTCGTGTATAAAATCGAATGTACATAAAATATTGGCGTGTCTTGAAACGAGCTCGGTTGACAGCAAAATGGATATCATCGAGGCCGACACAATTCCCTGGCTAACCTCTGATGCTTGCCATGTTGTTTCATGCGACATCTGCGAGTACATGAAAAATGGTCCCGAGCCCAATAATGGTGAAGGATACTTTCCCTATATATTTCACAGCTCGTGCAATCAATGCTCATCACGACAGCATGCAGAGAAACTTACCTTGTGCTCATTCTGCAGTCATTTACGCCTTTATCATTTACTCGACTGCTCTGCAACTGGGGTTGACCTCTATGAAGATATCTGCCTTAACATGCTTACACTTGCCACAGTTCGTGAACGACAATCTTATTGCCAGCTTTGTCGCCTTTTTGCTATTGTGATAGAGAACAGTGCAGGCTCGTATGACGTTATTAAGCCGCACACCCCGGTTGCGATGACGGTGATATTGAGACAGGGTAGACCTGGGTTGTTTCATTATTTCGATAACAACTTAGATTATGGTGAAGATATGTTGGATGTATATCCCTTGCAAGCCGATGTGGAAACAGGCGAAGGCTCCCCTGTCCCACGGTATGCAAACTCACAAGGTCAAGCATTTCTAGTGACCCCAGACTCACTGGGTACATTCGTTGACTGGCAAAAGCTTTGCTCCTGGTTTAGTCCAGCATCCGCTAGAGACTCTTTGAAGGGCAATATTTTCTGGGATTTCCGAGGACTAAAACTCGTTGATGTCACTCATGATGAATTGATCGAAGCTGAAAGTCCGTCTCCTTTCTTTGCTCTAAGCTATGTCTTTGGAGGGGTCAAGGGGGCTATCGTGAAGAGGGAGGCGGTTAGTAGCTCGGGCAAAATTTCTAGACACCGTCTGCCAGCTACCATTCGCGATGTCATCACTGTCTGCGCTCGGGTGGGGGTGAGATATCTGTGGGTGGATCAGCTTTGTATTGATCAAGAAGATCAGGACCATCTGCAACAGCAGCTAGACCAGATGGTTCTCAACAGGCCCTATGCACCCTTGTTGCCGTTGACGGAAAGGATGCTCTCGTTGGTCTTCCTGGAGTAAGCTCACCCCGCGATTGGAAACCTGCCAGTTGTGTCATTGGCGATTGGTTGGTCTCTGATGGCCGTTCCAATTTCGATAATTACACACTCCAGAGCATATGGCCCAAGCGAGGCTGGACATTTCAAACAGGCATATTCTCCTCATGGCTACTTTTCTTCACAATGATTGGTGCTTACCATGTATCTCGTCACTCTGGCGCTGAGTGGGACAATTCACAACCAGAGGTGAACTATGGCCAATCCGACTATACCAATTTTCTTGGTCTCGACGACTATTGGTCTGCACTTTCGGTCTTTACGGGAAGGATACTCACCTATAAAGGCGACGCAATCCGTGCATTTACAGGGGTGCTACAACACTTTTACGGACATGATACATATTACGGACTCCCACACGACCATATAGATAAGGCTATCCGTTGGAGAATCCATCCATCGAGTGTGCCAAACAATAAGCTGCATATTGAATTAAAATAAGTACACACCCCTGTGCTACTTGGTTGACACCGTTGACCTTTTTGAATTTTCACAGCTTCAAGTTTAGTGGTCGTTCACCCGTGAAATATAAAAGTCCAGATCGAGTAGTCCAACATCCCAGGGAAGAGGCAATTCTTGAACACCCAATATGAGGTATGACATTAAGGCATTTCTCAGTCAAGAAAGATCTAATGTTCAGGCATCTCTTACTACCGAACCAGTATAAACGTTATAATTCCAATGCCTACAATTGTCCTTGATTTCCAACCCGCCTTGGCCACTCATGATAGACTGCCCTCCTCGCGCTACGGAGAACTTCTGAATACCCACGCCCATACTGATGTTCGATGTGACAATCCCCGCCGGTACCTCAATGGACACTGGCTGGTTGGAACCGCTCGTGACGATCAGTGTAGCTGGCTTTGTCAACATAGTAGCTACAAAGACACTGTCATGGAGCATGCTGACACCGTTCGGTTGCGGTAGGGGATCGTTGGTGCAAGCCACGTTCTTCGGCGTAGGGCGGTACCAATATACAAGTTCGTCCTGTACTATGACCGGGGCCATTGCGCCAGACTTGTAGGCCTTTATATAAGGCTTGTAAAGTTCTCTCCAGGCATCGTGCGGCATTCCCGCTGCCCACTGTGAGGAGCCGTCGTCACTATGATTGGCGGAGTATGGCCCGATGTAGTGCGATTCACCATAGTCTTAACATCCGTTAGCCACTGAGATACCCTTCCGGAAGGGCGATTTACCATTCCATGAGATAATCTCAATCAGGTTTGGCTGTAAGTGAAGCATCTGGTCCCAACGAAGAGTAGGAAGGCTCTCACAGATGAACACCCAATTTTTGGAGTTAAAGTGAGTTGCGAACCACGGCGATACCGCTATGCAATGTTAACTTTATACGTGCAAAGAGGTTGGGAGACAAACGAGCCATATATGTGCGTCCAGCCAGATCTTTAACGAATCTCTCATCCCAGATAGTCGTCATCGGTCCGGGTATGATGCTGTTTCCCCCATCGGTAGGCCATGCATACCATGAGAAGGCACCATCAATAGCCCGGGCAGCACCGCTTGTCGCCTCCGCAGGGTCCTGAAGGTTAGGCAAGGCCCATATGGGATGCGGCGTTCCTTGCTTTACAGGGCCCCAGTTGAAGCTGTCTCCAACAAAGGTACTTACAATCGCAGCTCCGTTATACTGCATCTGCGCGGGGTGGGCGGCGTATTCTCTCATGTAAGCAGTGATCTTGTCCGTATCTCCGTTACTCCAATAGGCAAAATCAAAGGATATAAAGACTTTGAAGTTGACCTGCTTCGCTGCCTGGTAAGCTAGCGCTAGCTGAGTAGGTGTGTAGCGGTCTATACTGGCGCAGTTGAGGGCGAATGCATCGATGCCAATTGCTTGAGCTGCAGTCATGTCGGCGATCCAGTCGGATAACTGGTAGCGCTCTACGATGCCAACCTATACTCGGTAAGGTATAGTTTCTGGGATAGATCTCATCGCACCAACCATGAAGTGAGCAAAGACATACTTGCTTTGTTGTTCCCGAGTGTCGAGCCCAGTAAGGGCGGGAAGACCCCAGACCTTCGCCAGCAGGGTTCCTATGACCAACAGAGCTTTCCAAATCATACTTACGTATCCCTTTCACTGCCGATAACGTGAAGATGCCCTCTATATTGTTTTCTAGTTTTCTGTCACACTTTATATATATTGAAACCAGACACACCGTCCTCATTAAACCGTCCGAGCCCGTCTTCCATATTGGCAAAGCCAAAGTAAAACCTTGACTCTCACGCCGTTCAGCAAGTGATCGACACGCGGTGACCATCTATGTTGTACCATCACTCCAAATGTAACCCGATTTCCACACGTTGAGTCTTCTGATATCCTTGGAAAGGAGCTTGTCCTATATTGGATAACAGCGGCCATTTTAAGTTCTATAACCAAATATTTTAATCTACCATTTCAGGACTCCTGCTTCGCACGACGATGCTCACTGCGGGATATTCCACTGCCACGGCATGCTAGTGAGAGTTACACGGCAGCTCATTGCTCATGACCTTGACTCGGTCATATGCAACGCAGTGCTTCCTCTGTGTCCGTAGAGCATTGAGATGCCGTAAGAACATGAAGCTAGACTACCAAAGAAAGTTAAAGGACGATATATGGGTTGATCAGCAGGTTGAAATATCCCCGCATCGCAGAAAGCATGCTCACCCGTGGGTAGTACGTTGTCAAGCCACAAAGCCTTTTTAACCTGAATGATTGTGGTGTACCGTCCTGGTGTGAAACCGACGGCTTACCCCATCGACCACTTTAGTTGAGTATCGCCAATTACCATTCGGCTCACCAGTTCGATTGCACAATTACTCGTTGGTCTGTCTATTCATCGAGACAGTGAAAAATAATACTATGTACGAAGAGTGGACGAGAACATAAAATCAAAGAACAAACGAAAAGTAAAACAAAGAGGAAGACATTATAACTTCATATCGGCGTCAATAGGCGGACACTATAAGTCGGTTCGTGGTCGCTGCGTAACGTTTTCAAGATGTACCGCTCGCTCGGACCGACTGTACTTTCAATTTGTACCTCTTGTTTCTTCCCCCGCTTCTTTCCGATCCCCATCCGCCCGATGATCTTGAGGCGCTTCCTCCTGTGGCACTTGGGAAAGCCAGAACTTGCTAATCACTCCACCTAAGAACGTTCTGTCGACCCACTTGATGACGGCATATAACACTAAGCTCCAACCCCACAGGTATACCCCCATCATGGAGGCGACCAACAATATAGGTCCTAAGATCACGAATGATAGTACAGCCCACAGCAGCACTGCTACCGCCGCAAACACAAATGTGCCGGCCAAGAACACAAAGAAAGGCACACCACAGCAGATGAGCTGACAGACTAGGAATGTCGTAGCGTAGGGTCTTCGCAGCGCCGCTTCGAAGAGTGCTGCTTGGCGCGGAGGAGGAAAGATCCAGGCCAGCAGCCATTTCACGGTGGATTCGAACCAGTCCAATGTGTTTGGGATGATATCTCGGAACCATGCGGTCATCGGTGCATACCACGGACCAGGCGACGTGTCTTGTGGGGCAGCATTGTCTTGCGTCTTTTCCCCTGGAAACTCGCCCGGTGTGGTCAGGTTCGTAGGCTGGGTGACGGTCGTACCAAGATGTTTCGCGTGTCGTTGCGCAGTCGGCAAGGCGCTGTCCGTGAGCGTGCTCGTTGTTTTATCAGTGGCGCCCTCTAGGACGCCGGACGCTGATTTCAGGGACATTGTCTGTTTGTTTGTGCTCAGCTATATTCTGTTGAGACTGATCCATCGTTGATGGATGCTCCATGGAACTCAATTTATAGAAGTATATCTATCCTAGCCGTATGATGTCACATTGCTGTCATCGCGCACCCACGCCCAATAATATAGTCGCCTGAGGCAAGATCATCCGCGGATAAATCAGGCTCATACTATCCTACTGAGTCCCTACTACTGTGTGCAGTGCTCATTGTTGAGCGTGGTGTACTACATGGGAAGTGATATCGCTCACTGTCGCTAGGGTGGTGAACAATATATACTGTGTGTTCCTTCCCCGGGTAAGTTGTAATCTGTGCTCGATTTCTAGTGGCTGGGGCTTCATTTCATCTTGAGGACTGTGGTTATTCAGCTGTACATTATACAACAAGTGTATAGGGATTTCCGTTTATATATCCTTTTGTATTTGGACCTCATTCTGCCAGGAAAACGTGATGTCTTGACCCCTCTCGAAGCCTAAAATTTCAGGCCCACTTACCGGCCGGATCATCCTACTAACCGGCCCAATCAGGGCTGCCGCTGGAATCCCCCCAGCATATTTTCAAAAGGAATGAGACGGAACAATTTCCGCTACTCGAACTACGTATACAGAGTAGTTTGATATGGTCACAGTATTCAGTAGGTGTGTAAGAATGGGATTCCTCGACAGCAGATATATGTGGCTCGATTGCGTTCACTTTGAATGCTATATTATATAATCATAAAACGTACTGCCTGGCTCTAAATCCAAATTTCCTTGAGCAAAAACACGAATACACGGAACGCCAAAAGTCAGCCCCTAGAGATGAGCACAAAGTCCAGTGGTCAGGACCTGAGGAGTCTCCAGCTTATGATCCCCAATTGGAACATCCACCCTCTCTCCTTGAACACCACTAAATCCGCAGGTCGCTCCACCAGGGTTGTAGATATGCGAAACTGTCTTCTTGGTTTCTAATTGGGAGTCAGCTTGATTCTTGGGTTGATTGGAAGGTGGAGATCCGCATACCAACTTGATGGGAGGTCATATCCGTTGGGAAGGTCTGGGACCATTTTTCACCATCAGGGGTGTAGAAAGTGATAGAGACCGAGGAGATTTGACGCTTCTCGGAAGGGGCAGCACTAGCGAACGCCGCAAGGGAAGGGAGAATGACGGTAAAGATCGAGAGCTGCATGCTGGAGGATTGGTGACAGATCTTGATATGTATAATCGAGTACTGAACAGCTTGGAGTGTTGATGGAGTGTTGTTTGAGATTAGAAGCCTGTGTGTTTGATTTCTGGTTATAGACAGGTTTGTCACTCAGCTTTTATATCCATCTTGTGGGAATGACCCTGGAGGTCACATTCCTAAAAATAGGAATCGAAAAGTGAAGGTTAAGCTCAGCCCTGCGAGGATTTTTGGATGCCGAATGGACAGACGTAACAGTAACATCATGAACATCCTAAGGCAACCCGTCTCTATAGAGACCCTAAGTAGAGCGCGGTCAACTGCATCATCACTATGGCCGATAAACGATAAGGTAAATCATGGTTGATGGTTGTATTTTGCGAGGATCCGCTGAAGGACGAGGCATCGCCACGGCGGGATGTGGAGACTCCCAAGAATAGAAGATATGATCGTCGAACAAAAACCAATAGAATTTATCCTCGTGTTGGTTAAGGCGTCCGATCAATGCGCACAAGAGTGGACGTTTAGCACTTTGTTACTCAGCCACTCTTGGAGGTTCATCCACTATGTCTGAGCAATAGAAGGTGACATTGTAATAGCTCTAATGTGCGTGAACACTCAATTCTGTGCCCTCGATCGCGAATACTCATTTCAATTAAAATAAATATAGCTTTGGATCTAAAAATACCCTCCCATTTATTTCCTACCATTGAATAGACATATCACGGCACGGATAGAAGGGCAAGGGAATATATCCAATGGCAATGATGTACAGCACATAGGATTGTATCCGTGTCAGGAATGAGTATGATATTCGACAAACAAATCTACGGTGGTTACGGAAACAATCACCACCGACCGATGGCTTTCATGCAACTTTACGGGCCTCAGTACATTTCTCCAATTGCAACAAATAAAAGGATTGGGAAGATAATTTCCTCAGGAGGGATACGTGGGTGTTCACTAGTCTGGACTCTGAAGCATTGACACAGCAATGCATAATTTTATGCTCCTGATTGAGATCGTCGCTATTAGGCCGCCTGGGGGCATTGGCCATTCGTATTCGGTCGCCCTACAAGGGCTGAAGCATCGCAGGGGGCCTCAAAGTACATTTGCTGTCCGACTCCGGTTGTGTTTCTACGGTGTTGGGCTCTTAGGGCCGGGACATTCAGGGCGCCTAACAGCACTAAGTCCTCCTTGGCATTATGGCGAAGTCCAGTTCAAGCTACATCGGCGAATCCTCATTGAACGCTGGTAACTTTCTGCTCCTGCGCTTGGCAGCTGTCAAGCTCTTCTATACAAAAAGTAAAATCATCAAGGGTCGCGAAGAATCTATAAATACAGACACAGTCACCGGGGAATATGCTCTTCATCCACATCAAGCCTCATTAAACCCTACGATCTACTTCTCCTCTCAGACACCTTTACAATTCCATCATCCACAATGAAGTTCTCTATTGTTGCTCTCGTCCTGGCTGCCACCTCGGCCATTGCTACTCCCATCGTCACCAAACGCGATGGCACGTTCGTGATCAGCGAACTCAAGGCGCGCGAGTCTCTCTCCAACACCATGAGCTTTAAGCTTCTTGACGGTGATGCCTCCATTGACTGCAACCTGATCTGGTGAGTTTACCTTGTGTCACACAAGATGCATTGCGGATTACTGACCAGCGCCTGATATACATAGGAGCGCGAAAGAACCAGAAGAGAACGCCCGCTGCAACGACGGCAAACATCTTATCCAGTTCCCCGATGGTTTCGACTTCAAAAAGTTTACCCTGGCCATTGAGCGCATTGAGCCCAACCCTATCGGTGGCCGGGCTTACCTCGATGCTACCGATGAGAAGTGGAACTGCGTCGACAACCCGGAGGACCATGTCTACACGGACTGCAAGTACGACGGTGACTACACCATTCAGCTTTGAGCGATCCACGAAGAAGCGCTGGGGGGTGGAATGGAGCGAGAAATGGAACTGTGACTTTAAGGCATGGGTGGATGGGTAGATGGAAAGACGTTACTACTTAATACTTGTCATTCATTGATCTGATTCGCTAGAATACAATTAATTCATGTTATTGACAACTGTTTGTCCTAGACACATCCTTGTAGATATGACGGAGATTGAGAACGGCCGTGCTTTGGTAGTGGTCTGTTGCATAATTGCCCCCCTGCTATGCCGATCTTCTATAAAGGCTTCTTGACCCCACCACCGGCTATTCCCAACCATTGCCGAGGGTCCGAGGGTGGGGTTATTCATGCATGCATGGATCGAGCACCTCCACGATGGTATCTTAGCTGTTCCAGACAGAGTTGCGTTTTGTATAATCCTACCAAGATTGTGCAATTATGGCAACTCGAACAGAGCGCCTGGCCACCTGGGCCTCCGGACTCCAATATAATGATATCCCACAGGATGTGATCCAGCGGACCAAAGACCTCTTCCTGGACTGGTTCGGCTGCACTATTGCTGGTCGCCACCATCCGGCTGTAAAGGCCATTGCGATATTTGTGCAGCAGATGGGCCCCGCGTCAGGGAGGAGTGAGTTGGTGGATCACGAGCTGGGTTTTAGCACAAGCCCTGCCTTTGCAGCATTGGTGAATGCGGCCTCGTCGCACGTTGTGGAGCAGGATGACTTGCACAATCGGAGTATCATGCATCCTGCGACGGTGATCTTCCCTGCTGCTTTGGCTGTGGCTCAGGATCTGGGTGCCAATGGAAGAGACTTCATTACGGCCTGCGTGGTTGGATACGAGGTAGGATGTCGGGTGGGAGAATTCCTTGGGAAGAGTCACTATGCAGTATGTACAGCTTTAGCCCTTCACGATAGACCAACATGTTGACCTACTCCAAACAGCGTTTCCATTCTACTGCGACTGGTGGGGTCATTGGTGCGGCAGCTGCAACAGCCCGTCTTTTGGGCCTCGACTCCGCAGCCATGCTATCGTCGATCGGAACTGCAGGGACCCAGGCAGCGGGCTTATGGCAGTTTCTCTTGGATGCCACGCATTCAAAGCAAGTACACACGGGCAAGGCCTGCTTCGATGGAATATTCGCCGCTTATGCCGCGAAGTCCGGGTTGTTGGGTCCTAAGGACGTTCTGGAAGGGCCTAAGGGTATGGGCGTTGCACTTGTTCCCGATACACCCACCCCCAGCGCAATTGACACGGATCTTGGGCTTGATTGGGCAGTGTTAGGAAGTAGTTTCAAATGGCACGCATCATGTCGCCATACACATCCAAGTGTTGACGCATTGCTTCAAATTATCTCTACGTATGGAATCAAATTCGAAGACATCGACTCGGTCATAACGAGAACATACCAAGCAGCATTTGACGTGCTCGGGCTCAGTGGACGGGGTGAAACAATCCATCAGAGCAAATTTAATATGGGGTTCGTTCTCGCCGTAACGGCCAAGAAGGGACAGGCGTTGATAACGGATTTCACAGAGGAAGCACTGCAGGATGCATCCTTGAGGGAGTTCCAGGATCGTGTTAGGATGGAATTGGACGAGGACATAAATGCGGCGTTTCCGCAAAAGTGGCAGGGCAAGGTAATTGTAACTTGCAAGTCCGGTGAACGGTATGAGAAGTTTGTGGAATATTTGAAAGGAGATCCCCAGAGTCCTTTGACGAGGTATGTCCACTTGAGTGTCCTGATGATGCAGGATTATTACAGTCAAGCTGACCGGATGGTGTCCTAGGACGGAGATTGAGACTAAAGTTAAGGCCTTGGCCCAGTATGGTGAGGTGAAAGACACAGACCGGATCCAGCAAATTATCACCAGGGCATGGGACCTCGAGAATCAAGACAGCCTCAAGGAATTCTGGCTCTAGTGTGGAGACTGTGAAAGTACTGTACAATGCATAGTATCATGTGTATGCTTGAGTATTGGGAATATGAATCCATCCCATGGCTGATTCAGCTCTACCGATTGGCCATATCTGCTTCCACGCATCGATTGGTTTGCGATGATTGGGGAGAAGATAATTTTGTACAGTACGGCATGACAGGGTGGTGTAATTATGCGACTTCGATAGTTGATTTACCTGAAAGTGCTCTTCTATGACGACCAACACCAAATCTACTGACAACGACTCTTCCTATAGTGACCATGCTCTACCTAAACCTTCATGGCAGGCCCCTTTACTTCTCACTTGGACTCCACACAGTTCGGCTGGCAACTCGTCGTTGTAGTCCTCTTTCTAATGCAACTTACTCTTCACCTGCTAGCCCAGTCAAACGGCTAAACCCGTCAAGAGGTGCCCCGCAGCATTCTTTCGTCAAAGGGCGAAAGCCTTTCGAGGAACTTAGTCGCAACTTCGTATTCCCTTTCTATAACTTGACGATGCTGATCGGATCGAACCTGCAGGCTCAAATGCAAGTTCCGTGGCCTGATATTGAACCCATTCGTATAGTCTAAGGTGTCATATGTTTTTCCGGGGATGGGTCGAATGTGGAAGCACCACAGTAGCCGACTCAGCGTAATAAGTAGAGTATTAGTCGCGAGATCTGCACCCGGGCAGATGCGACGCCCCCAGCCGAATGAACTATGACCAAGCTTGCTTGGATGTACAGAACCTTTTTCTTGTTCAGATGATGCTATGTATTCCTTTGGGAGGTACGGTAGTAGATCTGGATCCGTGGCCAGAAATCGAAGAGGGCTGAACTGGTCCGGTTTGGGATAATACTTAGGATTCATATTGATCGCCCACGAATTTCCCAACATGACCGTCCCCTGCGGAATATAGTATCCGCGATAATAATCATCTTCGGAACAGGCATGCGGTGTTCCACCCAATACAGCCACAGGACGCCAGCGCAGGACTTCCTTGCTAAATGCGCGTAGATAGGGGAGGTTCGGTATATCATCAAACGTAGGTAATCGATCACGTCCTACCACCGAATCTAACTCAAGCTGTGCTACCTCCATGGTTCTCGGGTTTGTCACGATCGCTAGCATGGCCGAGCATAAAGTGGAAGACGTGGTGTCGGATCCAGCACCAAAAAGGGAAGCAGGAATGTAGCTAAAGTCTCGCTCAGTGAGCGGAAATGCCTCGGGGTTTGAATCTCTAGTCTCGAGCATCTGTTTGGTCAAGCTGTTGAAAAGAGGCTCTGCTCCCGGGGACTCTTTTGCGGACTCCATATCCTGTCGCACTACTCGAACAAGTGTCATATTTGCCTCAGCCTCGAGCCGACCACGGCGTTTGATCTCTGCCTTCCATGGCGCAATACAATCCGGTAGATGCTTCAACATAGGGATGGACTCCACGAGGTATGCTCCTGGGACATTCAAGCTAGACGCATATTGCATGAATTCAAGTCGCTGTTTAATCACCGGCGACTGAGCGCTGTCGACACGGTGCCCATACGAGACAGCGAAGACAATAGAGGACGCGAGCCGGTCGAAGAGTGCTTCCCATTCATGTGCACCTTCCAATAGTTGATAGCATAGCCGACTCGATTCGGCCTCCTGTAGTGGCTTGTAATTGTCCAGCGCCCGTGGCGTTAGGGCAGAATGCAAGAGCCGCCGGCGAATGAGCCATTCCTTGCCATACGGTTGAACCAGAATGCTGGCCATATCCCAGTAGATTTCACCCATTGTGACGAACCGTGGGCGTGTGCTGTATTTTGCTGAGCGTTTTTCGAGGAGCTCGGATGCGATTGACGGGTCAGATATCACCACCGTGGGCCTACGGCCCAGCCAGATGGTATATATTGGGCCATATATTTTGGACCACTCCTCAAACTTGATCCAAGGGTGCTTTGAAGGGATTTGAAATTTATTCCCAATTAGTGGAATTGGTGAAGGACCTGGAGGTAGGCGCCTCCACAAGTATACATCGTGCACAACTATGGCAAGAAGGATAAAAACGACGCAGCAACTAAGCCCCAAGGCTGGGTTCAAGGGGAGCGAGTGGATATAATCCATGATACAATTTGATGGTGTACGACCTGGCAGGTAATCAAGAGCGCCAAATCTCTTATAGAGCACTAGCATAGACTTTAATTACAATCTCCAGAGGACCAGGTCATAATTTATCCCAGTGCTGCGGGGTTTTGAAGTATTCTAATTGCCGATGTGAACGAGCCAAGTGGCGGTGATGCATGTGGGGGAAAGCTCATACTTTGCTTGCCATACTCCCTCACATTGATATGGTCATATAAGAAGTCCAAAGAAACAAAAATAGCTAAACTAAAATTATGGCTACCATACTATAAGGAGGGCTTGATAGGGCTGGGGTACTTGACAAATGCGAGAGGGCCCGTAGTCGCCAGAACCCCACTGGCTTTTCCGGTGATTCTTGGGTCCTCCCCAATATAATTAGTAGGATATCCAAAGTCGAACGGCTTGATGCTCTCAAGGTATTCAATCTGGGCTTCAGTGAGGCGGATGTCCAGCGCTTTGATGTTGTCTTGTAGATGCTCAATCTTTCGCCCGCCGATGATAGGAAAGACGTAGGGCGCTTTCGATAACACATAGGCCAGTGCAATAGTCGTCACGGAGTCTACTCCATGTTCCGCCGCTACCTTCTCAAGTGCCTCGCTCATTCTGGCTTCGTCCTCACTCTGGGTCGCAGGGCCGATCGCGCGGAGGCCTTCGCCTGCAACTTTGCGGGCTTCCAGCTGCTTCTTCGATTGGAACTTCCCGCCACCTATTGAATCCCACGGTGCGATTGCCATACCGAAGTGCCTTACCATCGGGAGAATATCCTTCTCCAGATCACGGCGGAGCACGTTCCATCTCCCCTGGTAAATACTAAACGGCGTCTTTCCATTTGCCTTGGCGTAGTAGTTCGCCGCAGATACCACCCAGGCTGGAGTATTAGACACTCCTAGATAGAGCACTTTGCCTTGTTGGACGAGGATATGGAGACTATCCATCACCTCCTCGATCGAGGTGGTTTGGTCCCACCAGTGAACGTAGAGGATATCGATCCAGTCTGTTTGCAGTTTCTGAAGCGAATCTCGAACCGACATGTGTAAGCTCCTTCGTGAATTGCCTGAATAATTAACATAAGAGGCTTTTCCAAGCTCATAGTCTCGGTAGGCCGTGGTGTATTTGGTCGCGATAACCATGTTATCACGATTGCCACGAGCCTTCATCCATTCACCAATCCATCGCTCCGATTGCTCGTCTTGGTAGTTGTTCGAGGTGTCAATACAGTTCCCTCCTGCCTTGACGTATGCATCTAGAAGTTCGAAAGCCTTTGACTTCGGCATGCTACCCATGAAGCTAGACCATGACTCTCCAATTGACATCCCCCCTAACTGTAGCGGGGAGACTCGGATACTAGCGGACGCAGAAAGAGGCCGTAGGCGCCCAAGAGGTGTTGCAGGCTCAGGTGCACGCTGAAGAAATGACATTTTGATAATTCTGGCCATCAAGCATTGAAGGACGATTTGTTGCAAAGCCTTGTTGTTGCGTCCAACTTTTATACCTCCGGGACCGACGGGAGGATGATATTCCCTTCATATCCAATAACTGATATTTAACTAACGCTCAGGTCCTACAGTATGCACTCTATTCGTCTCGGTTCGAGAGACAATCAACTGACGGAAATCTCCGGTGAGAAGGAGTTTCAACCCACATTCCCCACATCATGATGTGGCGTTGTGTAGTGATTCCCCCCACATGGTCCTCAACGATGATTTCTGGGCAAATGGCTAATTTGGATACGTTTACGGCAATCAGTCCCAGCAACAGATGCCGGACCAATAATATTGCCCCGGTAAAAGAACGTGGAAGATCGGTGGTCTAGGTCAGCGACCAGGGTGACGTGCGAAGTGGTCGAAGCGGCACAGCACACATCATGCTCAAACTTATCCTGAATACTCCTCTCACATAAATATAGTATGGGCTCTAGAGGCTTCAGGCGTATGTGACATGGGTTCTGACTGACCAGGAGGGCGTCTACAAATATATGGGTTCAATATTTATGCTCGAACAAGCTAATAGAATCCCAGTCGATTGTTCCTCCTGAACAAGGCTCGACGGTGCATGTATCCTGATAGATCTCCTCTGCTAAGCTACCTTGTGATCAACTGCGGACTACTCTTTTTGAGCCGTTGTCGAATCGTAATACGCCTATCTATTATACGTCCAAGTTTAATTCTGTATGCGGGGTGGACTTGAGTCTACAACGAATTAGAGATGCGCCAATGAAGATTTCCATGCGGGGCTTCTCCCCGCATTTTAATCCGGGGTAAAATCAGACTCTTGTCAATCGCGGTTCAAGGCCTGGGAGGCTGGCCACGACTATCCATGCACCCTCCTCCGTCCGATTCCCAGTACCGCATTTACCCAGACTCACTGTCAACATTCTGGTGCAGAAAGCTAGTGCCCAAGGATATGAAATCTGTACGAAGGGTGAAGCGACGGAGCGTTCCGTGTCCCTTGTGCCCCAAGTCGTTCACTCGCACTGAACACCTACAGAGACATCTTGGATCTCGTATGCGGGCAACTTGGAATGAATATATCGCATGCTTCCTCTGCTGACAGCGCATTTAGATGGAGTAGGGAAGGCAGTGACGTGTCCCGAGTGTGGAAAGGAGTTCATGCGCAAGTAAGTAGGAACTCAAATAGCGCAATTTAAATATTCTAGCAACTAACGAGGCTCTACTTGAAGGGATGTGATGAAACGCCACCTTACAAAATGCCAGCTCAAATCCCGGACAATGCCCGTGGGAGAAGCAGGAGTTACTACAAATAGTCTCACTCCCCCTGAAGAACAACAAATAATGGCAAATACGGATAACATGGAAACTCCAAATCCGGGTACTTTGAGTGGGCTCAACAGTCTACCGACCAAGAAATACAGCTTGAGGTCTGGTGGCAGCCACCCACATTCAATTGAACAGGACGACACGGAAGAAACGGAAACCAGTGGTCCATGCCTACTTCCTGACAGTTCCCTAGCTGAGCTCCGATGGAGTGATAGGCAGTTTGAAGACATACAATTGCTCCTCGACCCAATTCTGTTTGACAAAGTCGAGCACAACCATGCTCTTCAATTGCCCTCCGCTATTGGTGTTCCATGCATCGACATTGATCCTGCTGATACATTCAGCTTCCTTGCCCGAATTTCCAGCAAGGAGAGCGCTTCGCTCCAGACCCGATATGACTGCAGCTCATTGCTTAAGAGAGGATGGGAAGGGCAGGGCGTGTCAGGTGACAGTATAGAGAAGCAAGGAGTACTACCATTTGCAGTCCCTGCGTCTTCTCTCACTGATACGTGGCCTAGTGGTAGGTGTCTCTTTTTTCGTATCTATTTTATGATGATTACCACAATCACTACACCCTGTGTTTCTTGGCCTGACGTATCTGATAATCCTGCAGCTGCTATCTGCGACCCCTGGTATAACGGATGGTTATCCTCCGCGCAGGTCCCACAGTCCTTACGACCAGCATATGAAATCATACATCAAATCAGAACCCTTTCACAAAATTCCAAGATTTTGCATACATGGTCACAACAAGTCGAGGGGGATTGCATTCGGTTCTTTAGTCCTAGTAACCTTCAGAGGTTTATCAGTATTTACTGGACAGCCTGGCATCCTCATTACCCAGTGATTCACAAGCCAACGTTTTCCATTGCAAGTGCTCCAGCGCATCTCACAGCAGCCATGGCAGTCATGGGGGCATGTTTCTCGCAGAACCCAAATGACAACCACAACGTAAAGCTATGGCTGAATAGTGTGGAGGAGATGGTCTTCAGCAACAAATATTTTGGGGACCTTATGCTGCAGGACCCAGCCACCGTTAACATACGAGACATCGTACAGCTCCTGCAGGCCGCATATTGTGTTTGTACTTTTCAGATCAGCGAAGGAAGTCACATTAGTCGGCGTAGGATTCGTCGTCAGCGGTTTAGTATGGTCGTTTCAGTAAGCAGTTGCTTGGGTTCACGCTATTTCAATCGCTAATTTGGACTAGTTAGCACGAGACTTGAACCTATTCAGCATTAAACACAGGGATCTTGACAACGTACGGGGAGTTGACTTCTGTTGGGACACATTTATTGCGACGGAGGAATGTATTCGGTAAGTGCAACGTAACCAATGCCCTGCTCATACCTCTGCTAACGTAATGCTCAGAACTATGCTTTTCATATACATCCATGACACTGGATTTGCCATCTTCAGTAATTACCCACCCCGCACGAGGATCCAAGAAATGTCATTGGGGATGGCATGTCCGGAGGCTTGTTTTCAAGCACAGTCTGCAGCGGAGTGCCTCGCTGCGATTAGAACATGGACAGCACATCCTCTATGGGGGTGCAGAAAGACGCTGCGTGAGATCGTGCAAGTCATGTTCTGCAAAGATATTGATCTCGATGTACGAGCTTATATCTCCCACCTGGGAATACTGAACCTGTGGATTGTCTGTTCCGGTAAGAACCGCACTGCTGTCGATGGCTAGTATATGACCCATACAGCCTCCCAGCAGCCCTTTGACTCGGTACTTTCTGGAACAATATGACCAGCTACTGACCGTGATCTGTGCAGCACTTTGTGCCGAGGCCTTCCAGATTAATTCTCTTATCAGTGTCGCCACGCAACTCCAGCCTATGCGCACAGCCATCCACAACTGGAAGTTAGCCTGGAATCAGCGATTCGCGATACAGGATAGTTTTGGCTTACCCAAGGAGGAGGATAACATGTTCGTGGGTATTGAAGATTATTGGCGACGGTTGGGATTTTTTCAGAACGCTTCTGAGTATTGGTTATTGCTCAATATCCTCATCCGACGAATTGACGAACGCCAGCGGAACCGGGATGATCTATCAGTTCAATCTGATGTTGAACTCACCAGTTCGGTCATTGACAGGCCATATACGCCTTCGAGATGTGACTCACCCACAATGGCGGATCTGAAAAATCTCATATCAGAACATCATCGTCAATTCAAGCCGTACGCTTGACATTATATGCAACAAAATGCCCCATAGTTCTTAGATCCTCAAGGTAGTCAAGTCCGTTCATCATTTAATATGTTTCTTTAAGAAGAGCATAGATGATAGCATGTAAAACTTAAACAAGTACACCTAGAAGCTGGCCCCAGTCATAGGTCATCTGAATAGTGTGTGGATGAGCTCACGCGGGGACTTTGCCGCTCTCAGAGAGGGGCTTCCGACTGAGCTTTTGCCATGCTATACATATGACGTAAAAGTATGTATCCTTGAGGAGAAATCGAATACTATGTGGTTGTTGCTCGGCTATAGGGCATGTCCTTGTCCGCCACATTTCTATTACCCCACAACCCCATGGAGTGAGCTGTGCGAGACACCACACGGCCTCGGCAGCTACGCGTACCTGAACAAATACATGGCATGCTATAATCGGTGTTTTGTTTTTAAAGGTTCAATATCTCTAATAAGATTGGTCTGGCGCCGTCGTGGGTAACAATTTTCATCTTCTAGTATCATCTGGCGATATCAAAGAACCGCACGCATTGATAAGATGGGCTCCACCACCAAGCCCTCTCCCCCACTGTCCGACAAATCGCGGATTCATGTTGTAATTGTTGGAGCTGGTAAAGCCCTTATTCCCAGTCATCTTTCTAAGGTCACTAAAACCGTTAAAATAGGGTTCGCGGGTCTGGGTACTGCGATAGAATGCCATCGTCAGGGCCTCTCTGTTGCGGTTTATGAGCGATTTCCTGAATTGAAACCACTGGGTGACATACTATCATTCGGGAGTAATGGAGGTCGGATCTTCGCACGATGGGGCCCAGTGGTCGACCGCATGCTTCCTGTGAGCATCAATCTTCAGAACTACGGGTTCCGCATTCACAAGTACACGGGAGAGCATGTCCACACACAAGATTCCATGCCCTTTAATCGACAGGCCCCCACAATTAATGGACATCGGGGAGAGCTGCACCAGATTCTTTTCAACTATGCTCGGGACGACCTGAAAATTCCCATTCATCTCGGCTGTGATGTAACCGGGTACTTCGAGAGCACTGATGGGGCAGGAATCCAGCTTGCATCGGGAGAAAAGGTGCATACAGACTATGATTTATGCAAGAGTCTCAGCTAACAGGCGCTAGATTTATGGAGATGCTGTCATTGGCTCCGATGGTGTCCGTTCCCAAGCTCGAGAGTTGGTTCTAGGTCGTGAGACAAAGCTGGAATCTAGTGGTTATGCTATCTTTCGCGCTTGGTCTGTCGCCTTCCTGTCATCGGGCTAATTGTTTACTGACTGGTTGTAAGGTTCTCGAACGAGAATATCCTCGCTGATCCTCTGACGAGGCATCTATGTGAGAATGGAGATACATTCAATGGCTGGATTGGTCCAGATGTCCATCTACTGGTTTCATCCTTGAAAGGGGGCAAGGATGTCTGTTGGGTACTAACGCATAAGGTGGGTCACAGCCAGCCCCGACGGTTGTCATTTATGTCATGGACAAATAGAAAATACTGACAAATGTCTCTTATCGTAGGATACATCTGATATCAGCGATCGCTGGTCCTTTCCAGGCAAACTTGCGGATGTCTATAAGGTCCTAGAAGGTTGGGACCCAATCTGCAAGCGCATCGTTTCAAAAACCCCCGAATCGTCCCTGGTCGATTGGAAACTCATCTGGCAAGACCCTTTGCCTACCTGGGTTAGCAAACAAGGACGTATTGCTCTTGCTGGAGATTCCGCTCATGCATTCCTTCCAACGTCCGCCCAGGGAGCAACACAGGCGCTAGAGGATGGTGTCACTATCGCTATTTGTCTGAGCCGGGCTGGAAAATCCAGGATTCCCGACGCTCTGCGTGCTTTTGAAAAGATTCGGTGAGACCTGAGATACACTCTACACACGAACCACCTCTAACTTGGTAATACAGGTACGATCGTGTACGGAAGGTGCAGGAAACAGGTAAAACCACTCGGGATAAATGGCACAATGCGCGCTGGGATAATGTGAAACGCGACCCCAAGGCCATCGAACTACCACGGGAGGACTGGATCTTGAATCATGACGCAGAGGAGTATGCGAACAAAATGTGTGAGGAAGTATTCGGTGCCAGCTCGAACAGAAGGGGAAGGGGAGAAAGCAGAATCTGAAATGGTTCTGGGGATACAGAGTATCATAGCCCTATGTATCATGTAGAAGCGAGCGCTACTTCTTATGCTAAATAGAAGTCCTGTCTCTGTCTTCTTTCGTAGTGCTTTATGTTATAGATTAACACTTACCATACGATGTCGCTAATACACAATCTTTAATTATATTGGGCGAGAGCCTTGCTACAAGTGTGTCCCAAGCTGCTGTGAAAACTCCAGCTGCATGTCTATGAATCTACGCGACCGTGTCCAATTCCCAATAGTTTACCAGAGCGAAGCCAGGATACAACACCAACTCACATTCATTGTTGTCTCAGAGGTGCAGAATCCGAATGTGATCCGTATATCATCGCACTAGCCGACAATTAAGGTGGGGGATCGGTTAAAGTGTTCCCCACAAAGATCTTCGTGCCCAGGCGTGTGGGGGAAGCTTTCTTCTTGTAGCTTCAGTGACAGCCGAGCAAACTAGTGCAGAAGACGTTTCGGTTCCAATGGTCAGGTTGGGTGGAGTGTCCTGCAGATACAGTTCTGATGCATTTCAGCCCGAGACCTCCGCACGAATGTCTCGGCGAGCAGACTATATGAACCTTGCTCCACCAGCTGGTTTTGTGCATTCAGTTGTAAGCACATTAAAACAATTCTCTGAGCTTTGCACCCCGCGTATACTCGGGGCCAGGGAATGTCATCATGGCGTTTGGGATGTTAGAGTGCCCGGACGGTGAATCACCTCCTGGAACAGGTGCATACTCTTCCTTGGCTTGTCACTCTTTTGCTCTTTGCTAATAATAACAGTGATTCTGAGCCACCAGCCATTAGTCGAAAATAACAGCGATACTGGCTCTTCCTCGGTGAAGGCCCACCGTGAACGTCATGGCATTGTCTTAGTACGATCCTACGAGATCCTCCTTCTTTTTATACTCCAAGTCTGACACCGGAAGCCAGGTTCCCCAACCTTCAGGTTCTCCAAATGATCCTTTAAATGTAAGTTGGGTGAGGGTTGGTTGTCCATCTACACACCAGTGTACTAACTTCAATCGACCGTTCAGTGGCCACAGTGGTAATGGAATTTCCTCCCACATTATATTGGAACTAGATATTGATGCTTGGGCATTGTCTTACAGGAGAAAAGATTTTATATTGCTCAATGTCAGTCTCCTATCCGCGATTGTGGGGGCATATGGGCCTATGTTGGGGCCTGGGTTTGTTGAGATCTCGGAGGAGCTTAACGTTAGCGTGAATGAGATTTCACAAGCTACCTCCTACCTGGTTTTGGCAATCGGAATTGCTCTCCTTTTCAGCAACCCATTGGCCAAGTGTTATGGAAAGCGCCCCGTGTACTTAGTATCGGGGATCTTGCTCTTTGCATCAAGCATTGGGGGTGCGCTGACACATGACTATGGCTCGTTCCTTGCCTGTCGGCTGGTTGGGGGTTTAGGAATGGGTCCATTCGAGGTTAGTCCTCGTCCCTGGGGTTTCATCCGTGCATTTAGGGGTATTCATAAAGTGTCACGCACAGCGGCTCACTACTTCTAGGTCCTTGTGCAATGTACTATAGGGGACATGTATTTTGTGCACGAACGTGCTTCACGCATTGCATTTTGGAACCTCTTCCTGGTCAGCGGGATCTCAGCAGGGCCGATTGTCAGTGCCTATATCATCCAGTATTCCGGCTATCGCTGGGCCTTTGGCGTATGCGCTATCTTCTACGGGGTCCTCACTCTAGCCCTGTTTTTTCTTGCCCCGGAAACTTCATATATCCGGGTGCCTAACACTTCTCACTCCTCCACTGAGGCCTCAAGTATCGACCAACCGGACACAAAGGCCGTATCAGGCGAAGACATCGCTCAGCCGCGCTCTGAAACAATAGACGATATTGAAAAAGAACCCCAAGTTCGAAACGACCAACAGCAGGCAAACCACCAGCCGTTGATCACAGAGCGAAAGGATTCTTATTGGAGGTCCCTCCGAGTGTACACGGGGAGATACTCTAATGCCTCAGTCGTGAAGGTTATCAGCCGTCCGTTTATCTTGTAAGCCCCTGGAATCTTGAGACCTCTACTATCAACTAAGTCAAATAGGTTTCTCTATCCTGGAATTCTTTGGGCATTCCTGACCTGGGGTACAACGATCACGTTCACCATTGCTTTCAGTTATGTCAACGGAGTGATTTTCAACGAGCCTCCGTATAACTTTACTACTTCTCAAATCGGTCTGATCAATATTTCGCCATTAGTCCTCAGCGTTGTGTCCGAGATCATCTCGGGCCCTCTGTGCGATAAGATCTGTTTGTACTTGACGAAGAGAAACAATGGGTATTACGAACCTGAATTTAGGCTGGTGCTGATGGCCGTGGGTTTCGTCCTGGGTGTGGCTGGGTTCTATGGGTTTGGGGCAACCGTGCACTACAAGACACACTGGACCGGGCCCGTCATCACATATGGGCTGGTCAATGCTTCCCTCGCATTTTGCTCGACGTGTGTCTTTGGATACATCATTGACGCCTACACTGCACTGGGTGAGGAGGCCTTCGTGGCCGTTAACTCTCGAAATTTCCTCAGTTTTGGAATCCTCTATGTTATTAATGAATGGCTCGAAGAAGACGGAACCCTGAAAGTGTTTGTCGTCCTTGGCAGCCTTTTTATCTTCACCAGTCTTCTCACGATACCGATTTGGTAAGTTGAGCCTCCAGAAGTGCCCTTTCAGTGCTAACACGCTCGAATGTCTAGGATCTTTGGGAAGAGATGTAGGGGTAGAATTGACAAGATTGTCTGGTTGAAAAACTACATGAGGGATTCTTGATAATGACTCGATGATCGTTTCGAAGTGGCAACGCCTTTCCATGTCGTCAGTTGCTTTTGTTTTGCTTCTCGTTGTCTCACTGTGATCACTTACAAATGAACTATATTGCCTTTGGCCTCACAGGCACTTCTAGCACCTACATACGCAAAACATGTAACCATCTATGATCATTACAACTTTATATACAATCTGGTGCTATGTCATTTAAGATTAAAGCTCCCTAATGAGTTGTTATCTGTAAGGAGGGATTGCTATAACAAGCGAAGAACACACAGCTAGTCAGTGAAAGGGAGGTCGAAACAAGGACCGGCACTTTGTCGGCCAGTTGGGGCCTTGTCAACCCTGGACATCTCTCGCCATAGCTGTCCCGTCAGTGCTTCCTGGTCTGCAATGCCTGCAGCAGTACTACGCCGTCGAGCGCGATCTTGCTGCTGTTGACTCTCCGTAAGTGTTGAGTCTGGTGTCGAGGGCAACGGAGATTCCTCCAGCGTCTGTTGCTGTTGTTGTTCCGATAGCGCCGCAGCAATGCGTTCCTTCCACGTCTTCTCTTCTGTCTCCTTCGCAATGACGGCGTAGTGCGCCCGCCGGTACACACCAATCGAGCTTAAGGTTAGTGCAATCACTTCATACGCGAATAGAACTGGCAACGCGTAATCAAGCTGCGGGTTACAGCCATCGGACCAGATATCCACCAGCACCTGGAAGATGCTGTGTGCTGGTAACGCATACCCCCACCGATAAAATCCCGGGGACAGTTCAAATGGGAGGAGTATCGATGTGACATTCAAGACTACCCACGAGATAAGCGCCATCGGCACGGCTGGTGGTGGGAGCCAGATCGTGAAGACATCAAGGACAAGAAAGTTGGAGTGGGCAAACAGCCACAAGGCCATCCAGGTCAAGGCGAACTGTCCACCGTTGACATGCCACCCATGACGAAACGCCCAGATGGCGCCAGTCGTACATAGTGATCCAGACAGCGTGTATAGCCCCGATATGAGCTGGCGGACGGTGGCAATCCGAGGCGCTGCGATGGAGACATAGAGCTGAAATTGCTGATACAAGCCATTGATGTAACCCAAGTAGAAGAATTCCTGAATCAGAATCAAAATAATGACCAAGGTATTGTAGACCAGTCGGGAGCCTTGCGTGGTGGGCTGGATGTTAATTGAGGCCAACGTCCAGGGATTGGTAAACGCCGCGATGGCAGCGGGATCGGTGCTATTCAAATCCCCGAGCGCCTGCATGCCATTGATTTTGAAGTAGGCCACTCGCGCGGCTTCCGACAGTGTTTGCATATTGGTCGAAATGGCGGAATCCACCACGGTGGAGTAACGCGCTTCATTCCAGACTAGAGTGAGAACGTCACTGTTGTTATACGAGGCTGCCGCGGAACCTCCTCCGAATGCGGCAGCCAAGCGATTCGAGGCATCCGCAGACGTGTATAACCCGCCCCAGTAGTCAATATTACAGACGGCAGATCTCACAGTGCTCGGCTGGGAATATGCCGACACCGATTGTTCGCTCAACGTGGGGAAACCGGGGCCCTTTAGCTGCTCATACGCGGTGCGAATCGCGCTTCCCACAGCTCCTCCATCGTAATCGACATAGACGACGTGTAGGTTATGAGTATGCGTGGTCTGCTGGAAAAGGGAGCCGAACAAGTAACAGAAGAGACCGAGAAAGAGCAGCTGCAGTACTATGAAGTTCAGACCTGCTGCTTTCAGCAATCCCCATCGACGCCGGCGAACAGCAGGGTCATGAATGCTGGGGTGTGGTTGATGTCGCGCTTTGGGGTAGAAATGCATCGGAGATGATGAAGCCAAAGGGAGTCTTACAGATTAGACTGGGATGAACGCTGCGCGCAAGGGCTTTTGCGGAATACAGTCCAATGTGGTCCGGGCCCGTTCTTCAAGCGTGGTATATCCTACTCCGGAACCCACGACATATATATTTCTGAAGAGTGAGGGTTTCGGATGAGGCCGAACGCGGCGTCTTCATCACACCCTCACGTGACGCGGGATACGAGAAGATTGCCTGTATTTATATGGCATGGAGACAATCCACGTTACAGGATTGTCCTGGTTGGACCATGCGAAAGGTTCTATAGATCTGCTAAGCTTCTCGTCAGCATGAGATAATTCTTATCGATCTGCGATCGTCGTTCCTGGTCCACTTGGCGGTCAGGTGACCCAGATCAGGCTGAGTCAGCGGTGGGTGCCCGGACTGGACTTCCTGCAGATTCAGGCATTCCTAATACTTCCCCGTCTCAAAGAAACGTCGGCGCCAACAATGAAGATGCGCCTCACACACGTCCTGATTTGCGCATCGGACTCAACCTTGCCAACTGACGCTTCACCTTTGCACATGTGATGTCCTTGTTGACCAGATCTGCTGATCTGCGCTCGGAGGTAACGTCGACCTTCACTTGAAAGACAGCGGCTCCACTGAGTCTACTCCAAGTCTCCAAATTATTCTCCGAATCCCTGCACTAAGATTAGACCATGATGAATAGGCCTCAGTTCCCTCCGCCCTCGCCGGACCTAACAATGACCTTCTCCTTCCCATCGCGAGTCCCGGAATACAAAGTCCTCGTGAGGATGAACGAGAGCCATTCCTCCACGAGCTCAACCCCACGCAGCCGAATGTGGTCGCAAGAATAATCGAGCATCTAACCGACAGATGGCTCCAGACACGGCAATTCATCACGTCGGAGGAAGGGATCGGGGTCTTGAAATGTGGTCTGGCATACCTGCTCGGCTCCCTGGCCACGTTCATCCCAGTGGTTGCGGCATTGCTAGGACCGCAGGAAGGAAAGCATATCGTCGCCACCATCACGGTCTATTTCCACCCGGCGAGGTCAAAAGGGAGCATGTATAAAGCCCTGATCTGCGCCACCCTCGCATTTCTCTATGCTGCATTCATCTCGCTCACCAGCATGTACGTTACCATATACTTCCACCAACGGCGCATGATTGAACTGGGCCATGCCCTGGTTTTGATCATTTTTGTCGGCCTCGGGTTCGGGTTTCTTGCGTGGACAAAACAGAGGATGAGCGACCCACTGGTCAATGTGGCCTGCTCACTCGCATCGCTCGCACTGATAGTTGTTCTCACCAAAGAAGGGGCTATTCAGCGGGGCAGTGTCTCACTCGCAAAGGTGTCGCAGGTCCTGAAGATGCTCCTCATGGGGATTGGTGCGACGATGACCGTGTCGTTTCTGGTCTTCCCGGTCTCTGCGCAGAAGAAACTCCGTTCGAATCTGGCTGTTGCCACCAGGTCCATGGCGATCATGCAGTCAACAATCACGGAGGGGTTCCTCCGAAGGACACAACACGATTTCCAAGGGTTCGACTATACCGGTGCGTCTACGCGTTTGAAGAAGGCCCACGGGGAGCTAGACAAGCTGCTATATGAGACGAAGTTGGAGCAGTACGTAGCAGGCTGGGAGAGAGCACACTGTCATGAGGAAAGGCTTGTTCAGTGGGCACATGGCATCGTACATACTTCGGGCGCTTTACACAGCTCGGCACTTTTAGCTTTCGAGACGCTCAAGCGACCCAAGTTCGCCGATTATCCTCTTGATGGTCCAAATGCGAATTCCTCCACGGCTACTCGGAACGAACAACAAAGCGCAATATTTCCCACTGATGTTCCCATACTTCAAGCGGTGGACCTGGGGATGTTGGAAACGAATGCGTCTGGCAACGTTCAACCCGTTTCAGGACAGCCAGACAGAGTTAGCGACGGGCTGGTCCCGGAGAGCTCACGAGTCACGGAGCTTTTTGATTCCTTTGTTGACCGACTAGGTCCATCTATGGTACTTGGCCCTGGTCTACCCAGATTTGTACTTAGAGATTTCTTTCCTTACTAACCTGTAACAGCGGTCACTCACTCTCACGTTAATGAATATATCCGCGGAAATTCCTTTGGGTCTATCGTTAGACAACAGAGTCGCTATGAGCCCCGGCTCCGCTGCCATCTTAACCCAAGCTATCGAAGAATATCGCGAGGCCCAGAAGGAAGCATTCGGCCTACTTTACCGAGATAAATGCGATATGTCGATTGACACATTCGAAAAGGAAGCGTACTTCAAAGAGGTGGCCGCCATCTGTGCACATTTCAGCTACTCGTTACTAAAGTACGGGGAACAATTGGGAGAGTTGCTGACAATTCTCACGGACTTTCAAGTTGCGACCGCTGGGTACCACAGAAAGAAGTCATGGAGTTGGATAAAATTCTGGCGGCGAGATCCTCCGAGGAGCCAGTATGTGGAACGTTCGAATGCTCGTGAGTACCACAACTGGGGCCTAGTTTGACTACGTATATTTACCAATACGGACCAGGTCTAGATCCCCGACCTTCCCTGACTGAAGTAGCTCCGGGCTATCACACGGAGCTGCCCGGAGCGTCCAGCTTTGAAAGATCTTCCCGACTACAACTATTCAGAGATACGATCAGCGGTCATATCTGGAGAACATTGAGCTTTCTCCGAAAAGATGAAACCATATTTGCGTTCAAGGTTGGTGTTGGCGCGGCCCTCTTTGCCTTGCCTTCATTTGTCTCTTTCACTCGGCCTATGTACCTTTACTGGAAGGGAGAATGGGGCCTAGTCTCGTACATGTTAGTCTGTTCGATGACTATCGGTGCGTCGAACACTACTGGGTATGCTAGATTCCTGGGGACGTGTATCGGAGCACTCTGTTCTATCCTCGTCTGGTCGATTGCGGGCAGCAATGCCTTTGGGCTGGCACTTCTCGGGTTCGTCATGGCCATATGTACCTTCTACGTCAGTCTGCTCAAAGGCCAGGGCCCGTTAGGTCGATTTATCATGTTGACCTACAATCTTTCCGTGCTCTATGCTTTTTCGCTATCCCAAAGTAGTGCCGACGAGGATCCCGATGAGAGAAGCGGGAACAATCCGGATATAACCAAAATTACCCTGCACCGAGTTGCCGCGGTCCTCTCGGGCTGCATTTGGGGGATTATTGTCACACGGGGCGTTTGGCCGATTCGTGCACGGAAGAAGCTCAAGAATACGTTGAAGCTGGTTTGGCTCCGATTAGGTCGCATCTGGGAATCAGATCCCTTGGCGAGGCGCACTACGAACCCGGGCGTTGCTGCTTTGTATATGACGCCGGAGGACCGACTCAAAATGCAAAGTCTGCTGTCGGATCTAGAGACTCTTCGGGTCGCAGCCCGCTACGAAATTGAACTGAACGCCCCCTTTCCCGACACCGCTTATGGTAAGATCATTCAACACACTCAATCCATCGTCGATGATCTCCATGCCTTGGATTTGCAGCTGCAAGGTATTCCTCCTTCAGAGCAGCAACTTTCTTTGCTACGATACACGTCTCGAGAAAGACAAAATTTGGCTGGGCAGATTAGCCACCTCTTAGGAGGTAAGTGCTCCCTATGGTCCAGTGAACGGTGTAATGGAGGAGGCAGTAATTGACGCCGAATTTCAGCCATCGCTTCATCCATCGCGTATGCATGTCCGCCGAACCATGTCGACCTTTCCAAAGCGAAGCATTCCCGGGGCCGGTTCCTGGCCACTATTTTCATGTATCGCAGTGGGAATGAAACCTCGTCCTCGGCGCTGGAGGAGACATACAGCCTATTGTATGGCTATGGTAAGTTCTCGCGCCGCCCACTTGCCATCGATCGCGTTGCTGACGTGGGTTCTAGTCCTTGTAATCGATCAGATCATTGGCAAGATGGCGGAGATTCTGGTCAATGTCAGCCGCTTGTCCACTGGCGAAGAGCAAGGTGTAGTGAATTAGAGGCTTACCATGTACATACCATAGCTGTATAGCCGGCAATTGATTGTTGGCGAATTCCCGATGATTCATTTCGGCAATCCGGCTCCAATGATGAAGGGAGTTTACTGAGTTCAGCTCTCCACCATGTCGATCTTTCTCCACCAACACCTTCACTCCAATCAAAACAACCCAGCGACTTGAGATCTCAGTTGTGATTTCAGCCACATTCTCAGCTGAACCCGCTTATTAGGCCTAGAAAATCCCTCTCATCCCGCTCCCTCATCCATCCTTCCTCCTACAATCGATATAGCAACTTCACAAGTCCAAGATCCCCCTTACTTCGAAAATGTCGGTTCAAGTGATCCATGCGTATATCTATCCACGGCCTCTGTCTGCTCTACTAACTGAGACTGAAACTAACACTCCCCTGCCAGCGGCGTGGTATACGATGACAAGTGCGGGCAATGCGACGTGTATGACGATCTGTGCCAGCCTTGCCAAGAAGCGCGCGAGGAATACGATAAAGCGAGCGAGAAATACGATAAAGCGAGCGAGCAATACGAAGAAGCGCGGAGCCAAGCATGTGAGAATGGCAGAGGCTTCGTCGTGCATTACTGGAATCCAGACAGTGAGCGGCGACCAACGACGCCATGGGAAGATACACTCAAGGAGTATGCCACGGCGTACAACGGCGAGATTGATGTTTACATCGTGTATACTGATGAGCCATTCTCTGGCAGCGACACGCGGGCACCCGTCACATACTTCTACGGCGAGGATGAGGGTGAATTTAGCCTCCTTGAGATTGAAAAGGGAGACTGGGTCACCGGAGTGTGTGAGAAGGCAGGGAAACACGTGTTTGGTTCCAGTTGGGAGCCAGTCACGGAGTTGGAGGAGGATGAATAGGATTTAATTCAATAGGGTTCTCATGACATCGTCTTTGATGAACAAGCTGCGAGATAGATGACTGCAAGGATCGAAGATGTTCTCTTCCTGCAGGTTCCAGCTTCCTTGAAACCTGAACTACTGACAGAGGCCTATTTAGCTGTCATCATCTTGCACCCACTCGTCGTCTTTACGGTGCCAGGCTAGCTCCTCTTCGTCGTCGTCGGGATTGTAGGTGTTGCGCCCATTAGGGATTGGTGTATCGAGTCCCTCAATAACTGACAATGATGGCAACTTTTGTTCTTTCTCCTCTTGAAGTTGTGCGATTTGGGCATTAAGGCCTATATCTGGGGAAAAATAAAGCCCTTCTCCATCGTCGGATCCATAACCGTAGATTCGGAGCGACTCTAGGCTTGGCGGAAGGTGGTCGACAAGAGAGAAGGGTTCTGTCACTCCAGCACCAAAGCCACGTGCATAGCAGTAGAGAACTCGGGCCCCAATGCTCAGGTGCTTCAATTCAGAGAAGCTGCGTAGCATACATGGCACTGGGGGGGGTCGGGGGCCTCTGTTGCTCTTGAGACGCTAGTTCCGCTAATTCGTCCGCCCCGTGGGCTTCATATCCCTCCTGCTCATAATCTTCCGTAGGATAAAGTTCTATGGAACTTTCATCAAACATCTCGAGGTCCGAGGCATGGCTTTCGATATCAAGATCTAGATACTCTAGGGTGTGATGATGAACCAGTAGTGACTCCAGAAGTGGGCGTGTGAACACCGGCGTGTCCTCCATCTCGTGGCGTCCTCCTACGGTATATGTGAATCGTTTCAAATTTTTGGCAGAGCGAATGATGATGCCCAGGTCCACCTCTGGTATGGCACAATGACTCAGCATAATGTCTATATAGTTGGCTGAACGTGGTGGTGGCCAAATCCCGGGCTCTTCGCCTAGGGTCATGGCATCGAAGCGAAGAGACTCGATGGATGGGAGCTTTCGCACAAGGTTAAGACAGCCGTAGATATCGTACTCCGAGTAGAATCGAGTATCCTCATAGATAGAGTCGCTATCCGGAAGAAATCGCACATGCCGTAGATTCTGGAGAGCCGTAGGCTCACGACTGGCAGCCATGCGACGCAGGTAATGATGGAATCCGAACTCCTTACCGGGGAAATGTTCCCCATAAGGCCCAAATGCTAACTTCTCCACTTGACCGACAGAGATGAGCAGCGCGGCCAGTGCCTGCGCCCGATAAAAGAGACCTGCATCGCAGAGCCTAAATTGTGAGTATACATCGGTGCTATGGGTCACAGTATAACGTACTCAAAGTAATTAAAATCTTGAAGCACCATATTCAAGAATCTTGCCTGCTCATCCCAGTCCTCGATCCCAATATTCCTAATCGCTTGCTGAAGTCGTCTCAAGTCGTCTGCGGTCACGACTGCCTTGGTTGGTTGGATTTTATAACCATGCTCACCACGCCAATCTAAAGACGACGTTCGATCAAGCACGATCTCCTGTAATTGCCGACCGAGTTGAGGTTCTTTAAGTATCGAAAGTAATAGTCTGAACCCTTGCTTCAATTCAATGGAGTACCGTAGACGAGCCCGGGAATAGTCGTCTACCGCCGGCAAAGTACGAAGCCCACGCCAGGATGTACATCTGCGCGAGAGGGATGGCCGGAATGTATTGAAGACTGTCGAGGAACTAGTAGTTCTGGCCCAAAGTGCTGAATGCCACCGACTCATCGGCATTCTGACAAGCAAGGGAGAATAAGTCAGAAGAACAGAGAAGCAACGATGCCTTGAGATCGCTTGCGATTTAGAAATGGAACCACCCGAGAATTTGGCAATGGCGAGTGCCTAAGCTTTTCTCCAGGAAACTACGATGCGTCTGGCCGCAAGCCACCAAATTGCCATGTAACATCGCGAATACAAATATAGCATAGATCTTTAAGTCTTGTATGCTAAAGTAGCCTACTCAATAGTTCCTTCAATCATGAACCTAGCGGATCCCCACGCAATACATGCATAGTTCCTGCGTAAGTTTCATCATACGATAGAATAACATGAACAAAGAAAAGGGGGCCCAGGGTGGCTCGTCTATCACGTAATTCCCTTCCGCAATGTAACCCTAAGTTCGCAGATCCCTGTCTAAGACCATGCATAATTGACTCTGTTAGAATATCCGGTAGATAAGAAGATAAGGAGGAGCACATAGGTTGCGTGTCTCTATTGAGCATTGCGATAGCTTCTTTGAGTAGATGGCCTATATATACACATAGGGCACAATATCCCACGTAGCGATGAATCTTTAGGTTACAAAAGACTACATGATACTCGTTTGTTAAACTGTACCACACACGCAATACTCGGAGCGGACAAAGCTAGGCGGAAAGGTATTGTCTATCCTGCTTTCAGGAAATGGAGAATTCCTAAGATAACTCCCTTCTAGTAGAGTGAGAAGCCGATAACAAACATTTGGAGCTGTAGCTTAGGACACGAACAGCCCAGTAATAAGGGCAGCCCACGCAGTGACCATGCAGTCAGCACGTGGCAGGGGATCGTTAAGATAAGCATACTTTAGCGCATTGTCAATACGAAATTCCCACAACTCTGGCATAGATTGCCCAGTGTATGTGGAGATGCAGATCCCGATTGGGTCACGGTGTATGGTTTGGTGAGAGCGTATGGATCAGTCAAACCCTTTTGAACAACGCCAGAGACGGAAATCTGGACTGAAGGGGACGTCCAAGGTAGTTGAATTACTCTGGATAATCTCCTCCAATTGCATTCCTAATCCATTTCTCCCTATGATCATGAGAGTACTCCCACTGCATTTGAACCTCTAGATCTGAATATTGCCAAGACAGTAATCCCTAAGGACAATTCAGGCTGTAGGTCTCGCTGAGAGGGGAAAGAGTGTCCTTTGGAATTTTAGGGAAGTGACTGCAACCTAGATTTACCAATGCAGAAACATATCCCTGGAACACTTGACAAGACAGGAGGGCTTCGGTTGTCGACGGTGCTCTCATTTTTATAACTAGATCGGGTAATGGAAATCCAGTCGGCTTCGGGTCAGCCGATCGGATGAGTTCCCGAGGCCTGCGATCCACACGATCAATGCTGGAGTTGAACTGCGAGAGCCGACAGAGGAGTGAATGCAATAGAAGGGCATTCCAATTAAATATCTCCTAGCATCCCCTCCACTGGCTGCCATTTTAAGATCCTCCATCTTTTGTACGAACCCCTGAACCGTACTATTCACCCTCATGTTGGACGTTGTTGTGATTGGAGCTGGCTTTAGCGGCCTCCAGGCAGCCTACTCGGCTCAACAGGCTGGCCTCTCGACTGCTGTGGTTGAAGCCCGGGATCGTGTTGGGGGAAAGATTTGGAGCGTGCCACTTGCTTCTGGCCGTGGCTACGCGGAGCTTGGCGGAGCATGGATCAACAACAGCCTCCAACCGCGTGTCTGGAAGTATGTGGAAAGATTTGGCCTGGAGGTTGTGACGCAGCGGTTGGAAGGAACGGCCGTCATGCAAGAAACTCCAGACAGTCGACTTGAATTCCCTTTTGGCGTTTCGCCCGATGTGAGTGGCAATCTATTCCCCTTTGCGCCAATACAGAAGGTTCTGCCCTAACCGAGAAATACAGTGGTCCGAGGCGGAGAAAAACAACTTGGCATATATTCGCGATCACATCCAAGCTGAATCTTTGAAACCTGGCTTGCCAAGTACACAAGATGACAATGTCAGCTTGGATCAGTATGTCCGCAATCTCGGTGCCTTGCCCAAGGTTGCCAACATGGTAAATCTCTGGGCCCGGGTCATGCATGGCGTAGAGTCCACCGAAGAGTCGGCGGCCTGGTTTATCGACTACTGCCGTCGCAATAAGGGCCTTCTAGCTATCAGAGCGGATGATTCCACTGGTGGTCAATATATGAGATTCAAAGATGGTACGGCATACCAAATTAGTTGAATGCACTGATATGACTAACGGAACTCATAGGGGCACAGTCAATTGCCGAGGGAATTGCTTACTTGGTGGGAGCGAAGAATATCTACCTGGGGTCACCAGTGGCTTCGATCAACGAGCACGGCTCACATGTCAGCGTCGTCACCCGTGATGGAAGAACGTTCAATGCCAGGAAGTGTATCTTGTCGATTCCCAGTACCATGTACAGGGAACTGAACATCACCCCTGGTTTGCCCAAGCCTGTTCAAGAGGTCACCGATGGCACCGTCCTCGGTGACTACAATAAGGCTATCATTTGTTATGATAGGCCATGGTGGCGTGGTGAGGGATTCAACGGTTATTTCGCAAGCTACACGGGTCCTGTGATACTGGCAAGAGACACCAGCGTTGATGAAAGAAACCACTTCTCCTTGACATGTTTTGTCAATGGCCAGCCTGGGCGTGATTGGAGCAAGTTGTGCCCCCATGAACGTCGCGCAGTGGTCCTAAAGCAGATAGCAAAGATCTTCAAGGCCGATCCCAACTCGGAAGCCTTCCGGCCAATTGAAGTCTTTGATCAGGTCTGGAAGCACGAGGAATTTAGCAGAGGCGCCTTGGCTCCTATCCATGCGCTTGGGCATCTCACTAAGTATGCATCCGTGTACGGGAAGCCAGTCGGCAATCTGCATTTCGTGGGGACGGAATATAGCACAGAATGGAAAGGATACATGGAGGGAGCTCTCTGCTCGGGAGAAAGGGGGGCTCGTGAGGTCGTGGAAGCCGTGCAGAAAGTACCATCAAAACTGTGATGCATGCTTTCGATCCAACGTTCCGCTCAAATTATGTTCTTATTCATATTAGCGCTGTACTACCCATTTCTAGGAAAGATAATAACACCTGACATCGTCATGAACCTCTACGGAGCGGCTTCTTGGGCCATATAAAGCTCTCGACGTAAGTGTGACTTGAAATCAACCCCTAATCTTACAGCCAAGGAAGGACGCTACATGATGAGATGAGCATCTAAGAATAAACAAGTACGACAACCACAAAGACCGGATAGTGTCTTATTGATTAACTGCCACTCTCGATGTGTCATTTATTGAGCAGTTTAATGGTTCCATGCAGAGGACATTGACCCTGAACGGAAGGCTTCCCCAATCCACTTCGGCTCAGTTTTGATGACATAACTAGCAGAACACCGGCAGTGTAAGTCGATAGTGTTCTATGTTATCTATGCCTTTTCCTTCCATACTAGTATGCTTTGCTGACACGATCGGTGGTATGGGAAAGCGCCGTACGGAAAAGGATGAACGCCGAATCAACCAGGCTATGATTTATCCCTGATGATTAATCTAGAAAGAAACTAGACCAAGGGTTAGAGAGACTGAGATAAGAGCAGTTTCGCCCGATCTTATGGATAGGAGATAAATGTGGATACGTTTGATTTTATATACGGCTTGTCTATCTTCTCTGGTGTACGATACGATGACAGGTTTCAATATCTAATCATGCACCTCGATAAGCTCCTCGAGCATAGAATCCAGGAACTCATTCTGCTCCATCAAAAATTCCCAGATCTTAGGAATATCAAATGGGCGGTTTGCGATCTGACGGCGTCGCTCCTCTTTCAACATAACTCGAAGGTGCTCCTCTAGGAGTTCCAGCCGGTAGTCTGTATACTGACTGTACAACGTATTCAGCTCACTGATTCCCCGTACACCCATGAGCACAGTCTCATCTTTAATCATAGGTGATCTGGGTCGGGATGAAATGACCATACTAATCCGCTCACGGCCACCGAGGGCTTTGAGCGCTTGATGCTCAATGTATCGCCCTTGTAACACCACAGCGGTTTCCAGTTATAACAGCCAATGCTTAATCCCGGTTCTGGGAAACGTGAGGGACATACCATTGCCGGACTGCGAACCGTCATGATGCAGCCGTCGGGTCTCCGAGGGGCAGTCTCTCCGCCAACCATGGCAGTGCAGTCCGATAGCATCGTCACGCACACGAAGGGAAAGCTATCATAACGCCAGGCAACAGCAGATGTTCCGTCACCATCCATGGTCGGATTCCATGTAGTAGTAGTACCGTCACCAAAAGAGATGTTGACATTCCCGATCTCAAAATCACTCGAAGGAATGAGATCCACACCGGCAACCTTGGAGATTTTGGCCACGACCTCCGGATGATTCCACGCATCATATATGAATGGAGCTAGCTTGACAGAATTTTCAGTAGCTAGTAATATGAACCCTAATAATAAAGCGGTTTCACGTACGCAGGACCCATGCCTCGAACCATGTTTCGAATGAATGTCGAAGTGTACTGGCAACCCTTGAGGGCCTCATCACTAAATATTTCCGCTCTCATCTGCATGATAGCCTCCTCGGTAAAGAGTGAATAGGGCTCTGATGCAGCATTAGGCGAGATCCCATGGCCCTCGAGTCCAATCTCCTTCATCGTATAAACCCTTTTGGGGGGTTCGTAGTTTACGTGGATCTTTGGGTCGAATGCCTCCTTTGTCACCATTCGTGCTTCATCAATCATAGATTGAGGGAGCTGGTTGGTCGGGCGTGTTGCCGTTTTAGTTGCTGGTCCAACCACTCTTGGTGGTGTCGTAGGGACATCGATTGCTGCTGGGGCCATTGTGCAATAGAGTAAAGCACATGAACTGCTGCAGGGCTCGAAATTTGCTGACTCTGATGTTACTCAAGTTTGTAAGTCTGGAGAATAGTTATGTCCTGCGTGATAGAGGCAAGGTATATATAACCATTTGAGCCCAGCAGGATCTACCCCGCAAAGGTCGTCGCCAACATTGTTGAGGCTTTTGGCTACTTTCGGTTTTCCCAATGAGGTTATTATATTCTATGGGTGGTTTTCTGTATAGGATACCGTCGGCCAGAAATGCCGACCTTACTGGAATGATTTGCCCGGAGCCTTCGCATGCTAGCTGACGTCTCGTCGGTAATGGCTCCGATGGCATCCCGTCGAAAGATATCCAGGTCACCTCTATACGGAGAGTCTAGCTCAAGTTACCATGCTCTGATATCTTGAAATATACGCACGAACTTACTCACATCCATCGATCCCTTCGACACGTCGTTCTGTGGTGTTTTTCCGTGATTGCATAAAGCCGCCGTGCGCTTACGTCGACAACCATGGCACATAGTTATTCATTTCACCCACGCCTTACATCATTCGGGGAGTAGAATCTGGGAGAAGTGCACTTAATGAAATCTTCCTTATAGTCTCCATATATGCGGTACTTCATATAAACACCCAGTGAATATGAGAAGAAACACATTTCCATACGAACTAAATTTTGAGCACAATCCAAAGGTCGGTGGTCTTGTAACTATGAGAAGAATTTGACCTTTCTGTAAAATGACTGTGCCAGTAAGTGAATTACCATAATTGTATTCTATGCGATGTCTATGAAGTCCTAGGTCTTTCTGCTTCGGTACCTGCTGTCTCAGGACATAGAACAAGTCCACAGCTAAGGAAAAATGTGTAGTAGTAATACGTTCCTACTTACTCAGTCTTCTTCCATTGGCTCCAGGCACCTATCAAACTACTCATGGTACCGGCCATGCCAACAAGACCGTCGTTGAACGCAGCACAACCCAAGCTTTTCCCAGGAACGGTCAAGTCACACAGGTCCGAGATGAGTTGAATCCAGGCATCCGATCGCTCCCTGCAAGTAGACCGATTAGCTCTGCACGGCATGCAAAATATATAAAGGTCTAATATACTTAGCAGATTTATTATCGTCCGAATATCGCTCCCCCTCCGCGGGTTTCGCTCTCTTCTTCGGCTGTGGGTGCACCAAGATATAGAGACACGCCATGATGCTGAAAATCAATCCCGCAGCCCAGAATTCATCCGCTAGAATATCTAGACGTTCAGCCGACGGCAACTTGTGGATACCGATAGCCTTGATTGTAGTGATGTTATCAAAGACCAGGTATCCAGCGAAACCGAGTTGACCTCCGATAGCTAGGTATTTCAACACGGGCTCACTAGAGTTCTTCTGGCTCATGAGACGGGCGAGGGTCTGGAGGTTTCCCAAGAAGTTGCCGATACGTAGGATCCTGCGCGTGGTACCCAGCTGCTTCCGGAGGGCATGGTAAGGATCGATCGCCGACTGTTTGTAATTTCTGCGGTGTAGGTGCCAAGTGTAGAATTGTGAGAAGTACTGTGCCGTACGCAGAAGCTTGTCTCGGCCGACTAGGGTTGATAGAAGTTATTCGGGTTGTTTCGAAGATACACGGTAGGATGGTATCGGAGAAGGTGTAGCTCACGTACCGGTTGTCGCGACAAAGCGTAGGGAGTGCGCCAGTGTAGTGTGGCAGTCCAGTGAGTTTGCGACCATTCTCTCTATCGCCGATCACCGTTGTTCGCAATGACCGCGGATCGGGCAGTCCAATTTTGTCGCGCAAACGTCCACCACACGCACCCAGCAAGGGATCACAGGTGCTGTAAAAATGATGAGGAAAGACCGGCGAGAATTGAGAAAGGTCTGGTGCTGCGACAACGAAAATAATCCGCCGCAGATCTCATTCCAAATCGGGTGATATATCGCTGACGATTCCGAGATTTGGAACAGAAGGTCCCTCGGCGGTTATCGCGTCAGCCATCATCATCTACAGCGGATAGAAGGCGCTGTCCTAGTATATCGGGTCTACCGTGACGTTCTTTTCTTGATTCCAAGTCAAACCAGTTTGTCGAAGGCAGTACACTACAGAAGCTATCGATCCAGATGGTCGGCGAGCCCGAGTATAAGACCGGGAGCCCTTCCGAAAGGGACCCGCTTGTCCACTTCAGCATCGCCAACTCACTTGTTTTCGTCAACGATGGGCATTTTCTACACAGAATGATCCTTGACGGTCTAGAATCTCTTCTATATAACTATTTTGCTACTCTACCTTCTAATTTATCGAGATCCCTCGAAACCGAAGCGTTGTTACCCCTCAATTCCCTAAGTCGTAGACCTGAATTACTCGCTTCAAGTCACATATATATCGCGACCATAGCACAAACAATTTTTATTTTTTGTTTTTTTCTTGTTTCAGAGAGTTTAGTTACCTTTAATGTTTCAGTTGATAATCCGAATACTATCAAATCCTGTGATGTCTTCCTTACTTTATCATATAATGTTATGAATATTCCCAAGCGTCGACAGGGTAGGAGGCCAGGAGATGCACGTGAGGCAGCTTTGCCCTGGAAAGGCAAGTGTGAACGCACGAATGAAGGACTCCAGTTCCATGTTGTTTTTGGTAGCGATGACGGAGATTGACCACTCACGTGGGGCGACTGAAAAGGGAAAAGTGTTCCCGGCGTGCGGGGTGTGCTTTTATTATGATAAAACTACCAAAATTGTTGTGTCCAAGGGAGTGACGGTGTCGTTCCGGCGAACCCAGAGCTCCTGGCCTGCCAGTTCATCCACCCCTTATCTGGACAGCAGGGATGCAAGTACAGAGTCATAAGCCGAGACGAACTGCAATTGCGTAAGGTAGTCCTGTTTCTTTACTGGAAAAGGTACTGTGTGACTAAGCAATGTGACAGGTGTATCGCTTGTCGCCAGAGCAAGGTAAAATGCTCTGGCGATGAACCCTGCGCCAACTGTATCCGACGATCACTCACTTGTCAGTTTTCCGAGGCAAATAGCAAAGTCCTCGTGTCTGAGAGGTTGGTCGTTTGCCAAGCCCCCGTCGGGTAGGCATGAGGTAACCGGACGATGGACTAGGTATCTTCGTGATTTGCAGAAGCAGGCCTACAACTGGCAACGTGCTTCAGGCGTCAAACGCTCGTGGGACTCGGCGTTTAAGACTGGGGATGAGGTCGACGAGGAGAGCACCGTCCATGATGACCAGATCGCCGCAGAAGTTGTCGACCCACAATCCCGGGGGTCGTCAGCATCACAGGGGAGTGAGTTTACATGCAACATTTGGACAAGCCCCTTCACATTACCGTCAACCGTCATTAAGGACCCGCATATGGAACAGCGAAACTGGAGTGCGTCGGTCATCCATGTGTATTATGTTGCCCAGGCTGACGCAGGGAACAGTTTGGCTAGCCCCGACCTCGGCATGGTCACTCACTGCTCGACTGATGGTCATGATGACCGAGAAGCTTGATTTGAATTCGACACACAATATTCCGAAGTTCTACCTGGATGGGGATATCTATCCGTTCGTTTGGGACCGCGCTACCGCTAGCGAACCGTTTGATACTAGTGGTTTGCCTTCGGTTGATTATGCCTTATATCTTTTCAACATTGTCAAGTTTCACCTGGGGCAGATGTACCGATTCTTTGATGAAGATACCTTTGTTTCACAAATGCATGAATTCTATGCGAGTGATGCGGCGGAGAAGGCCAGCAAACCCCGGTTCTGGTTTGTACAGTTTCTCTTGGTCCTAGCACTGGGAAATGCGTTCGTGTCACGACCTCGAAACCAATCTAGCCCTCCCGGCGCAAAGTTCTTCGCCCGTGCTATGTCCATCATGCCCAACCACACCTCTACAGGAAAGGATAGTCTGCTAGCCATCGAGGCCTTGGCTCTGGCCGGGCTATATCTGTATGCAATAGACCACAGAGAGGCAGCTCACGTACAAGTAAGGATGGGTGATCGGGTAGAATGTTCCTTGCTAACCCACGCGCTGTCTTCCATAGGTCGGCCATGCGGTACGTATAGCACACATGGAGGGCTTACACACCCAGCTTCCTGAACAGGAACTTGGCACAGCGACGGTAACCCGATGCCGAAACCTCTGGTGGACGTTGTACATCATGGACAGACACGTATCATCCTCGCTGGGACTCCCGATGACGACCAAGGACAGCGACATTAGCACCCTGATCAACACCCCGAGCATGGGCTTTCATGACATCACATTTAGCCTTCAAGTGAGGCTATCGCAAATGCTATCTTTTATCTTGAGTAGTGAGTACTCATTTAGACCTATTTTAGATACCATTTCATCTCTGACGTGCTTGCATATAGCCATCTACAAGACCGAAAAGACCCAGCTCGGGAGGTTTCTAGAGATTACGAGAAATATTCTGCACGCCATGGCTAAGCATGCTGAGGAGATAGAGAAGATGATGCAGATTAGCTTCCAGAGTTCCATGGATAACGTGCCCCAAGAGATGCGTCATATAATTTTACTATATCATCAGGTACTTGATCTGGTGTCCTATTTCGCATGTTTGGGAGCTGGCCGTATATGCTAATCAATGTCATCGTAGTGCGTCATCGTCGCCACCAGGCCTCTGCTTCTGTCGGTCCTGAAGGAGCGACTAGAAAAGTTAGGCCGTGCAGAGGAAGACTGGCAGAAGTTTCTAGCTCTTCCCAAATCCTTGATATTCATTGGTATCAAGTCAGCCGAGAAGACGCTTCAAATATTGTCAGACGAGAATGGTCACTTGGGTACGTTATGATGTGAACACATTACCAGAGTAGACATGTTCAACTCACGAGGTGCCAGAAACTTTCCTCCCATTTGATCTCGAATTTACCTACGCAGCTGCTCTCCATCTGACCATGGCGAATACGCTCTACCCGCCTGGTACCAACGATGACACGTATAGTAAGTCCGCGCACTCAATCCTCGATGAGATGATCATGTGTGGGAATAAGGTGGCAGAGGTACGAAAGGATGAGTTGCGCTGTATCGAGGGGTTATTCCAGGAGTTCGCCAAGCGGGTACAGCAGGAAGGTTTACAAGTCCTTACTTTGTCTGGCCGGGGACTTGCAGAGGCTGGACCGGATGAGAATCCTAGTCAAGAATGTCGAGGACAAACGCCTGCGACAGAGCCTCCAACCTTCACAGAGTCCTCAGCCCAATCACCCTCCATAAATCAGTCTCTCACGGCCAGCGTCGATCCCCTCGACAATGTTATTGGCATCTCTTCCTACGAATTTCTTTCTATTGTGGATCAGATAGGCGGTTCAGAAATGCCCTACGTCTTGAATCCAGGCCAGGACTGGATGGACGGCGGTGCTATCACATATCCGTTTGGTTGAATTCTACAAGGGAATTCCAGCCATTCAATATTTAGGCTAAGCGAAGAAAATTCTGAGCCGGATCGCAGTGTCTCCATTGTTTCCCAGGGAATCACACCCTTATCTCTGGCGGCCCGAACTTGCAACCAGGGCCCCTTGTATCTGTACTGTTTAATTCAACCAGTATACAGCCTTCGTCACCCAGGACGAATTCCAGCAGTCTCTGGTCTTTTGAGCACATATTACCTTGTGCTATTCCGACGGTGTATAGTTTATCCCGCCAACGAGCGCCCGAGGGTGTTCATGAGTCGACCGCTTGCGCAACCATTATTTCGTCGGTTGAAGTACTTAGGCTGCAGCATGAATCACACTCACACCATGCTTTGATTGGAACCGTAGTCCGTCGCAAGCCCTTTACAGCTGATCATTCACAGACTCTATACAACTTCACCTAGTTAACCTAAGAAATATAGACAAACTAATGCGAGGTCTGCGTCTATTGGTATCGTTCGGAAGTCTTCCATTTTATCTTCAAGTAGAGGAGCCCACCGTTCTTCGATGCGCATCTTGGTGGCCTATAGTCCTCCGGCCTCGTAGCTTTATACATAATCTTGGATAGCATGTATGCTATGTATCACATCTCTGTAAGTATGGGAATCTTTTGTTTATTCGTTCCTCTATAGGTCTTCGCATTTCTATCTATTGCTTTTCAACCCCAGTCATTCATAGCACGTCAATGGTCAGGCGTATAGTGTGGTCAACCCGCTAGACAGCATGAGCGCCCTTATCCTCCGAGCTCAGCGTCGCTTCCATGATGAACGGACTTCGTGCGCGGATTTGCTTCCCCCAGACAAACATCAAAGTCGGCGCAAGGGAGAGTACCAAGGAGATAAACGCCAAGGTCGTGCTGGCCCATTGGAATCCAAGGTTGGTGTACATACTCATGGTTGCCAGAGGAAGCAAAGCCGAGAACAAGTTCTCGCCTGTGGCGACAGCACCCATCGCACTGCCGGCGTACTTGCTATACGAGTCTACAACATAGTCCGAGACTCCCGCCACGACAATCACACTACCGGCTCCCACCATGGCCAGGCCAATGGCCGGGGCTATCCAAGGGATATGGGCGAAGGAGGTCCAGGCATAGGTAAACATGCCACCCGCAATTCCAAACGCCCCTCCAACCACTGCCAAGTACAATCTGGCTTCCGGAACAGGAACACCCGGAGATTCAGTGTTGCGCGAAGCAGAGCCGAAATAGAGCTTCGCGGAGAATAGGTTGATTAGCCAGCCGATGATTTCTCCGATCACAATGGCCGCTTGGACATAGCCAGCCTGGGTGTTACTCCAGCCATACAAGTCTACAAAGACCTGCTCTGCAGACTGTGTGAAAAGGAACAGAGTGCCCACAGTAAAGGCGGACCATAGTGTGGAAACCAGGACCACAGATTCTGTGCATACCAGCACCAGGGGTCTTGTCGAGCTTTGAACGAAGCGACTGAACGCTGAGCCCGTCTGCCCCTCCATCTCTAGCACAGTGAACGCTGGTTTTCCCTGTTTCCTCAATGTCTGAGCACGACTAGCGAGTATGACAGCACCACGCGACTCTTTGAAGAGGAAGTAATACACCGGAAGAAGTGCCCCAAACCAGATCAGCTGGAGATACCCAATCCATCTCCATGTCAATCCTTCGAAAATCGCACCACCAATAACCGGACCCGTACTGCTACCCGCTAGATAGGAGAAGATATACAAGCTGACAGGGATTGACCGTGACTTTTCCGTTTCCCAGATATTGCCAATGACCGACGCCGATGTATTAGCGAGAACCGCGACACTACTGCCAGCGAAGAACCTTGTCACGATGAGAGTAGCGAAGTTCTGTGCCACGGCCTGGGGGACAAGAAAGCACATGAACACTCCATATGCTGAGAGGAAGATCGGTCGGACACCGTGATCCTCCATCAAGGGAAGAATGAACAGTGAGGAACAACATCCTCCCAGCGCCCACGATGTCACAGGCCAGTAAGAGTGGGGAAACGCATCGTCTGAGACATGAAACTCCTCAGTGATTGCAACGTGTGCTGTTGTGATAATTGTGCCGTTCATCATTGTAATGTATGTGGTGAATACAGCGAGGAGGGTCAGCGTCCATTTTTGAGCAAGCGACCAGTTGTACGGATTGGCCGAGTCGTGCTCTCCATCCCATGTCACTGTGATAGGGTTCTCGTCGGAGATTTGTTCGTCTACTCCGCCGTCATCAGTCTTTGTCTATCTTTCATTAATGGCGATGCTTACCTGAGTCGCTGCCATCTCTGGTACTAGAACGACCTAAGGCATCTTGAAAGATGGATATCGGCGACATCGCTCCGAGTCCTGGGGATTGAGATTGAGCCGGCGCAGCGCCTTCGGAGGGGATTTACTTTGACGCAACGAGAATAGGAATTGCGACTCAAGTGGGAAGTCTCGATGGTAGTGTCTGCGTAGTGGTATGTGTCTCCTATTGCCATCTCCACTCCTCTTTATATCGAGTTGCAAGTGATGGTTGTAGCGGAGCCCTTCGAGAACCAAGACAGAAACCCTTACTAGCAGTCGATCATCGCTAGTCTCGACTGTTAAGCGACTGCTCTTCTCCAGATATTGACCGTTTTTGGATAGGTGGATCGCTTCTCGGAAGGTATCGGGCCCCCGGATCGCCATCAACAGCTCTGCTAGGCGTAGAAACTGTGCTGGGATGGCGTCCCTGGACTACGCCAAGGATCTAGGCTATAATATCCGACGTCCAAGCTATGCCGAAGCTCAGATTATGACTCCGAGCCAAGACATTCAAGCAGTTGGTAAGCCGGATTATGAAATACCGAATTCGACAATCGGGTTCATGATCCGAGCACCTCGGGTCGCCTGAGAAGCTATAGATTCTAGCATGGAACGTGTGCATAGACTAGTTTATCCGAATATGGTAAGAAAAATGAGAGCACCTCGATTCGTCATTTGCGTAAATCATCTGTTCTTTACCTCCCGACAGATTATAATGACACTAACTTTACACTGCGTAGAATGAGACATGCATAACATCGATTGTGCCTAGCAGAAAATTACTTTAAGATTTGGAGCCGCAGTAAATCTCTTTCTTGGTGGAGCCAATCTTCATCACAAAGGGTTGGATTTATGAATCCGATGGCCACCAGGAACACACATGGTTACGGTAAGCAAGAAGGAAAAAGAGGTATTGATTGGCTACTACGCTCAATAGCCCATCTGTCGTAATACGGTCACCGGCTACTGTTCGTTAGATTGTTGCTTGTGGAGGTTTCCAACATATCCAGTTGATGCTTCGTAGGGCTCGGGTTCCCCGGTCGGTATTCCCCCGAGCGGGTCCTCAGCTCTTCAAATCGCTGGGATCTGGCTAGACTATCAACAAGCTTATTCTAAGAACCACTCTCTCCAGCCTTTCCGTCTCTTGGAGGGGTAGTTGAATCAAGACCCAATCATTTCAGGGACCTTCAAGCTATTATCGTCCAGTCGGAAAGATTTACAAGGTTCTTCTGAGCGCCTATGGATGCTATATATACAAGAGACCTCTCCAGACAAGGAGGCGTTAGTAAAGAAATTCGGATAGTGTCTATATGATCACCATGGAACAGTTCGGTCTACCAGGTACACATGGTACACATCGGGAGTAACGGTTGGCAAAGCCCGACAAGACATCGGGTACGTATATAAACCCCCCCAAGGGTACTCTTGCTTCGGGATGACATCCCGAGATTCCGTTAAGATCGGCTCGGCTCGGGATATCAATACACGAGTAAAATAGACACTATTGTATCGTTGTTCCTGTCCAGTATTGAAAAAGCCTTAGTGGAAGGAATATTATTGCTAATACCGTAGCATATCTCTAGAGATGGACATTAGTGACACGGTCGGCAAGGGCTTAACGGCCATGTCCAGGCACCATTGACCTCCAGGTCTTTTTACTGACTTATATAACATATAAATTTGACCCTTTTCACAATCACAGCATGTTAATTCAGAGGAAGGATGCCAGGCTCATAACCTGGAAGCCGCTGGATAAACTAGCACATGCTACGCTTTACTTTTTCCTTTTCTTTTCTTTCTTTCTTCCTTTTTTTTTTTTTTTTTTTTTTTTATCTGGTGTGTTGAGAGTGGATTCGAAGGTGGGGCTTTCGTGGATTTTTATGGGTTTAAAGCGGATGATTGATTTTTGCCAACAACCGATTGGTCTTATGTCTTCAAGGTTACTGGTCACTGAGTATACGGCATATCAACAGGAATCATTGTGCCAAAAGAATTGCGGGCTACTGGCGATCCTACCTTCCTTACCTCTGATACGTGGCGAAGGCATGTGGCACAAACGCTTAACGTGGAAGACATTGAATATAGAACTCCAATGTCTTATAACATTCGATTCATTCTCTACAAACTAAATCCGCTTTTGCCTTGCGGTCGTCGGCCAATAAATAACCCTCTAGCCAGGAAGAGTACGTGATATTCCCGTTGACAATCGACACATCAGCGAGCTCGGGAAGTGCTGTCGGTGAGACATGTAGAGAGGGCAAGTATCTAAAGGGTGGACTATCCTGATAGTAGCTTTCCATCTAAGCATCGTGCACAACGTGTATATAATCTTCGTCCTCGATGATGAGCGTGTCGTTCAGGTCGTCACACATTCTGAAGAAGCGGTTGGCAATAATACGTTGGATTTGAAAGCACAATGTCAATATAGTGCACTCGTTTGTGGTGTCCTACCCACTAAAGCTAAGGCTACATGAGCCGTCGGGTCATCTCAAAAGGTGTGGGACAAGTTCAGTGCCTGTTAAACCCGTGACCGATGGCGGGCATGTTTGCGAAAGCCTGTACAAAATGCACAGAATGTGCATGAACGAAGCACAGGAAGATGATGGCCAAGAGCAGTATTCACAGGTGGGCTGACCCGATCAGAGGAAGTGATATCGTGTCCCTGTGAACTAGACGATAACGGCTCTTCGCTTGATACGGATACCCTCGCAACTTGGATCAGTTTCCCCAGGATGGCATATTCCAATTTGAACTTGACACTGTACGCAACCGGCTTGAACATCACTTGCAGAGCGTAGAGGCCCGCGTACTCGATCCCAACGACGGCCACATCGAGGATCAGAATGATGATATTGATGCCTAGTAATTGGGTCAGAATCGTATGGTGGAGTCGGTCTGGGCGAAGCCGTAGTAATTTCGAGGTTTCCCATATGTAAATAGAGGAGATGACGCATTCTTGCACGGCGAAGCCAATGAGCTGAATGTGTTCCATTACTTTATATCCATTCGCAAACCGGGCTCGGTTAGGATGGAGAGAACCGTACAAGAGAACCGTTGTAGGAACGTGAAATGCAACGGCATCGACAAGAATCATAACGAGAAGGAATCGGAGAAGCTTGCGCGCCTGCACGACAAGATGGAGACGTGACCATAATATGAGTGAGTGGCCGGTTACCATGCAGACCCAGCTTATAATAATCAATGTGACGGCAACGTAAGGGCTAACTCCAAGTGGATAAATAAAGAAAATGAATCCTAGGCCATGCGGAATAAGGCTACAGGACGCGATGAACAAGCTCCAGAAATACCAGCCCCTGTATCGCTTGAAGGTTGTTAGACACAGTGCTATCAACTCAATCGAATTGTACCAGACAATGGCTGCAAAGCTTGCAATGACGTATTTTTGTGTCTGGTCAAGTTCCTGGCTTGTCACCCGAGTGACGGGGCTCTCGGCGGAAGACATGGGCAGGACATGATTATAGGAGCGACAAGGACCTCTTAGAATCGCGAGATTTTAATGAAAGCAGCAGAGGTGGGTGAACGAGGGATTTAGTGGTGTTGTTAAGATGTCAGGAGACTGATTCCAGACGTTGAGGAACGATGTCCGAGGAAATGCGTATATAAATCTAGGATCATACGTACTATTAGTCATATTGCCATATGCCACCAATCGCTAGACCTACACACCGTAACGTACAATATACTAAGTTAGTAACGGAAGGTGGAAAGAGGCTTGAGCGGGTAGCCTCTACCGATGTCGCCCAACTGTGTTGTTCAAGTTAGGGTTCATCCCACATTCTGGGTCTGTCCATCGCTCGTGTTTTGTGGACCCAACTCAATTCTTCTGACGTCAAGACCACATTTAAATTTTACCATTTGTTGGGATATCCAGTCTTTCGGTAGCATCCTTCGAAGCTAGAACCATGGACTGTGCTGCCGAGGCCTATGAATTCTGGGTATATACAACTTAATAACCATACGGTTACCACAGGTCACTTGAGAATCAATTCCAATTAGCAACGCCTCTCGCACATTGCCAAGGCTTGGCTATCGGAGGAGGTGCGCGAACGGTATATCTATTACGATGACATGACCCTATAGCCATCCGTGCTGCATGGAATGATTGCGGGACCTTACATTCTCTGAAGCACTTAGCCAGGCATCCAATCCAGGTTCCCATATCAACGCTTTGCTTGAGTACCTTGATGATTACTGCCTTCTGGATGGTTCGAAAACTTCCAAGTTCAAGGGATGGGAGGGCAATGCTACTGTTGTTGCTGGACACAAGACCTTTTACCAATGGGTCTATGATCATCCTTCTAGCTGTGTTTAACTCTTTATATAGGAAGATCAGATAATGTCTACGGAGAGACGAGACAAATACTATCAGATTGGAGCTGTTGCCACTGTTGTTCTCATTCGTGCCTGATCCCAATGTCCATGATGCGGAACCCTTATTTCTCCATCGGTTGATGGTTCGTAATCCCCCACGGATCAAGTAGCACCTTCGGCTCCATCATAGAGCTGCTGATGCGCTCCCACGGGATGGTGCAGTCCGCAAACTCATCCCAATTAGTGTGGATAACTAGAGCATGGCATCCTCGACAGGCGTCCTCAATACCGGCAGCCACCATTTCCGGTGTTGCAGAACCAAAGATGCACTCAATCTGATCGAATCTTAAACGGGGGTCGTATAGGCGAACCTTTGCACCATACTGGCGGAGACCTTGAACCAGACCAATAGCTGTGGAATTCCGCGTATCTAATGTATCCTTTTTGAAGGTCAATCCGAGGATAGCTCCTTGCCCACGGGTGTTAAACTCGTGATGCGGAGGTAGAAATTCCACGATGTGGTTGAGGATCCGCTCATTCTGCTAGTCATTGAGACGGACGACAGCCTTCCAATAGTCGGCCAATTCCGAAAGGCCTAATTCCTGCGCCAAGTAGACCAGGCAGCAGACGTCCTTGTAGAGACAAGAGCCACCGAACCCGAATCCTGCACGAAGTGACAAAGGCCCGACCCGAGGCTCAGTCCCAACGATCCTAGAAATATCATGGATATTCGCGCCGCTGGACTCACACACCGCGCTTAGTGAGTTGATACTGCTAATGCGCTGTGCGATGAATGCGTTGCTTGTAATTTTGGATAGCTCGGATGACCACGTATTTACGGTGATAATGCGGTCCACTGGCATCCACTTGTACAGAGACTTTATTGCACTCACTGCCCTAGTTGACTGGGTGGCATCCCCTATGACAACACGATGGGGGAAAAGGAGACCCCCGGATGGCAGATCCTTGCGCCAGAAATTCTGGGCTCGAGATCACGTCAAAAGACGCCGTCGTATTAGCCTTGTTCTCTAGCTATTCCATGAACAAGTATTACATCAACTGTCAATTCTCAATAGGGAACGGCTAGTACATACGTACCACTTGCTTCACGCCATCGACTATGCCGCGCGGAACCGTGCTTTTGAGGACCACTGTTTGATGGCGTATGGATACTGCCGCTATCCTCTCAGCCACGGCCATGATTTTCGTGAGGTCTAGGCCTTTCCATTCCATGTCGTGGTTAAAGGACCCCTAGGGAAGCATCTTATCAATACATTGCAGAAGCTGCCCTAACGCTATGTTAAACCGGAGATACTCACGTGGAGGGGCGTATCGACGCAAATGAAGATCATGTCTGCTGTCATGATACATTCGTCCATGGCGGTGGAAAAAGCTATATTTTGCAGTCTACTTCGCCGCGGACGCTCGCCGTCTGCATGAACTTTCTGCTCCGATTCATCGAAATATAACTCCTCCAATCCAGGTTCGAAAAGTGGGATATGGTTCGAGTTCCAGGGGCTGATTACACTTTCATTCTTATCAACAACCGTGAATTTGACATCTGACATCTGAGTTCTTCGACGCAAGAACAATTGCAGTCAGAGCACCTAAAACCTTGGTGCATTAACAGCCTTTGGCCGGTGAAGTAACAATTGTAGAAGGAGCCAGTGTTTACCTACGTATCCCGCACCGATAAAGCAAACTTCCTTGACACTCATCTCTACTCTCTGTCTCTGTATCCCCAAGCCTTTTGTGATACTCGAGCGGGTACTAGCCTTGGCTGCCCTCCTCAAGATCTTGGGGGCTAGCCTGGCCGCTCGGCCACCACCGGCCAAAGCAGAAGCCCACTCCAGCCATTAGGAGTGGAAGGATTGGCGAAGTCATGATGACGGACAGTGGCATCTCACCGACTCAATATGGTCACGCGTGTAGAGATGAGGGAAAGGGTCAGTAGGGGGGTAGTATCGTTCTGAATGGTCTATGGCTCGGGGACGTGCGCACCTTTACACTGGTATTTAAAATCGTCGCTCGTGAAGGTGTATATACACCTTCCATTTATCCCTCTTGCCGGGTGCCTCCTCTTAAACTCAATACTGAGTTTGGCAGCTGAAGTTCAGTGGCTATCGCATTCTATATGGTACTGGTTACATCTATATTAAGTTGATAGGGGCCTTGATGCATTCAACCAAACTCAATCAGTGTCAACACGTAATCTCCCTCGACGACTCTACACTGCACTGGTCGAGTATAGGAAATTGCGCGCCCAGCGAGGCGTAGCAAGCACTATATATCTTTCCGCCGTTCTTCTCGTCTTCCCTTGTTCTCAAATTCCGCCCTTTCCTCTTATCTGCCATCTCGCTGGGCTTGTCGCTGGTATTACTTTTGGACTTTTTGCCGTTCATGGGATAAAGGGATCCAACTTAGGTGCAGGCAGAGACGATGTTCTTCTCATTCAGCAACTCAAATGATAGCGGGGAACTGCAGCTGGTCATGTCTCTATGCAGTGTGCATAAAGGACAACCCTTATCCAGGATCTGACCGCTTCTTGGGGCAGTCAACTGGAGCAGAATAACCTGATCTATCATTTTTTCTTCGAGGTCAACCATCCTATCGGCCAAATATGTTTGAACCCCAACGCCCCCGCGGAATTCCTGTGATCCATCACAGACGATCACTTCCTTACTCGGAGGCAAACTCCATAGACGATTATTGGCCATTTGCTGTCTTTCTTCAGCTCACCTCAAGCGAATTCCCCGGCAATGGCGGTCTTCGAAGACCAGATTTTGGCTGTCTTGCGCTTCTTGCATGTAGATTATATATGGGGACTACCCTCTTGGCTTACATAAATTATGAGATATACGCCAATTCTATATTCTATACCGATCTATCATTTCCACTTAGACTTCCACAGAACCCATTCATAACCGAACCCGACCCGCCATAGTATCTTTGACGCTTAGACAAAGCACGTTGTGAAGTCGTCAACCTTGACATAGAGGGACGCCAAAGGGTTGTTTCAATGTGTGTTTGACATTGTGGTTGCCATGCGTGGTGCTTTTTAGATTTCCTCTCGTCTTGCATCGTTGATCTGATCTAATTGTGTTTTTGGTTTCCTTCTTTCCATACTCCGTACTGCCTGTTGCTTTCATCCTCCTTTCGTTAAGTATGTCCTATTCGGAGAACTTGTCTGACTCATGTCGTGTATATATTCGGGGCCTTCAAGTCACCTAGCATGATCCATACCTCTATCTCATAGCTAGAGCTATCGATTAGACTGTATCACACACAATAATGCTAGGCCAAATCAATACTTACGGGTTATATGTCCACCATTCCTAAGCACGCAACAGGGAAAGCCCTCACCCGGGCACATTTAATTTGAACCAAGAGCCCCCGATTCACCCAAATATTCTTCCAGCCGTCGTTATTGTTTTGTTGGCGTCCTTCTCCCGTGGTCAACATTTGTAGATATCCCCCATGCTTCGTATTCACTTCCATTTGACATTTTTCGAACCAATCGATTCCATAGCCTCCCTAGCTTGGGTCTCTTCCCATTTGTTGTGCTGCTAGAGCGCCTTGACATGGTGTCAAAATCACCAACGCTGAGTTCCAGTCCCTCCTGCTGCAACCCCCCAGTGGAACCTCCCTCGGCTTGAGTCCTCAACGCGAGAAACCGAGTAAATGTCTCCTGTGACGCCCATTCCTGGATATCTGACTCCGACATTCCCTCCCCGCAGACGGGACACGCGATCGTTCCCTCCGGGCTGATACTGTCAAGCTGGGAGGTAAGATATAATCTTAGGCATCGTTTGCACGTTTGGTTTTCATGGGTGCATGTTTCTGTGATTGACTCCGAGGGGAAGTAGGTTGATGGTAATCTCTCAAAGCAGGCAACGCATTCCGTCTTTGGTGCAGCGGTGGGGGGAGGTTTCGGTCGGTCGCTGGGATTGAAATCGATGTGACGGAAATCGATTTGACTGATTCGTTTTGCTTTCGAAACTAATTCATCATATTGTTGTAGCTTCCAAGCATCAGCCGAGGGGGTTGATATTACGCGGAGGGGTATTCGTGGGGGTTTGTAGCGAGACTCGTTTGAAGAGGTCATAGAGGTCATAGATTTGCTGATTCAGCCCACTGTGGGCTCATTGACTCCTGAGAAAGGGATCGTGGTTAGAGGAAGATTGGGAAGTGCTGCTTGTCCCTGTGAGATATCCGCGGTGATCCGACTTTGGCCCTGGGCCACCATGCTGCGCCCTGCAGCCCAACCTCAAATCCAAAACCAGGGTCACATCAAGGAGTACACCGAGTCTATACGGGAATACAAGTGTGGGAAACACACAATAGTTATTGTCGAAGAGCAATGATTCGCAAAAAAAAAAGGGGGGGAAGCCCCTTATTAATCACTAGATCTCGCTTATCCACCGTTCATAGACTCCACTTGAGCTGTCTAAATGATAGCATGCCTCAAAACACTCCTCTTCCTCTTGAAATTCCCCGAATTTCCCATCTAGCGAACATATGAGCTGGGCGTGTGAGAGTCAATAAAATAGGAATTATTGGTCTTCCCAATGCCATCGAACTGGAGTCGGCTATTGCCGGAAATGCGGATTGTGGGGGCTGTCAACAAGATAGAACATAACATGGGAAATGAATGCGAGAATATTAACACCCTCTGGTGTGGAAAGATCGGGCCGATTCTTGTGGGGGCTGTCGTATATCCTTTTCCTTTTATGAATCTGGTGGGCTGGATATCCAATCTAATAGGGCTCTCCTTAGCCCACTAGTTCTAATAACTCCACTTATTATAATCTGTAAGCGAAGCGCGCTCCACAGAGATGAAACAAGATCTTTTCGCTCCCCTATTTGAGTAACCTACATCACCTTGCACCGAATGTATATAAATAGTAAAGGGTTATTTATGAGGTTGTGGTCGTTGAAACCAGCTGAAGGGAGTCTCGTACCTGGAGTCGTAGCAAGAATCATCCACCATCACAGCCGCGAATATGGCTTCTTACGACGAATAGTTGCAGGAGATCTCTGATGGTATGTGCTGAATTTCTTATTTGTTATATTTTCTCCTGATATTGTTTTTTCGTGATCCTTGTGGCGCGCGCCAGTATAGAAAGAAAAAAAAAAAAGATACAATGTCAGACCCAAAAGGAATAGAAGCGCGACTATGAAGATAGATCACTTGTTCCATTGTCAAACCTGTACCCTACTGGATATTCTTGTATTCACTATCTCTGCAGTCTCTTGGCCATTAATGGTAGACACAACTACTCTCTATTAAGAGCGCACAGTCTGGTGAGCCTAGGCCCTTCGCTCCATCTTCTTTCCAACACGTCAGTAACCTTATCTGAGCTCAAAGTGCTGGATCAGCTGAATGGCAGGCATTTCTAGTAAAACTCTAGTCCTATTTTTCTTTCTATTTTTCCCCGAGTGCATGCATATCGGACAATAGATGATATATCACATTTACCCCTCCGCTTCACAATGCCCCTCTTGCATGAATTTCCATGATAGCCTCTCTGGGAATTCTCCCAGCGTTTTGGTGTTCTATCTTGCCTTTCTGTTTTGAAGTCAGCTGTGTGTTTCCATTTAACAAGGAATCGAGTGGGAACGATCGATCTTTTTAGGATGATACATCTTCTCTATCAGTTCGACAAGTACACGGTTTATCTTCCGGTTGATATCAATTTGCCCTTCTAACGATTAGTCCAGTGTAGTGCAGTTGATTCGGTTCATCCGGATTGTAGTCTTCTACTACGGATTTTACCGCATGCGATCAATTGCGAGGCGAACCCCAATAACACCGTCTAAATCATCCTTTTCCCCGTCCGACTTTAATATCGTGTGCCCATGAGCTGACCCGGATGGCGATTTCATCCCAGCCATAGAGTCCTGGCTGCGAGCAGATCCTCATGAAGTCCTAATAGTCACCCCAATCGGATGGTATGAACGCGTCAAAGAAAGATTGGAGGCGGTTGACGACCCAAGAGTCAAAGTCCATGCCATTGAGGTGAAGGGTAACGACCAGGCCTTATAGTGGGTATTCAACGCACGACCACCGATGTTGTCGTCCTTCTCGACGATGACTCGATTTGGTTACCCGCCACTCTCCAGGGCTTACTGTGTGGCTTATCCACAGGCCCAAGAGTAGCTGGTGTTATTAATATCAAGGTTAATATTCGAAAGGCACTGCCAGCACTAGCTCCAGACGCACCGAGCATGTTCGAGGCCATGGGTGTGGGAAGGCATGACAGACGCGTCATTACAAATGCAGCGATGGCTTATTTTTGTGATGGCCAGATTACGTGTTGCACCGGTAGGACCACTGCGTATCGTTCTGAGGCTCTACAGAGCCCTGTGTTTGTGGAGCACGTTGTCGAGGGTTACTGGAAGGGAAAGTATAAACTGACAAGCGGAGATGACAGGGCCATTACGCGGTGGCTGTATCAAAATGGTTGGAAGACGGGCATTGTAGTACATGATGAATGTGCAATGGTGTCGCGATCAAAGGAAAACACTGATTATCTGAAGCAGTTACTACGGTGGTCTCGCAGCGAGGTCAGGCAGCTGGTGCGAGATGCCTACCTGCTTCTACCCTCCACACAGACGCCGCTCAAGAAGGTGTGGCTCATATCGTTTCTTTATCCGCTTTTCCTGGAGGAGCATCTAGTGTTCCTACAACTTGTGGTAACGAGCGCAATTATAATCAGTCGGACTCTCCTTGGTGACATGGTGTCAACGGCTGATATCCCTGGAAACTGGCAGCTGGTGCTGCAGTACCTCGGAATCTCCGCCTTCCTTGAGCTTGTTTTCAACTTCTGGCATTTCACGAGATTTCCAGAGATGCTCAGGTATCTGCCTGTCTATGCAATATGTGGCCAGTTTCGGATGGTAGTGAGTCTGTCCGCCTTGTCGACGTTGGACCAGGTGAGTCATCGATCAAAACTCGGAGATTTAGTGAGAGGTCACTAATGCGGTTGGGGCTATATAGTCGAGTTGGCTTACTCGAACCGGAGCGGCTTGATCAAGCTCTCAGATCCTCAAATCTTCACTTGTCACTCCTCGCAGGATATCTCTATGCAGTTCAAATTGCTGTGGCAAGTGATACAACGGCCATGTAGAAAGGGGACTGAGTGAGGACTCGTATAGCAAGCGTTGTTGGAAGTAGATGGAGGAAAGTCACGGCCCACACCTCGTCAAGGTCTTGTGTTGCAGCTATGAATCGGCTTTCTTGTGATTACATCCCTTGTCCTTTCTTAACAGCTACTCAGTCACTGCTTGAGACCAAGGATATTACTATATCGGTGTCCATAACAAGTGTTTGTAACAAGGCTCGAGAAATCAGATTCCATAAAGAATTTATGCTAGAAATTAGAAGGTGACGTGGCCAATATTAATTTAATCATACAGCTAAAAGCATCAGACGTCTTTCTCTCATCCACGCCATTGCCATCTGGTATGGATCTTGTGTGCAGAAAAAGAAATATTGTGTTGTCGACCAAGAGAGTTCGGAGGGCTCCGGAAAATATATGTACTAATGCACTGTATAGGGAAGGAATTAAGCACCAGCAACTTCAAAACATCTCCCGGTCCCAGAAATATTGTTTGTACTTGTCCCCTACCCAATACAGTGTCCCATCCAGAACAGCTATTGTTACCCCAAGGGACGGCCGCGGAGGTCACCGCAATGGTGCCTATTTTCGTTGAGCCTCTTTAACTGCAATCGGCCATCACTGGAAAGAGCACATCAACAACACAAGAGCCGAGGTATAAACACTGCTAGTGTTAATATATGACACAATATTAAATTGGAATAGGTGACATACTGGGGCTCTTTCCATACAGAAAGGCGTTCGTGGTTTGGCTTCTCCTGGCATGGTGACCTTACATCTGCCATATGGCCCCTTTTTCGGTCCCCTACTGCAGGTCTTTTATTTGTTGGTTAGTAATACAACCAAATACTATTCTACATGGATGACGCTTACACCATGTATATATCGGGGACCTTGGAAGTTGTCAGCTTTGGGTGAAGGGGAATCACCTTGACCACCGGAGGAGGGCATGTCTGCTGCAGTAGGATGTTGGGCTTGCATGGAGTCAGAAGTACCGCGCTGGGGAGGAGCTCTCTTGACCCGAGCTTTTATCTCCTCCTCACTGCCAGGAGCCGTAGTGGCGGTGGCTGGATCGGTAACTTTGACATCCTCATGAGCATGGGCATCTGTGCCGTTCTCATTCAAGTTCTGGGACGTCATGGGTGCCTTGACCATTGCCGGTATGGCAATGTCGGTCTGAGAAGTTGGATCAGTAGTGGCTGCACCGGCATCTTCGACACCCCTATGGGCATGGGCATCTGTGCAGTCATGATCCAACTCGTGGGAAGGTAGGGTATCATCGGCACCTGCTGGGATGGCATCGCCGGTTTGAGAGTTCGCATCGGTAGTGGCTACACCGGCATCTGCGCCACCCTGATGGCATGTGCAGTCATAACCCAACTTATCGGAAGTCAATGTTTCACCAACACCCAGTGGCATGGCGTCGTTGGTCCGAGAAATGGCGTCAGCGGTGTCATCTTCGGTATAGTTTTGGTGATGCGCAGGTGTGTAGGCATGATGCGACTTGTCGGAAGTCACGGTTGTACTGGGGCCTGCCGGCATGGCGTCATCGGTCCGAGAAACCCCATCCGTGGTGGTTGGGTCCTGGATGCTGTCGATGGGACCTGCAGCTGTTGGGCCCACGGAGAGGAAGGCAACCGTGACGAGGGAGACAACAGTGAACTTCATGTTGAGATACAGAGGAAGATATATATGGCTAGCACAGAAATGAAATGGCAAAGCGATGGACTATTGCATGAATAATGTTGGGCAATTTAGAATAGCAGAAGTGCGAGCCGGCCGCAGACTTCTGGATTAGAAGAAGTAAATGATATAATGAATGAGTGAGTTGAACTGGGAAACAGAGTGATTGATGGTGGAAGATGTGATCATTTATATACCTGCCATGCCAAGAACCGGTCTCGTAGAGACTACTGGTATTCTACTGCGTCTTTTCCTCTCAATTCTTGCGAATGACATGTCAGATTGCACGGTAGAAGGCAGAAAATAAGTTTCAGGAAGACAATTTGTGTACAAAGGAAAGCCTTTCAGCGGCTAGTGATGAGTCACTGAGTCCTCTAAAGATCGCCACAAAGCCCTCGTCTCTAGACATTACGCGCTTAATTTACGGCTCGGCTCTTCCTTGTCATCATAGTGGCTTTGTCGAAGCATGCCGAGTCAATTATACGCTTTTGGGGCAAAGGTCTAAAGGCTTAAAGTGCCCTGTACAACACTATGAAAACTGGAACCTTTCCCATTAGACTCTCGTAGTACAGGGAGGAATAGACCCTTGGCAGGCCAGGCCTTAGTCTGTTAATCCGACGCATTCTATGGTTACATTATAAGAAGTTTGCATCCAGAGTATCTAGTGTTGTGCGGGCAGTAAGCGCGCCGATGAAACAGCATACATGAATCTGGTGATACGGCAAGTCCCAGAGAGTCCGGACTGAACTTTCACTATAGGTGGGCGATGCCTGGGTCCAAGATATTAATTTAGCTTCGGAAACCCCTCCAGTCCGAAGTAGTTTATTCAAATGATCTAGAGGCTGTGTAGGTTTGCAAGATGCCATTGGCTGTGGATCATAGCCATGACCAAACGTATGATCGATGATAGCCTCAATGGTATTGGCTACCAGGGCCTTTCACAACTTCAGCTGAGCGCTAGATATTGCATGGTAGGAGAAGAGAGCTATATTTGCACGGAGCTCAAAACGTTAGTGCGCCCCGTACGACACATTGACGCGTCCGAATATATCATACCTTGCCAAGACCCTGGTAACAAGGCCGGATGTGCGCAAGGGCCCTTAGCATACCGAAATACGACCGATGCATAATGTTTCTCCTGTGGATCCCCGCGGCTGCACCGGCTGAGGCTCAACCAGGTCTTTCGCGAAGATCCAACTGTTTTGGCTTGTGGTCGGGCGATATCTTATTGTGCCTTGCGTGTCAAACTTCGTGCCTCGATCAGTTTCTCGGTACGTGTTCGGGGCTAACTACGCCCGACTTTACGCTTAGCCAAGTAGCAACCGAACAAAGGTTCTACGGTGCCCTTACAGATTCCTGTTAAGAACGCTTCAGCAAGCCACCCATCCTTGGCAAGCAAGCGAAAGGGTTGTGACTCCCGCACTCGCTGGTTCAAGAGCTCTGAAAGAGGTGACAGGGTGACTGCAGATACGCTCAGATCTTAGAGTCATCGAATGGAAATCATCTCGCCAAGATGATGCTCTGAAAATCTTGGTAAGTCTTAGGGAATGGCGTTTATGGTTAGATTCTAGGCTCCCCGGCGCACCTGCATAACTAGACGTTCAGTAGTTAGGCTCTACCAGGTTAATAGAATCTTGATTGATTGATTGAAGTCAGTCTTAGGGCCGTCGCGGCGTATGCTACGGATCAACCAGATAAGGCTCCACGTTGCGTAAACCCCCGGAAATCATCATGAGCGAATACTAGGATCCGCTAAAGTCGAAGGATGTACCTGGCGCTTTACAGATGGTTGCCAAGGAGATTGTGAATGAAAGACTGCTGCAACCATTCGAAGGAGTCACGCAGAGAATTGGATTTCTTCTTGTTGACTGTCTAAGCAGCAATGGATTCATACTGCCACTCATTGATAATGAACCCGTGTATACATTGATATCACTTGTCATTCTTTACGCTATGCTTTGTCGACGCCTACCGACTATTGCTACCTTGGACCTCATATAGGAATGTCAATCAGTATCGATATGTATTAGTCAATGAGGTACAACTGTTGCGTGCCTTCAACTCATCTGTCGCATCCTGTGACGGACATCAATGACCTTTACTTCTTGTCTCTGTAATGAACTTGATTGATAACTATCTCGAAAATACTATATTTGGCAGACTACATGCAGTAGGCTCTGTCATGGCTTGACAGCAACACATCTAAGACTGGCATATGTGATCCATTGGCTCCCATTCTCTCTGGTGGTACCAAGGCGCAGCATCCGGCACATTTGTTTCAGCACACTGTTCTTCTCCTCCTCGGTTTCCAAAAGGTCTAGCATCTGAGCGCCGATTAGCCTCAAGAATCCCTCCAGCCCACCATTCTCATTGGCAGTCAGTTCTACCGGTTGCGGGTTCAATGCAATCATCTTAACCTGAAACCCAACACTCTCGAGAGCCTTCTTCATATAAACATCTGAAGGATAGAACAAGGCCCACGCTGCCTCTACTGTTTCAATGGGGACTCCATGATCCACAAGAGCGAACATGAATGCTGTTGTCATTTCTGGTGCATTTCCATGTCCACACATCTCAAAGAAAAATGTTCCTCCAGGCTTCATTGACCGGAAGATATTGTTCAATGTGGACATCCGTGTGGTTGAATCCTTTAATATCCAATGGAAGGCAGCGTTCGAGGTGCTATGCGATCTTTAGAGACTACACTCCAAGAATAAATGCTGAGAAGCCTTACACTTTGTCCCAGTTTCCCTGCATTACTTCTGCGCTCTTTTCCAGATGTCTGCAATCAACAATGCGGAAATCCGTGGCCGTACCACCATAGTCCATCATCTTAGCTTGGGCTATCATGGATGGAGAAGAATCGACCCCGAGCACATAGCTGACTGCGGAAGCAAAACGGGAAGTATACTTTCCATCACCACACCCAATATCTAAGATTCGATCGGTAGGATTGAAATCTATGTTCTGGACGAGCGTGTCGGCAAAGTGGGGGACGAAAGAGGCCGCGGCTTCGTAGGTCTGGTATGTCTCAGCGAGTATAAACCAAGCATTCATTTGGAGTCACTCACCTCACTAGACCAATAGTCTTTCTGGCTGGCCTGTTTCTGACTCATTTTAGAAGTTCGTAGAGCACCTTTGGTGAAAGTGACTTGCAAGACCAGAGTAGACCAATGTGCAGCATAGGTTAAATAAAAGAGCTACATAGTAACATTAGCCTCAGGCAACGTGAAGGTCTTATATTCAAAATAGGTGGGCCTACTACGATACGTGGTTTCTGTGCAATAGGACAGACCTTTGCACTACGGAGTACAATCACGTCGATGCCGGCCAATTCACGGCTACTTTAGGTTATTTTCTACTAGGATAGGGGGCAAAAAGATGTCTTGATCCTTGTGGAGCAGCTCGCTTAGACTGTCAGATCCACTGGACCATGGAATACTTTGTACTCAGCTGGCAAATTTTGTAAAACTGAAATGATATACAATAACCCCACAGGGATCAGCACGATTTCTTCACACTCTACCATAGTATTGGATATTGCACAAAACATGTGGGGCATAAAAACAACCTAAGGAAGTCTGCAAGAGTACCGAGCCCAGCGGGCCAATATGCCTAGCGTAAGCGCAAGGCTTTCTAGTGCACTCCATAACTCATACATTTTTTGTTCACTTAAATGGGATGGTCCAGTTTGGAGTTATCGATAGGTCGAAAAGGGCGCTTCCCGGAAGTCCCGGGACAACCAGAATTTGGACCGTGATATTCTCAAGAATTCTTCAACTCCACATTCCGTACTAAGTAAGATCGACCTAGCTATTGCCACTGATTCGTGCTGCAACTAGCCCTTTTCGGTGAAGCGTAGTGATTTCCCCCTTGATTTTATACACACAGCTCGCTAGAGAGACATACTTATATCCGTAGGTACGTCTACTCCTGCATATCGAGATCTTCTATTTAAATCAATGGTTTCCGATCTCACTACTCCTTCTTCTACTTCCTTTGACCTTGACTCAGATGATAACTACTTTGAATACCCACCATAGCCAGTCATGCGTTAGCGATGGAGATCGCTTTAGTCAAACTAGCTTTATCTGAAATAGCTCGTTGTAGCGTGGGATGTTGCCCTATTCGAGTGAGCACCGTATTTGCCAGATCATAACCTGTATGCACCGCGATGAAAGCTAAATCAATACATCTGACAGGTTTCGGTGTGCTTTGTAAAGATTATACGATAGGCCAGCTACGCCCCCATTGGTTTATATCCATTCCAGAGTTTGTCGGCGTGGGAGTTCAGCTCCGGTTATTCATTACCAGGTTCAAGAATTAGTTCATATTCAATACATCGTGCCAAATGTGGAGTTGGCCAGTTTCGTAGAGGAAGGATATAACACCAAGGTAAGGTGCTAGGATCGTGTTGATCCCGTGGAGCGGTTCGCTTACAGATCGTCACTGAAACTATTGGAACCACTGTGGCAAGGGTGGATGAAGTGGCATGGATACCCCACAGGCATATCAGGCTGATAGCCAATTACGATCTGGGAAAATGCATATGCAGCTATGTCTACGTACTCTTGAATCATGTAGGCTACTTGCCATGACGCAAGTCTTCATCTATCACCACGCCCCACCATCAACCATGGGCATTAGTATCTAGATACAACAGCTATCGTTGTATGGAAGCGGTGTACAAGACGACGATCCGCTCTCCACCTTCCTTCCTCAATCAAGTCGTTCGGTGATCGGTATAGGTGGATATGTTCATCTTTCTAGAAACTGAAATCCTCAGTTAGCGGGTCATGAGCTGAGTCCTCAGCTGTGGCATTTCATGGGCCATGGTGCGGGTAGAATCTGTGCAAACAAGTCGAGATCGAACGCTTTCAGGGGTACAGCATATAATAGCCTTGCTCACGTCCTGCATCATCACTCATCCGGCGCTCTACAATATCGAATTTTGTCAAATTGACCATGGAAGTGATGACATCCTATAAACCATGCCGGTGGAACTCATCTCTCTCGGCTCCACGCTACAAGACGCAATACTCGCAAGCTACATCAGAGCCAGAGAGCATGTTGGCTCTCAAACAGATTGAGGTCACCTCTCAAAAGCTGGCGCAATGCGCCGTGGAGCCAAGGAGGTCTTTAATAGCGTTTCATTTCTAACCGCACAAGGTGCTCTGTGTTCGGCTAGCCATCGAGATAGGTCTTTTCGACAATTTGCCTCCCTCAGCGCCCTTCACACTACATGATCTTATACAAAGTGTAGGGACAGACCCGGAATTTACTGGCCGTATTGTACGCGCTCTTGCGACATTGAATATCTTCGAAGAGGTGGACGATGGGACATTCAGACAGACCGCATTATCCCAGGAATGGGGCAATAAGTTCATGCAATCATACACTCGATATTTGTGGGATAGTGTCATTAGAGCTATGTCCCAATACGATGATTTCTTCAACACGATCAGTTTCGTGAGTCCCTACGACCTAATGAGCTCGCCATACACATTTTCAAAGGGTGTCAGGAACATCGACTCATTCAGTCTAGTACAGCAGGATCCCAAAGCTGCCAAAACCCTCAATGAAGCCATGACAAGTTCCAATGACCTTTTGGAGAAATTATATGACTTCAGCAGCCTAACCAGGAGAGGATGAGGTTTTGTTGGTCGATATTGGCGGAGGCAAAGGCCAAAGCATCCAAAGTATCATCTCCACATACCCCGATATCAAGGGTTGGTTCATCCTCCAGGATCTTCGAGCCGTCAGCGCGATGGGTGAAGTAGTATGCCCTTCCGGAGTTGACGCACAGCCATACAACTTCTTCAAACAGGTGCAGCCTATCAGAGGTGAGGAGACAACTTCGAGAATGACTTAGAAGTAGCCATTGCTAACAAATGCTATTTAGGCGCTGCGGCATATCTTCTCAAGCTAGCATTAGATAACTGGTCAGAGGCTGAGTGCAGAACAATTCTCCGGAACTTAGCACCGGCGATGAGAGGTTACAATTCGAAGCTCTTGATTTGCGAAATTGTCTTGACAGACTCGCAGCCAGACCTTCAAAAGGTTCTCTATGATATCAACATGTCATTCGTCGCTGGCAAAGAACGCAGTCTGAAGCAATGGTGCTCTTTGAGAGGGTACTGGGTTCCGAATTGAAAGAATCTTTGGGCTAGATAATCCTGTTCGCAGTGTCATTAAACTAGTCTATAATGATAGGATCGAATATTCTAATATTTTATCGGGCAAAAAGTCGGAAAGTACCGTTTAGGTATATTGCTATTAGTGGATCGAGTCACATCCATCCGGAAGCCGAATTGGATCCTACACGGGCGTCAGCTGGCCTCACTTCACGGAACTGTTAAATTGATATGGAAAATGAAGTCCATGCCATAGCCCACTAGCAATGGATATCCCTCCGAATGCTTGAAGCCGGGATAAGGAAAGCAAATATAAACAATGACTCCTTTCTGTTGCTCTGCTGACACGGAGCAATGACCATATCAGATGCTAGTATTCCGAAGACACAACATATCCAGGTGATAAATCCAGCTATTGGCCGATCGCTTAACAGATAAAGCTCATAGACATATCCTGCAACATCCTCCTCCTCACCAATGATCAAAATCAAGTTACCGATGTTCCTCGGGTATATTACCCGGCGCTGTTAACTATGTCACTATCCAGACGTGGAATGTCTAAGGCTTCCTAAAGAGCAGCCTTCTCGAGATTTCCCTGGAAAGTTGAATCCTTGAAGGGGACGGTGGCCTTCCCAAACTCGGCACTCTCAAGTCCCTGTCTCGCGGCCTCAGGAAGAGACTCCCAAGCAATAAGTGGCAGATCGCGACCCAGCGTACTGGTGAACTGCAGCTCGTGGTTGGTTGGGAAGTTGGTGAAGTATTCAACCTTGGGCCTATCACCATCTCTTTGTGGGTTGTCCGTCTTCTTGTAGCCGCCGTGACCCGATGCTGCACCTCCTAGCAAGGTTGGGTTATCGTTGGCTGGGTTGTTTACCCAGATAACAACATTCTCCCAGTCGTGACGGTGCGCACCCGCGGATACTCCGCTGTTGGGCATGTCCTTTGGCATGTACCATGCGTACATGATACCGTAACGGCCATTGTGCCAGCCACCGCGCACGTAGGTCTGTCCTTTGCTTTGGTCACGGCATCCGCCAGTGGCGCTACCGGTGTCTTGGAGGCCTCCACTATACGAGAGACATTAATAAATTTGCATCTTTCATCTTGTTTACAATAGTGGACATGAGCTTTGGGATATGCGACACAATGTTAACGACTTACCTCACATCACCGTTGGCGGCAACGGCCGGGTAGGATTGACAGCCATGTGCAATGTGTAGGTATGGCTCAAACTTCTTATAAGTGTTTCCGGTGGCGGTGTTGGGGACAGTCTCCGGGAATGGTGTGATGGAGTCATGATTTACGACTGCGCGCTTCTCCATGGGGCTGCCCTGCACGGCGATGGCAGCAGCCAGAATGGCCAGAATATTCTTGGGGACCATTTTGATAGCTATGAACGGTTTGTTGTTAACTCTGTGTAGACACTAGTCTGATTCTCTCAGTCTGGACTCGTGGAACATGGGGGGAGCACTTGCTTATATGTCTTTTCTACTGACATCGGCTTCTTATATAGAAGCCAATTGCCGACGTCTGCCAAGATGCATCAGTCAAGGAAGGATCATGCCTAGGATACTAAATTGATACGGGTGAGAACATCTCCGAATGCCGACTGCAGCAAAGAATCCACCATGGTCGTTATGCTCAATAGCAGATCCTTCCCGCAGTTAGCTTAATCCAATAATCAATCACCATCGGTCTCGTCTCGGTCTGAGTCTTAGGGCAACAGCTAACACACTTTAACAGAGCGAGCAGATCAACCCCGGAACTTTTCTAACCAAGTGTTCTACTCGGCCTATTGTACTTAAGTCCGGATTCAAGAACCTTGTCATTGGAGGCAATGCGCCTGACCACAGGGGAGATACCAATGCTGATTTGAAACCAGACAACGGCATGAGCATATACAGGTACCGCCGATCAATATCGGAACCGGAAGTAGCCAAGCCGGTTCATCCGTGTCAACAGTTGGCTCCACTCGAGTTTGATGGGCTTAGATTGAGAGGCTTTACCGCATGATACGTGGGGATTGCTGTGTAGAATTAGTTTCAAACGCCGAACATATCCAATTGTGCATAGCTGCGCCACTACCTACAGTGACAAAGCTTCCTGAACAGGTCAATGCCCCCCAATTCCTTAGGCATTGCTGGAAGTCTGCAGGATGATGATTCATCGTTTAGCTCTAGGTGACTTAAATGCATTATCTATATTTTTCAAAAAAGGCACGCATATGTCCGATGAAGCTACCAAAATCCGAAATCCTTTCCTAAGACGGAGCAATGAATATACGCTGGCAAAGCTTGCGGAAAGGTTCAACTACACCGCGGGTGAGTCCTTTAAAAGTAGTAATCTTATTAGTGAGGTCCATTAACTGTGGGAATAGGAACCCCAGTTCAAGGTTGAGTCTTCCGGGCTCATCCTCGGAGAAACGTCGGGAGAAGGTGTAATCTGATTGCCATGGCAGGGACCCTGAGATCCACTTGACGATCCTTCGTGTATGGGAAACTGGCTGAATCTATCCAATGTCTGAGTGGACCTACTCTGATTGGGACTGACATTCTAAAGGATCTACAACTGTTTTAGAATAATCTTCAACCGTACCCTAGCCGCCGTACCCACCGGATGTGCAGAAGGATATCCGGCAGCAACCGGGACTTACTTCCGGAGAAAATCTTCCACCGAGTCCATTCCTTCACTTCTAAATTTGTAACTTTCGTCTCTTTAGGCCCTGGGGTGCTTGTGTGCAGAGAGCTGCACTGCACGTCTTGCAGCGCTTGATGTAGGAGTTCTATCGTCATATGTACAAGATGGTCTTTAACCACTTTATGTGAGCTTGATGTTTTGCCTTAACGATGTGATATTTGTGCCTGCTCGGATGAAGCTATGATTATGTGCGTTTATACTCAATGTGGGACGAGCCTATTGCACCACTGCTCGAGCGCTGTAGAGTCCACCATGTTCGTCCCCTAGCCAGAGGGGACGTTAGCGATAAAGGGAATTTAAATATAGCCGGCTAGGCAGGAATCACTACCTAGCACCTTTATTCTCTCCTCGCGACATCCCAATTGGGGCACAGGATATGCGGTTACGGTAAAATGATTGAATCTTCGTCAGGCTACTTTATCACCCAAGACGAACAATGATGCGGACTTGATTCAATGTGCAATAAACGTCTACCAGGATGTCTATAGGGAAGGCTAGGTATTGACCATTACTCACCATAATTCTTAAGGCAACATACTTTCCCCTCCTTATGTACATTCCTCTAGCTTTATTTCATCTCACCCGAATTTTGCAGTCATCCCATACAGCATAGCAAAGTCCCGCACGATAGTCTCGACCACACATGAGGTTCAGGTTCAAGTTCAGATTCTTCTTCGATCGTTATGCTCATATCTCTATGTGCAGCACATCAAACAAAAAGAGAGCTATGGTCAAAGAATATAGCAATACATTCAGGCTGTCACCAATAGTCCTTTATTCACTATCGACTCCCCTGTACTCGAAGAATTTGGCAAACTCCTGATCGTTAATCAAGTCCTGAGCCAGTTCTTTCTCATACATGAGAGCAAACATATTACCCTCATCCGAGTCCGGGTTCTCGTCGAGCTTGGGAGGGTACACCACATGGACGCCGACAGTGACACCCGTCCCCTGCTGCAAGTGACGATGACACAGTGGGCGGGCGAACCCAAAGTCGGCATTGGTGACTTGTGCGTCGCGGTGGTCCGTTGTAATAATGGACATTGGCGGTTTCGAGTTAATGCGGATGTTGAGGTTCGTCTTGTCCTTAATGTGTGAGATAGCGGTCAAGGCAGCGTCCAGGTTCTCCTGTGTTTGAGTATTGGTAATTTTGCGGATATAGGCCGCTAATTCCCAAAGTGGCTTGTCTGAGATGACGTCCCCGTGGGTGAGCGGTGGGAAAGGCGCCTGGTCCGATAATGCCGCCCAAAGAACGTTGTGCTGGACTTGGGGGTGCACAGGGGAGTTCTTCATTCGACGACGCATGTCCACGGCTTCACACCAGAACATTGGGGTTTCGAGCGGGATTCCAAAGACAGGCTGGCGTAGGCGTGTTGTAGTGCGCCATATGAAGGCGGTAAAAGCGTCGTAGGTTGAGATCCACGTTCCATCCTGTGGTGTCGCGAGTCTCTTTAGCTCAGCAGCCTTGCTCCTGGGAAGGTGGAAGAGAAGGCACTGTCCAGGCCTCTGATCCGGGTGCTGCTGCGGCGCAGGGGGTCCGTCAACGAGCTGCTCAACAGGCGGATCCGGCTTTGAGACGATGGAGACATCATTGCAGGCTGGGTCCCACGACGGGAACGGCGTCTGGTTCTGCACGGCGTAGCAGTTGTCAGCAAGCTGCTGCACAAATCCTCTCCAGCCCATGACATCGTTGGCATAATGGTGCATGTGAGTGATCAGAACCAGACCCCCACGGACAAAGTTGAGTAAGAAGGCTGAGGTGACCGGAGAACTGTCCGGATGCGCTTCTGGCTTCTCGCCGTATGTCATAGGCTCGATGCTCCAATGTTTGAAATCACCCAGCGTAATCCCAGCAAAGCTCGAACTTTCCATCTCATCCAGCGAAGGGAACCGATCCGCATCGCTCGCAGCGTCCAGCCACTGTATGACAAACTGCACAGTGCTCTCCTTTCTTTTAACGAAGGAATGTCCCCCTCCGGGGTCTTTCTCGATGGTGCTGCAAAGGTGGCCGACTTGACCGAGGGTTCGCTCGAGACCCTCCTTGAGTACTGCAACAGCTTTAGGCTTACTGTCATCATCCAAGCGAAAGTAGATCGCGAAGTGGGTGTAGCAAAGGCCGGTAAGATAGTCCAGCGTCGAGATTTTGTACCGCTCCTCCTGCGGACTGGTCTCCCAGCCGAATGGGTGCAAATGGTAGACCTCCTGATAAACCATCTTGTGAGTCACAGAACTGTAGCTTCGAAAGCAGGATCGTGGTTTTTTTCAGAGTTGGACAAGATGTGCCCGGCCAGAGCTCATTTTATAGCGCGCCTTAAATGCGGGGCTCCCAACCTGCTGCGCCTCGTCACGTTTAGTATACGATACGTGGGCGATAGCACTCAAGTTCGTAGTACCCACCGGTCGCTTCCTGCTCGCTGTCAAATAGTACCTGCCGCAGGGTCGGAAACTTCAGATCATGCAATCAGTGGAAGTCCTAGAAATTGCTGCGACTGAAGTGCTATCACTCAGGCCAGACTCTTTAGAACCATAGGCCTCCTCTGCGAAACTGTGTCGCCATCTAACACGCGTAGACTGATTAGGAGGACCTCTCCTACGCAATGTTCAGGACCTTGTTCCACGTATATACATTGATGAGGTTTCCTCTATATACGTAGTCGGAGAAACACAGCATATACCCGTTACATAGGGGATATCAGACAAACACTTATGGTAATTAAGTTCCGGAGCTTCATCATATGTCCAGCGCTGAGCATTCCGTTCATGCGACCGCTAGAGACGGCTCAGGCAGCGACTTATCCAGTGATCAGACCAAAGGTTCCCTTTCCGGGCGTCAGGCGAAATCCCCATTTCATGCCGGCGAACTTGGACGTCTCGGAGAATTTCACCTCGACCTTCTCCACCGCGGGTGGCAGCGATGCGGCAACTGCCTTCGTGTTTCCCTTGGGCTCGACCCATGTGCCTCGAACGGGGCTCACGTCAAATCGCACCAGGACCATTGCCACCAGCGCCAGGATCTCGCCTGATGCGAAATGGCGCCCTGGGCAGATATGCGGGGATGAACCAAAAGACATGAATCCAGACGCCTTGGATCGCTTTTGCGCCGGATCGATCTTGCTAAACCGCTCTGGGTCGAACGTCTCAGCTTCCGAGCCCCAGACGGAATGATGCTTGTTGATGATTGCTGCAGGCATCAAGATAATAGACCCAGCCTTTACGAGCAGGCGATCGTCAAGTAAGGTATCCTTTTGTACAACACGCAGCTGCCCAGAGTTTGACCGAGTACGGAGGGTCTCCTGGAACGTTGAGACGAAGATCGGACACCTCTCACGGATATCAGCCAGGTCCAGGGTGTGGACGCCCGCCGAGTCCACCGAGAAGGCACCGTCCAGGATCTCATCCCGGATTTTACGAAGGAGGTCAGGGCGAGAGAAGATATCAAACAAGAAATAGAAGCATGTCGGGACGGTGTTGGAGAGAATGCCCAGGGCTGTGAGTGCCTCTAAACGCGCAATATCCTCAATAGCTGCCCCTGCCTCGTGCTGAACTTTCCATCGCGTGTACGCCAGCTGCGAGGAATCCAGATGTCCATCTGCTTGATAATATTGGATGAAGGCTTGGGTTAGTTGCTCTCTGCCTTTCCACGGTTTCCGTGCGGTGATCCACGGAACAATATTCATCATTAGCAGACTTAGGTTGGACTCGACAGCCCTATACGCTGTTTAACTCCATGTTATATCGTGGACAAGACAAGTACTCACCAAAATGCGCGTCGGTTGCTTTCTGACCGGTAAGGGTTCAATGGGCCGTAAACGGCATCTGTACTGGCGACCGTAACGGCATGCGAGCACCACTCATAGAGGTCCACTACATTGTCAGGTTGCGATGCTAACTCATCGATAAGTGTCTTGAGGACAGCGATCATTTTCCCATTCATTTGATCCAGTCCACTGCCCAAGAGAGCCGGATGCATGGAGTCGGCGGTTTGCTGTCCCACGCCCTGACCTCCATATTCCTTGTCCCGGAGAAGCTGCATTCCGCGACCATTGATACCTCCTCCATTCTCGGCGACATTTGCGAACAGCGGGCCAAATGACATTGCGTGCCGGCTCCGTCGCACCGCGGAGACCAGCTCCGGCGATGCAATGATGTAGACCTTCGTATAGAGCATGTCCATCGTAAAGGCTGGAAGGCGATTTTTGCGACTTTCGCAGTCAGCATTTTGACTCCATTCAATGAAGGAATGGTGCGAGTAACACACCTCGCAATGGCAAAATACTCGAGGCCATAGTACAGAAATGACGCCAGATGGCCGACGAGCGGGATTGCGCTGGAGACCAAAGGTGGTTCACGGGGGTCCAGTTTCCTTCGCTGGACGAAGAATACCACGGATGTCAGAAAGGCTACCAGGAGGGTGAACCCTATAATAGAGAGTATATCCGACATTCTTCCTCGGTGGAGCGTTTAGTCGGTTGGAATCTTGATTATTTATTGATTATTGTTTGTTCGTCGGGAAGTTTGGCTGGCAATTTCCCATCGGGCTTAGCGTGATGCTATACCTTTCCTGGACTAGTTCACCTGTCGGAGAATAGATCCTCCTTCTCCTTTCGGTATGGTCCGGACTCCGGACACGTGGATATCAGGTACAGTAGGAGTTCATAGCATTCCTTGTGCATACATACTTCTGTTGCATCTCTGAAGACTTAGCCTACAACAGTCAATCCCGGCAAAGCATGTTTTGCATTCCACAACACGTAACTTGCGGTATTACCCTTGGTCGAGAACCGGTCCTATGTAGCGTTACCGAACACGGTCGACTTGCTTCAGTCGGGATAATTCATTCAATGTTCCTCAAATTCACCCAACAGTCTACAGGTCACGTATCTCGAAAGATCGAAGCTATATAGAGTCATTTTATGCCCCACTGGCCGTTTTCTTGGGTTGTATGATCTATATCCACAATGGATGCTGATCCAGTGGGTCTATATACCCAGTCCGTGCGTGTGATCTGCATGGGTCGCCACGAAGAATGGCCTCTTCCTGTCATCGAACAGTACGGAGGAAAATGGCCTTGAGGATAGTTATGGGTCAAAATTGGAGTATCAGTCGCTATAGTGCGATTGAAGGCGACTATCTCATGCCTCGGTTATGCGGATTACATGTAGATTGTCGGGTGAGTATGCCGATATATATAATCCGTCATTGTTTCCTGTGACGAATCCAATTTGACCCCAATATTTCCCAACAACAAATTAAAACAGGATATGCTTGCGAACTATTACACATTTAAGGTCCCTAAAGATGTAGTATTAGAATACATTTAATTTACATTTGATATTTGGGCAGGATAAAGGAGTCTTCCAGCGGATATTGCGAATCATAGACGCCGCTGAAATGTGAGTGATGGACAACCATGTAAGTATCAGTCGCTCCTCTATGACCAGTAGTCACTACATAGTAAAAGCCTTGAAATGGACCCAACATGCAATTAGACAAGATAAACTTGTTGAGAGACTTGAGTAAAAAGCGAAGATTATTCCGGGATTCGAACGCATGGTCAAACAGGAGTGGGGGAGCAAAACTAGGGTAGGATGCAGCACGTGGGTAGATTTAATCATAGAACCGAATCAAATTAAATTTTCCTTCGGATATTACCGCAATTTATTTCGTGCCCTCGCTTCATGGTGGTACGTACCATTAATTGGAGATTGAACTTGGAGATTAATTTGCAAGATACGAGATGTAGAGTATGGGGTATATGCGCCGACCTGATTACAATAGGATTGCCCCGGAAAGGGGTGAGATTGAATATTCGTATATTCTGCCACCATAAGGACTTACTCCTCGAGGTGGTTGAATCTGTGGTCTGTACTGTCCTAGAGGCTAGAAGGCTTGTCTCAGGATCAAGGACCTAGGTAGTTATTAAGCACTAGGATTGGAGGCCAAAGCGTCTCACGATCTTAGATCTCTTGGGATGGATGCAATCCATCCGAGGCAAGTAATTTCCGGCCCCACATGGAAGACTTTGCACCAGCACAAACCCAGCGAATAGGATTGTATGATGAATGAAGGCTCAGCTCTGGAATGACTCGTGAGGCGTCCGAGCTCGCCGCTTCCGAGAGGGGCTCACAGAAACCACTTGCTTCATCCACCCTGCCCTTGTTACTCAGAGTATGGGATCCGTGAGTCAGGATGAAAGAGAGGCATGGCCTTGCTGGCAACTTGGCAAGAACCCAAAAGGTGGAAGGATGAAGAAGAGACAAAGTCACGGCCAAAAGGATGTCGGTATTAGGCTTTGGCATTGCCGTGAATGCCTCCCCAAAAGCCTAGGCCCAAGGTTCCAGAAACCAGGATTGGTTCAAACGGCTCACGGTAGCGAAAAGCCGGGTTCCATGATTGATTCAATCAGCTTCTCATCTTTGAGCCACATACTCCACTTACCACATGGTCTCGAAGCGGATGAGGTGGATCGAACCATGCGAGACCTTCCAATCGTGGGTCTTGCCCCCAACGACATAGACGTTGGATAAGAATCTTTTTTAGCAACCGACAACCCCAACTCCTCTTTCAGTTCTCTTCTCAGGCAACACCTGTGCTGATCAAACCACTAGGGAATATGACTTCATGAAGCCCGAAGTCTTAGGCAGTTGTTTACCTGTGTGGCGCTCCAGATATTGAACCAACTGAGCGTAGCAACCTCAAGCAACTCAACCAGACAAGGACGAACGTCGGTTGGATTCATCATGGCTGAAGATCGAAGCTTGGAGGTCCGAGTAGTTGCGGCGGTCTTCCTTGCATTAGCTACAGTGGCTACGGCCCTCCGATGCTATGTACGCCTGGTGATTGTGAAGGCGTTCGGCTGGGATGATGCCATCATGTTATCGGCGTTGGTGCGTCTTTGTCCCTGTAGTTGAATAGGTGTTTCAAAATGTCTTTCTGACCTTTTTCTGTCTGGAACAGGGATTCTTTGGCATGTTCTCCGGGTGCATGATTGGAGGAAGCATATACGGGACCGGAAGGCACCTTACTGTACTTACGGATCATCAGAGAACAACCGCCATGGAGGTAAGCTTCTTTTGCTGGGCTTCTTAGGGTGAGAGGTATCTTATGGTACTAACAGAATCATTAGTACTGGTTCTTGTGCGATGTTGCCTACTGCCTCTCGTCCATACTGTGCAAGATCTCTGTCGGCATATTTCTCCTGCGTGTTACCGTTGACAAACTTCAACGCATTGTGATATATGCGGTTACCACTTTGGCGGTAGTATTTGGATTAATGTTTTTGATCCTCCTTCTCGCCCAGTGTAAACCTATCGAGTTTTTCTGGATGCGATTATCCTCAGAAAACCCAGTTTCTGGGTCCTGCATCAACATGACTGTGGTCATCGTGGCTCTCTATATCTTCAGCGCGGTGTCCTTTATCTTTGACCTGACTGTTGGAGTTCTGCCCGTTTTTGTCGTTCGTAATCTCCAGATGCGTCGTGATGTAAAGTTTGCCGTCGCCGGTCTTCTAGGCATGGCCTGCATGTATGTCAAGACAATTTCCCGCATACTCCACCAACCTAATCTTCTAACATGCATATTTCAGTGCCTCAGTTGCAGTTCTTGTCCGGATGGCATACGTTGAGACACTACGGAACCCAGATTTTCTATGTGAGACTTCCTTCAATCTCTCTTATCGTGCCTGGTCGCATGACTGGAGCACTCTGATAAGAATACCTACTGACATTCATTCTGCAGACGCCACCGTCGGTATCGCAGTGTGGTCCAACATTGAGACCGGCCTGGGAATCTTTGCCGGTAGCCTGGCGACCCTCCGCCCTCTACTACGAATGATCCGTCCGGGAACCGGCCGGTCATATAACAAGAACACCCCCTCGACTCCTGGGTCGCGTACGTGGCCTAACTCGACGTTCCACCGGAGCAACGCCGTACCCCTGTCGTCTCTCATGACCACGGAAGAAGAGCGACAGAATAGGCTAAAAGGAAATGTGCGTGCGAGTACACCCATCGAGACTGGACCGGGGATGACGTCGTCGAGTGTTGGAACTGAAGATGAACTATCAGACCACGAGTTGATCCTACCAAAGGATTTAGATTACCAGTATCAGATCAATGTGCGGCGTGATTTCCACATCACGAGCACCGAAAACCCTGTTTGAGATCGACAAGCAAATGCTATGGAACCATCAGATACGAATAATAATGAACAAACATAAAAAGAAAAAAAAAAAAAAAGAGATAATGCTGGCGCTTCTGCGCCCGGACGACGAAGGCGCTCGGTGGTAATAGATCATGCTCACACACCATAATCTAGAGGAGAGTCCTAGGGATGCCTGCGTGTGTCCACCGACAACAACATAACTACCGGCGTTGCGTCGAAACCACATACAACCAGTCACTACTTGCCCCCATCACCGGCCATGATTCAGTGAAGGTACTGGACTAAATGATAGGCTCTTGGTGGTATGAGTATTGCCACAAACCACATGTATATATAGCGAGGACTTCTCTTGGCATACCCAAGTAATGAACTAGAATTATAGAAACTCAGATCTTATGTCCGTTTCTCAACAAGGATATTTTATTTCACACTATATTGAAGTTGGAGATGTTAGTCGCATGGATAGCATCCGGAATACTCTAATGGCATTGTCTTTTGTCTCGTCATTAGTGGAGCGTCGAAGTCTCTATGGATGAAGGCTACCAAGTCCCTATGTTTTAAGAGGGTCTATTCGTAGATGTACCGGTAAGACAGAGTTCTAACTAGCATTACTCAACCGTTTAGAAACCAGTGAATTACTCCAGAACGTCGGAATAACAAGCTTGGGCGAATGCAGACCGAAGCTAACCACAATTATAAGAAGTACCAGTATCCACGGGGTAGCAGGTCTTCTTTGCTTCCGACTCCACTGCAGCCATCCAGGTCCACTGCGCGAAGGCACTGGGAGAAAGCTGATGATGGGACTATCAGCAATGGACTTCGAGGCCAGATCTGCCGGGAGTTCTGTCATATAGGGAACAATATATCGTGCAAGGATAGATTTAACGATTCCGTCTCGTGCGTGGAGCCGAACTAGGAACCGAGAATCTTGGTAAATCTTGTTGACACGGCTAAAGCGCTCGGACTGGAATTCCCGAAGAAGCTGCTCCAGCGCTGGCCGTGCAAGCTTCTTGTGTCCATTCTTCAAGAGCCTATCATACAAAAGATTGGTTAAGACTGCGGCGTCTTCGATTGCCGTATTTGCTCCTTGTCCGATGTTTGGCGTCATCTGATACAGTGTTAATGCGAGCTCTCCAATGTAGTCAGGGTTATTAATCTTACCTTGTGAATACTGTCCCCAATACAAACAATGCGGTCCGCATACCAGGTATTAAAGATATTCTCCTCTAATGCTGCCATTGACGTAACCTCCCTGTTCTCCCAGACGTGGCCGAAAGTGGCCCCGTTCACTAGTGGGAAATGCGCGATATTCTCACAAGTACGTATTGCATCATTGTTAGAAAATCTCACCGTGTCCGGGTACGTGTACTTGTCGTCCAACTTCTTGATCACGAACCAGAACACCCGTCCGTTTTTGCCATGGATGGTGATAATAGTCAGGCCGTCATGAAATGCGTTTACTTGGTCTCCGACTTTTAAGCCTGGAACGGGCGATGAGATGCCGAAGACACAGGCGTATTCGACCTTCATGCCTTTATTGAGCAGGTCAGTCTGTAGCTGACCTCGAGGACACCACCAAGGCATACAGCACAGGACTTACTTCTCTTCTCCCGCTTCGACACCCGCCCAGGCTCCAGCGCGTCCGCCAATTTCCACATCTCAGAGCGGATAACGCTATGGACACCATCAGCACCAACCACTAGGTCCCCAGTATACTCCTGCCCGGAGCTTGTAACAACTTCCATATGGCTGTCGTGCCGTCGGATATGCGTCACCCGGCAATTTGTATGGATACTTGATGGGTCAGGGTACGATGTGTGCAGAATCTCGAGGAATTTCTGTCGATCCAGAAATGCAATAGGATACCCGAATCTGATTTCCACCGGAGCTATTTGTTAGCTAGTTCTACTACTGACTCTATCGTTTGACGAAGTACTTGCTGTATCACTCACCTTTCATTAACAGTTTTTGGATAATTGTTACGGAAAGAATATCCGTCGGGGTATGTGATAGTAGCCATGCTGAGAGGGTAGGTCATCTTTTCCACAGCATCAAAGAGACACAATTGATCTAGAATACGTCCCCCATTAGGGATAATGCCGATTGATGCCCCCACCTGTGGAGAGAGATCTGAACTTTTCTCGAGGACAACATGGTCTATTCCTGCCCGCTGGAGACAGTGCGCCAGGGTGAGTCCAGCGACAGATCCCCCAACAATAACCACTCTGAAGCGATCTTTATCACACATAACGGAAGGTCCACTGGTGGTATTGGCGCAGAACGTGGAAGTCTTTCGAGGGCAGAAAAACAGAATACTCTAGACCCAAGCTTCGTGGGACAGCGAACAATGAGAGGGTAAACAGCAGACAAGGGGCTAACCAAGCCGAGACCTAGGGGCTACCTGTACCGCAGAGTCTATATCAAGTATTCCCGTAATAAATGTGACACGAGGATGCCAAGTATCTCAGACATGTTGCAAAGCTCAAACTATCGTTTCTATGAATCTATTGTTGGAACTGGTAGTAAAATGGCAACCACATCGCTTACTCTGGCACATTTCAGCTCTCACGGTCCCCAGCCAAGGCAAGTGCTCTTGCGTCCGTCCAGAAATAGTCATTGCAAACGGGCCCACCGGAGAATCGCATCGGCACGGGGTCACTGGATCGAATACATAGACATCCTGTCATTGGACTTCAAGGTTTCCTATCAGGATGTATTGAAGGGGTCACCGTGAAGGTAAGATTTAAATCAGGCTCAGGATGGGCACATTAGACGAGCAAGTAAGAGTCACATTCGAATACGACTACCTTTTGACGCATTATCTACCGGCTCAATGCGTGCAGAACAAAATTGGAATGCGAGCCCGGCGTTACGAAAAAAGAGACTCTCCCGAATCTTCCGAGACCGAGCAGGTTCTTGAAACTACTTTGTCTGATGAAGCCAATTAAAGTAAACGTAGCTACCAAGGATCATATACATACAGCCCAACGATTGAAGGTGAGGCAGCTGGTCCAAATGGCGATGCCTGTACTACACAAGATATCGGGCATCCTATCAACTGTCAGCTTCCCCCTCCACAGACTGACACGATATGAGCGATATTTTGAGTGGGACATGGGTTCGACCACTTTTAAATCTGTCCAAAGTCCCACAGTAAGCAGGTGACCTATGTTGCGCCCATTGTTCACAACGTTGGCCTCCTCAGTCTTCCGTCATAATGGGGAAAAGCACTATGGGGCTTCTTCAGTGAGAAAAAGAAAAGATAGTAGAGGGGGAAAAAAAGGATAATTCAATAGACGGCTACTTGGATTGCTCGCCACGCTAGTGCCCATCATCAGCACGGGTGACAAATCCAGCTAATTCCATTGTTCAACCAGGTCTAGGCACTAGGAAAGCTGAACCATCATTGGTAAGGCGTGGGCATAACGCCCGCAATAATGGAGGCTACATATACCACAGCGTTTACGAGCCCCCACGGGGACTTCTTCTTGTGGCGAGCCATGCGACCCTGAGATGCAGCTGAGAGAAGTTGCCCACGAAAACGCCACTCCTAGATGGTCCTCTATTACGAAGGCAAGATTCCCGAAAAGGCATCATATAACTCCGAGTACGAAAACAATAGAGAAGTTTGGCATTACCAGAGGGGAGCATGTGCCCACTCACTCAAGGGAAAATAGATTGCCAAGTACATCACAATCAGGTCTATGACCAGTCCACTCAAACTCATACTTCCGTGTATGTGATTGAGACCGTATAGGACGCCCCTGTAATACTGGTGCATGGTGGCATTTCCGCCATCCCATCCTCGATGTCTCAGAAAATCGTAGATCAATCCGATATAGCTGGTGGCCCATCCAGACCCATACCCATAACCCAGCCATTGACTGCTTATTCTACCTCGTGGTACTTCGATGTTGCCCCAAGGGCTATCGCATACGTCCATGGTACTGGCTGAAATGACGCAGCAATGCATGTCTCCTGTTGTAGCTTTCTTGTGGTGGAGGGGTTCGTGATAATGTCTAAAAATTCATGGATGGTGCCAAGTAATCATGGTGAGTATGTTAAGGGTCTATGGCAATCGAAGGATCCCTTGTTAGATCGCAGCGTATTAGCTTTTGAAGTTGGAATAACTAGATGTCCACGGAGGATGAGGTGTGCTGATGTGTGACCCGAATGGCCGGGCCTATGTTGCGAGTTGAACCGGCTTGATCTGCTTATCGAATCTCACATAATTCCTACACAGGATCTACGCTGTATTTGCATCAAGTTCCAGTCGGTGCCTGAATCTGAGTGCCACTAGTAACAATGTGCCCCGGAGGTGGCCAGTATAACAGCTAGACGTTCGTATTGGCAATGCAGTGAGATATATGCAAGGTGCAAAGCTGGCCGACATTGGTGTTACATCTAACCAACATACCGCCGTATATTCAGCGAACCCACCGCGCTGGAAAGCAAGACAAGGAAAACTGGAATGTCTTTACTCTTTGGCTTTCATGCACAGTGATTCTACTACAATCATTGACATCGTTGCCATCATGGGCCTGTTTCATGACTCCCTCTCTCAGCCTACAACCTATGCTATACTGGCCGTGCTGGTTATTCCAGTCACAGCCCTGGCGTGGGACAGGCTGCCGCCTCTCTTGCCTTCTGCAAAGAGGTTATTGGTTGGCAAAAAGAATCCCTCTGAGATAACATCACTGGAATGCCCTTACAGTTACATCCGACAGATATACGGAACGCACCACTGGGCACCATTCGTTGACAAGCTCTCCCCTAACCTCAAGACAGAGCGGCCGGCGAAGTACCACATGATCCTAGAGATCATGGACGGAATACATCTGTGCCTGATGCTTGTTGATGATGTATGTGAGATCCTTCGATGCACGGCTCTTTTCCTCACTAATATTGTTTCGTAGATAAGTGACGGCAGTGACTATCGGAAAGGACGCCCCGCTGCCCATCACATCTATGGTCCCTCGGAGACAGCAAACCGAGCATACTATCAGGTAACCCAGCTCCTCAATCGCACGGTGCACGAGTTCCCAGAGCTTGCACCATGGCTGCTGCAATGTCTCGAAGAGATACTAGAAGGACAAGACCTCTCACTTGTTTGGCGGCGGGACGGCCTCTCTGTCTTTCCCGTTCAGCCGGAGGAGCGAGTAGCAGCATATCGCCAAATGGCATATTTGAAGACAGGTGCCCTCTTCCGCCTAGTGGGCCAGCTTGTACTAGAGAATCAATCCTACGATGATACTTTAAGTACAGTAGCGTGAGTCAATCAAGAGAGTCAGTCCTCTGATAGTATGGTATTAACTCATCGCCTCTCTAGATGGTATTCCCAATTGCAAAATGACTGCAAGAATGTGTACTCCTCTGACTACGCGAAAGCCAAAGGAGCCATTGCCGAAGACCTACGCAATGGCGAGCTTTCTTACCCAATTGTTGTCGCTTTGAATGCCCCTAAAGGACAATGTGTCGTGCGAGCATTGGAGTTTCGATCGCCACATAATATCCGACAAGCTCTGCGAGTTATTCAGAGTGATCAAGTCCGGAATGTATGTCTCACGGAAATGAAGAAGTCGGCAGTTTCTATCCAGGACTGGCTCGCGCTCTGGGGACGAAATGAGAAGATGGACATGAAGAGCGAGAAATGAATTGGAATAATCATTGCTACTAGTCATTAAGTCAAGACTACTCAGATAGTGGAGATGGATGATTTGTGCGTCTGTCAATGAGAAGCCCGTAATTAGTCAATTGCATTCTATTGCATTCCATGACATAGAGAGGCCCCATTATTTCCATGTAGAAACCAGCAGCCGTTCCATTGTCGATTGGAGGGCGTGCAGAAAGGTTGTTTGAGTTCAAGGCTGGCTATTCCAAATGAACAATACGCAAGGGAAGACCTAGTAGAACGTGAATGGAGGCTGACCGTGCCCGCATACGCCGAGCTATTAGCTGAAGCCACTGGTGTCAACTATCCTGTCACCTGTTTGATACAGCTGACGACAAGGCCAGGAGATCCCATCTACCACAGTCCACCTGAATGACCCTTAGGCCAAAGATATGCAGACCGAAGATAGCCTGTATGATCCAGTCGTAAAGCGAATCGTAACCTCCTGACAACGGTGGTAATGGTGTAATATTGCCCTACATTTCCCCTTAACCTACCCCACATGGCCCTTACATATAAGATTCTATCGTCCTTCACTCAAAGATCTTGTACCTACTCCACTTACCTGAATCTTGCCCTTTCCAGAAATCGTATTATTTGCTACGATATCGCCTTGCAGAACCCTGACTTAAGTGCAATGATTTCAGGTGTGCCCGATCGCTGGAAGCTTGTTGCATCCTCTTTCTCTTCAAACCTGGATGCAAGCTATCCCACCCCCAGTTCATTGTCGACCGAGCCCATAGTTACCAGAAGTTCATCCCCCCAGGGATCCGCGTCTACGCCAGTCGACAAAGAGAAGGTACAGAAACCCTCCGGCTGCTGCTCAGAATGTGGCAAGCTGACGAACGCATGTAGATTATTCGGGGGCCTGTTGACTATCTATTAAAATGTCCCGGAAAGGATATCCGTCGCAAGCTCATGCAAGCTTTCAATGAGTGGCTAAGGATTCCAGAGGATAGGCTGAACATTATCGCGGAGATTGTTGGTTTACTACACACAGCGTCTCTCCTGTACACGGTCCCCTGTCCCTTTTCCCTAGAAGAGAATATCATTATGACTTGTCAGTTGCACTCGTGCTAACTCTACCTGCCGTATGTGGCTACCTGCAGGATCGACGACATTCAAGATTCGTCCAAACTGCGACGAGGGATACCAGTGGCTCATTCGATATTCGGTGTCGCGCAAACTATCAACTCCGCAAACTACGCCTACTTCGCCGCCCAGGAGAAGCTCAGAGAGCTCAACCGCCCCAAGGCGTACGAGATCTTTACTGAAGAGCTACTCCGTTTACATCGGGGACAAGGCATGGACCTATATTGGCGGGACTCCCTGACCTGCCCCACTGAAGAGGAGTATATTGAGATGATCTCGAACAAAACGGGGGGCCTCTTCCGGTTAGCAATCAAGTTAATGCAGTTGGAAAGTGAGGTAACAAGGTAGGACTCTCTCTACCCTTTCCGTGCACTACAAGAGTTGCTGACTGTGACAGCGATTTCCTCGGGCTTGTCGATCTTCTGGGTATCATTTTTCAGATCCGGGACGACTATCAGAATCTCCAAAGTGACTTGTACAGCAAAAACAAAGGATTTTGTGAAGACCTCACGGAAGGGAAATTTTCCTTCCTGATTATACACAGCATCAATAGTAACCCGGATAATCAACAATTGCTCAATATCCTCCGACAGAGGAGCGAGGAGGAGTCGGTGAAGAAATACGCTGTGGAATATATTCGGTCCACAGGATCTTTTGCCTATTGCCAGGACAGACTGGCCTCCTTGCTCCATGAAGCAAAGATGATGGTCAACATACTAGAAGAGAACGTTGGGTTTTCCAAGGGGATTTACGATATCTTAGCGTTCCTATTGTGATGCAGTGTCTCATCGGAAACCGGGGAAAGTTTTCGGGGGAAACTAATGTACCCAAGATAGTTCTAAGCTACTATCCATGATCGTTCGTCCGGGTTAGGCCTTCTTCGTACTCAAATGCATAGTCATAACCGGCCTTTCCTACCCCAAAAATACTTCGCCTCCTCCCACTCTGGCGCTTTGATGGTTGCCCAGGTTTATTGCCCGACCATCCTCGTCACGAAGAGTCCGAATGTATGTTACACGATTGTCACGAATAGAGAATGTTACTCGAAGTGCTAGGACCTAACATGGCCTAATTTAGAAGGACATATTTCCTAGAAAAGTAGTTCTAAACTCGCCTATGAGGTATTCTCCCGGAGGGGTAGCTGACGTACAATGGAATTCTGTTATCAGGATCGCCTGGGGATCGGAGGAGAGTTCATATTCAACCCCTCATGTACAACAGAAACAGGTCACATAATCCGCATACACGAGCTGGCTGGTTTTCAACTGGCCTATGTCGTGGACCCCTACGAGAAGGGCACCGGGAAACAGCTGCCTTACATGGGTGCTTTTCCCCAAATAGGTAATTTTCAAGGTAGTTCTTGGCTGGCTGAATCATGATAGAACCCTGGCTTTGTTGTATTATTTTTTAATCTTCAAGTCTTCGGATAGAAAGTAGGATTGGGGTGTCTCAACAATGTGGTTAGACGAGGTCCTCGTACATTTGCTGCCATTCGTCCACCATTGCGTCAAAATCGGGGCTATATAACCATCTCAAATCAAACCCTTGGTGCACATCTAGTTCATTATCTCCATCTTGCTTTGGCATACGGCGCTTATCAATTTGCGCATTAAGCCCTAAAACCTTGTCGACTCGTGCTTGCCGTCCCTGCTGCCACAGCCTTAGGGCCTTCTCTAGCGAAATATCCGGGCTCTTCCTAGCCAGAATCAACGAGTACGCATAGACATCTTCAAACGCCTGATTGACCCCCTGTCCCGCAGTGGGCGGGATAGCGTGTGCGGCATCACCCAAGATCACTACTCGGCAGAGGCGAGAGCTCCACCGGTCCAGCTTCGGGACAACATGAAAAGGCCAGAGGTTGATTTTAGCCGGAGAGATCTGCGACACCGCTCGCTGTACAATCTCTGGAAAGTCATTGGCTCCGTCACGTAGAAAGTCAATACACCATTGTTTATCATTCAGGAGTTTGTCCCAGCCTTCTCGTCCTAATTGCGGGGCATGCTTCTGTCTCCCGATCAAGACCTCGGATCCATCCTTGAGCTGGGGTGCGATCACAAAAGCACCGTGCTTCGGGTTCATGATGGTGACGGGCAGCCCATAGTCATCAGGGACCTCTAGCTGACGGGTAGGAACGGCAGCGGTCACTCCAACTGCGTTTGTAAATCGTGGTTCTAGGTCTGGATAGAGATATCTCCGAACCCGGGAATGGATTCCATCCGCTCCCACTAGACAGGCTGCTGTCGCTGTCGTATCATCGCCAAACTGCCAGGTGACGTCTGAAGAGGTCTCCGAAATGACTTGTAGGAATTTCTTGTTGTAGTGAACGGGGATGTTGGCTTGGGCCACCATTTCCGAGAGTTCCTTGATGAGAACATGCCGATAGATCCGCAAACCATGATAGCCATATTTCATATGTCCGAACTCGAAGGTATCTATCAGCTCGTTGTCGGGAGAGCGAAAGTACAAATGATCGAACTCATACCCCTCTGGTCGAATGCGCTGGTATACTCCGAGGATATCCAGGATGCGGAGCGCATTGGGAGAGAGCATGATAGCACCGCCGATGTCCAACGGGGCAGATCGTGCCTCATAAATTGTACATGGGATGGACTGTCGATGAAGAGCAAGAGCGAGAGTCAGACCGGAAAGGCCTGCACCGATGATGGCAACGTTCTCTGGGGTCGACATGGTAGTAGCAAAGCAAACCTTCGTTGGGTGGATTGGTTCCTTGGTGTTGGTACTGCATGCAGCGGGGTAGAATTCGAATGCAGAAAGCTTCTTTTATATTCTCTCAGAAACTCTATCGATATCGCACGAGCCGCCGGAGATGGCTGTCCAGATGTCCATGTTTATTCGGATCCGAGCCCCGGATCCGATAGCATGCAGCATAGCCACATTCAGCGTTTAGATCGGCAAGCGATAAGGTTCCAGTCCATTTTATTGGTATTGCGAGCTTACATATCTTACATGAACACTGGGTAGCAATAAGAGCAAAGCTACATAACACCATATTGACAGAAACGACTCTAACTGGCCAGCCATCTGTCATGAAGTCGATGGATCTGCATATAAACGACTATCGGAAATCCAGAAGCGACAGCTCGTATTATGCTGATGGACATCACGGGACCTTATCATACATTATACATCCCATGTAAAAGAATTGTTCTCAAAGATGAAGGGATCCCCTTGGAAGTTACTAAACTCCATCGCCAGCGCTGACGATTGGGCAAGAAAGTCTTCGGGTAGATTGAGCTGATCAGACGAGGTAAAAGAGCCCTGACCGTTGGATGTGAACATCGGTTGTGTAGTTTGAAGCTGCTAAGTGTTATTAGAGATCATTTAGTGGGAATGATAAGCCTACCATTTGAGCAAAATCAGTGAGACTGAATGCCGAGTTCTCTGCTACCGCGGGAAGCAAGTGCTGTCGACAAGCAGACAAGGCCTTACTGACTCCCTGCGACACTCGCTCACCTTGGACCTGGGTCGAGCCGCGAGCGCGGACGGATTGCAAAACCACCGCGAGAAGCAAAATATCCTTGAGATTATTTCCTGCTTCGCTGATCCGTGCGGTTAGGCTGTCCAAGGTAGATTCAACAATGCGTATCAGGGATGCTTTGCTATGCATCGAGCTCCCAAGGGCACGGCCTGACTTCTGAGACTCGAAGATGTTTCTCTGGCTGGACAGCCTGATGTATCCACACACGCTGAGGGCGTCCCATAAAATATCATTTTGGCAGAAAGTCTGGAAAAGGACCCAGTATGCGCCCAGATTGCACACCTCCAGATCGGCTACGCTCGGGTTGAAAGTATCCTGGTAAGACAGGTTGGTGAGGGATGACTCCAAGCAGATCCGGCAGATCTCTGGGAAAACCGGATCATCGCGGGGATCTCCAAGCACGAGCGGCCGGTAAAGACACAGGAGAGGGCGACGGGTATAAACATCCAGCAGAGCACAATTGAGCAGCACTGCCGGGTCATTACTGCTCATGGAAGTGTTCCCTGGTTTCAGTACACGCGGTATCTGCTGCAGATGCTCTACAATCCTGCTTCCTTGCTGGGCCAGTTCGCTCAAATCAATCTGCTCTCGGGCGATTCTTACTACGGACATCGCCCGTAGACGGTCAGCCAGAGATGTTGCTAACGAAACCTGATAAAGTGAATCTGTCAGGTCGGATAGTCCCTTTGCGGGTGGGAGTTCGGATGTGGATTCATCGAAGTCAGAATCATTGAGGTTGGCCGGCGGCGGTCCAACGTCGTGTGGGGACATCATCACCGGCATGCCAGAAGCGATAGATGCTTCTAGATCCATCTCCACGATCGTGATCCACAATCGACGCCGGACCTGTGCCTGAAAGACGGAAAGCTCGCTACACTTCGCAAGATTGAGGTGTAGACCCATTGCCATCGCCGAGCGGATCAGGGTGCCTGTGGCTTTCCACAGCTCGTCGGCGGGCACAAGCCGCAGGCGACGACTCAGCAGAAGGAGCGTCTCGACTTGGAGTGTTGCGAGCTCCGTTCGCTGCTTACGAGTGAGGTTCTGAAGCCAAAGCTGAATCAACGTGATGGCCTGCCCGCTCAAGTACTCCCATAGGGCGGAGTCGTTCGCTTTCGTACGTTGGCCATCCAGTGCGAGCGATATGGTGCATATCGCGGTAAGTTGTGGTATAAATGCAGACGAGGACTGGTAGAAAACATGATCGGGCTCAGTCCAGAACTGCGCGTACTCGCGAAGAAACGAGGGAACATGTATAATCCGGAATATTTTCTCGAAGTTATTGGTGTATGTGCGTAGCAGCAGGTCACATATGCTTTTCGCTGGAAGAGACGCGCGAAGCTGTACTAACTCAGGCGAGCCCCTGCCATCCACAGTTGAAGCTGGTGAGTCCAAGTGGCCGGGCAATTTTCCTTGGAGGAATCGCACTTCTCGAGCAAGATCGACAATATTCGAATTCTCACCGCACTGAGCCATGAATTCCTTGGCTTTGGGGAACTGCGAGAAGTATCAGTCGGGCTGCCAGCATACGCCGAGTCAAGGGTAGTATCACGTACCTGGTTCAGAAGGGTGATCCTGTTGTTTTGCCCATGATATCGTGTTCGCGTTCCCTTAACGACTAGAGTACCGAGAAACGGACGTGTAGTGTCTGATTCGGAGACGACTTCGGACGGTCGCAGGTCACTACTATCCACGGAGTCAGCCTTTAGTGGCAGAATGAATCAATTAGTTCGCCATGTGTCTATCACCTAATCTGAGGGACCGAGGCATCTTCAGCCTGGTCAGGGTTAGCTACACGTGACCCAAGGGCAAGTCGTTCCTCTAATCTGATGACTCGTTGCTGCAGGTCTTCGATGATCCCTATCCCTGCACCTCTTCCAGACTCGCCCCGCGGTGCAGATTGCTGATCAATAGTAGCAGGGCTCAGGCGGACGCGCTTCGCCTTGTCAATTGAATTGGAACCTTGGTTGTAGATGCAGCCCACGGGGCATCCAGCTTTGGTGCAATTCTCGCATGGCGTCACGCGATCACATTTCAGTTTCTTCTCTCTGCATCGCAGACAGGAGATTACCGGCCGTGGCCGCTTACGGGGATGGGCGCTATTCGGAAGTTCTACTGAGCTCTGTATGGAGGTAGCTTCCATCTCGGACATATCAAGTCGCATGCGAGATCTGGATTTGACGCCAAGTCAGGAGGCGACGATGAAGATTCGGCCCCCAAGTCGCTTCTATATTTAGTACTCGCTAGATCCCTTGTCTGTTTTGCGTCATCTATGATTTAGTCCGTTGGGTTGCGCAATTATTCGGTTGAGATATACATGCCTTCAAAGCCAACTAGGGTACATGGCTTATTGTTTGACGTGTCCATGGGACTTATACCTTTGGGAGACTTGCTCCTTGGCTCTTAAACCCTCTTGAGGCCTTGTCGCCAAGATAGGCTATCCCAGATACAGCTAGCTGTTTCTGATAGAGCCAATTATATCATTCGCTGAGACTGGTCTAGTACCCATCTGTCACTAGCTTCTCTGCTTGAAAAATATTGAGAATAATAGCAATCTCTATCTATTCATAATCTCTACGGAGTATAATACGCCAAGTAAACCCTATACTTCGAGCTAAATAAACACACTCTAGCAAGCCTCTGAATTTCACTAACAGTAGCTTCATTTGTTCATCATACGCGAACTGTAATACGGATCTCAGCACTATTAGCTAGCATATCTACAACAGCCTACAGCTAACCCAACCATATCTACATCCCAACTATTATCGAAGGTATTCTTCTAGCCATTCTCTTTGACAGCTGATTATCTAGAATATTCGATCTGTATTTTGTTTGGCACTGACTCTGTCCCTGTAATTAGACAACCCCCCAGTAGCCATTGGTCTTCAAATCTTGGCTAAAGATGCCTGCTTTCTCCTTCGCCATCTCTTCCTCGATGGTCCACGGCGTCCATACATAGCCTGAGGGCAAGTTAGTATTCTCAAAGACGGTACCGTTCTCAAGGCATGAGCGAGCGTGATAGAAATTGGTAGTCGCATAGTGTTCTGGGTTATGTGACCAAATCCATTTTCCCTGACGCAGAACATCGTTGGACATTTTGCTATTGATCTCTCTGCGGTTATTCATTCCCGTCTGCTGCACAACCGAAACGCGTTGGAATCTGTGTAAAAATAAATCAGCAAAAAGCGAGGTCGAAAGGTGAAATGTACATAAAGGGTCCTTACCTTAGAAGCTGGTGTACTAGAGTTGCCATCCCGACACTCTCTGCGCCCAACCGTAAGCATTCCGCAATCGACAGTGCATCTTCGATAGCCATCGTTGCTCCGTTTCCGGAGGTTGGAAGAAAGCTATGCGCACTGTCCCCAATCTGGACGACGTGTCCGTGGGTAGATGTCCATTTTGGCTGGGGGTTACGCATCGTCAATGGCCAGCGGACGATCGTATTATCCGGTACATTGCGAATAATCTCGGCGATGATAGGTTGGCATTTTTGTACCTCCGGATGTCTTGACAGAACATAGTCGCTCGACACAGTAGCTGACCAAGATTCCGTCGCCGTGCCATCATCCTAGCAGAGATATTGGGTTAGAGACATTCGGGACGGATCTAGGTATTGTGAAGAAATTCTCAATAATTTACCTCGACTGATAGACCCAAGGCGACATAGTCTTTCGTCATGGTCAGGGCATAATGCAGATGACCCACGGGGCCAAGTCGAATCTCCGCTCGTCCCATCTTCTGGTAGAGCTGTTGGAATGCGGGAGCATTTTCAAGCCTCGATATCGGATATCGGAGGCGATAAATAGCAAATCCAGTGCTGATAGCTTTGACATAATCACCGAGAATAACCTTGTGCGACTTGGTTCCAATTCCATCAGCGGCTATAACAACCTCACCAGTAAAGCGTCGACCGTCGGTGGATGTCGCAGTCGCTGTTCCATACGATGTGTCCTCCTCGTAATCAACAATGGAGACATTGAAAATTAGTGGAATACCAAGCCTCTCGCATTGGCTAGCCAACATGTGTGCCAATGCTGAGCGAGCTATGAGGGGCCTTATGCGGAGAGGAAACGAAGCATGCTGCGCGACTCCCTCCGAGTTATACTCATATTCCGACGGCGGAGCCACAGCACTACCGTCTTCTCCGCAAAAGTGCCACAGGGGGTCATCTGTGATCTGGTTCCACTCTTGGAACATGGATGGATATTTCTGCAAAGTCACCCAAGCAGACGGTCCGATTCCGACAACATCGCCTAGAGACCTATGAGCAGCCGCCAACGACACCGAGTAGCGAAAAAGGGCATATAGCACGGCTCTTCATTTGAGCTGTCCTTACCTGCATCAGAAACATTTGCTCCCCGTTCGAGAACTTGAACATCATGGCCCTTTCTCCAGCATTCGAGAGCAGCGAACAAGCCTGCTATCCCACCGCCCACGATCACAACTTTCACAGAAGTTGGAGGGTACCGAAGAACGCCGTCTTTGATTACATTACCTCTCACAATCGGCGCAGCGAGCTTACTCGGGAATCCTTCCATACTGCCCATTGCGAATCTTTCGGTTCGTTCCTTGTTGCCTTTAAACTCTGTGTGCCTAGTTATTCAATGAATCCTTCTTGGTGCGGGAATACGAAGGCTTTTATAGATAATTTCCGGTGGATAAAGACCATATTCTCCTTGATTAGGATCATCGTTTCATTCCTTGTCAGGGCATATTCTGGTCGGGTCGTTCCATCTCCGAACAAGCCTACACTTCCCGAGATACTACCCCAAGAGTGACTAATGTTGAGCAGTATAACGTGGTTCACTACCAAAGTACCCAGCGGCTGAGAAGGTGATGTGGATAGCTTTTATCCGGTCTTGGTCGGGCTGCTGTACACTTTCATAATGCTCCGAATGAGCATTCTTTGGGGCCTTGAGGACCAATGTATTAGATCTACTTGCCAAACTGCCCATTGTCAACAAAGACTTGTGGTGTACAACTCCCGAATGAGCAATATTCCAGTGTATCTCGGTACTCGTCAGGGAATTATGACCTATTCTAGTTTTATGCATCGGAGGTTACCATATGTTGCTCCGACGCTATAGAAAGGTCAACAGAGCTTATCATTCTTCGGCTCGGAGTCTGCGTACACTTGCAAGTGCCGCTTATTCAGCGGAATGTTCACATTGAATTCAAGGTGGATTCCCAACGTTCTAAAACATCCGAGGCTTTTATATTAGATCTGATTAATTTTAGAAAAGCTTATCAATACTTAGATTCTAGACAGAGCTGCTCTAAATCATTATTCTTCATCTGTGACTATCGCGATATCTTAGAGTTATTAGGGTGATTGGAATCTTAAATCATTAATAGAGAATATTAAGAATTTAAGATTATATTATTTTTTATAAATGGACCAACTAACAAGATTCTCTGTCTTTTCTTTTATTATATAAGATACTAAAAAAGGTCATCTCTAGAACATTACAATCTCCAGATACATCAGGAATCTCCTGCGTATCACCGAAGTTGTTTCTATATTCAGATTCCGACTCACCCGCACTTACTTCTGCATGCCTGTCAACCCAAGTCATTGAGACAAAACTGATTATCCTCTGTCAGCACTAATACAGCACTATACGCAGTAACCAAAGGAACGTGTGTATTTTAACGAAGGTTGTGGTTCAAATGTTTAATTTTGCCTTGGGTCAAGCCATTGGGGTAGAGTTAGGGCCATGACACCCCACGGGGTGAGAACATATCGGGAGTCGTCCGAGCGAGCTTGACTCTGGAATTACTTCGCTCAAGTGTTTTATGTTTGTCGGGAAATTCCCGAAGTCCTCCCGGCCTTAACGTTAAGAACAGTCCGTGGTCTTCATTTAGAGGAAGGATTACTTGATCGTCTCTCCACTCGTATCTTCTCGCCCACTAGTCGGCTATTAAATGGGGATTTTGCCGAGAATTGCATACGTACCCTGCTTTTATTATTGAGTACTGCCAACTTTTTGCTTCACTCCAAGACTATTGTTGCCTTTAAGCCTCTGTTACGGTTTTTGAAGGTAGGTAGTATTTTGTGATAAATTGATAATCCTTTCAATATTTCTCACTACTCTATTTGGTCTTTAAACAATTTCCGTGGTGTTTCCACGAGCTAGCTCCACCATGAACCAGTAGATCTTGACCAGTCGTCCATGTACTAATTGCAAGGAATAAGACTGCCGGCTTCGGCTCATATGGCTCAGCGACACGTCCAAACATCGATTATTCGTGGAATTACTACTAAAGGTCTGGAAAGGTTCGCTCCACCTGCCTCGTCATATCTGTTCTGGTAGAGCCAGGCGAGAGGAAGAAGAGCTGATGTCACTATGTAGACTTGATATAACTCTGCTGGGAGCCCAAAGCATATCAACACACCGTGCGGTGAAGTAACCCGAATATAAATAGTATTAAGTATTAATGCTAATAAGAAACAAAATGAAACATGCTACATGTTAAATCGAGTATCCTATGTACACGCCGTATCACGGGTGAACTCAAGAAACTCCGCAGAGACATAAACCATGAGCCTCACGGATTTCCAGCTCGTCGACATCTCACGTAATCACATCCCGGCCGCTCACTAATTCGTAATCACCGGAGCAGTATTATCCCAGTCGTTCCTTTCAGCGGCATCCACGAGCAAGCGTGCAACGCTTACACGACTTGCGCTGGCCATCAGTGGGACCCCTTTCCCATCTTGCGGCCAGAGCTTTACATCCTGGACGTCGGTGTCCACTAATCGAGCCGGACGGACGAGGACAAAGTCGACACCGCTTGCTCGTACCTCCCGGTCGGTGTGATTGTGGTCCTCGTACTGGTAAATCATGTTGGACTTCTTCATCAAGAGCTGCAACGCGCAATTCATGTTCTTCCAGGAATCCCCCACTCCAAACGCTTGTAGAATGACAACCTTCTTAACCCCAAATTCTTTCATTGCCGAGACGACATTGGCATTGCAGTCGGCCATAAGGCGTGGCGGTGAAATTGGCGCAGCAAATGGGCTGTCAGAAGCCCGGGGAGCACTGAGGGTTACAATAACCACGTCCGGCACACGGACTTGGAATGCAGCCCTCACATCATCTCTGCTCGTTGGAGTTCCTACATATGACTTAGCCTCCACTAGTCGCGGTATGATAATGGTGACACAACTTACCTTGTACAAGTTTGAGACCAATTTGCTGTTTGATGGCGGAAGGCTTTCGTACCAATGCCGTCACTTGATATCCTGGTTGCGAAGGTCAGTCACTATCAGTCACAATAACCACAGCCACATACCTCGACGAAGAAGCTCTTCAATAGTCAGCTGGCCAGTCCGGCCGCTACCACCGATAATGAGAATATGCATTTTGAGTGGGAGACTGTGATGAGACTTTGATATGGTAATTCTTGTCATTGTCCAGCACGTTGTTGGGCTTTTAGGGCTCCTCATATATAAGATGGACAGTTCATTCATGCTCGGATTTGTTGTTCGGATCCGAAGGCTTCGGATCCGGGCCGGACCAAGGGTCGATGGACTAAACAACCATTTTTCTATCACAACGATGAAAAGATAAAGCATAGTAGTAGAAAGAGCAAAGCGTAGAATGGAATAAAGGTAAAAGAAACACTGGATTAATACAAGAACTACCTATTTTGTATACCTGAGCTTTTTCTTTTATTTTTATTTTTTTCTTGTCCACTCGGAGTGACTCCATACATGAATATATATAGTTATATCACGCTTTACCAACATCGAGCACCCCTTTTCCAAATATAGATATCATACCGAACTCATTGATACAGTCTTACATTCTTCACTCAGATAGAGTGAAGTAATTCAAATTATTACAAGCAGGGGGTTGAACGGTCGAATAAACGACTTTTGTGGCGAGTCTCGATCGCTAACTCTCTTCCGAGATCTCGAAAACATTCGTCCGTCTCTACCCACACGATAGTAGCCGGACATAAGATTGTATATCGCTTCCAACACGATCGAACATGATTTTCCCTCATGCTTATTACCGCCTAATACTAAACAAGTGTCTCCTCTACAGGGATACATAGGGCAGCTTCAGCCAGCCCTAATGCAGGCTACATCACATGAGCTCGCACGGCCCTCACTGACTTCACTCCGTTGAAGTTGGCCTGAATTGCCCAAGCCCTCTGGTCCAAAGGTTATACCTCTGCCTCCAAATCACTATCCCCACCTCGCGTTTAAACTTCTCAAATTCAACAGCTTAGCACGGAGCATCCTAATCCCGATACGCGACGCCAAGAAAGCCATGACCCCACGCCCTAAAGAACACTACCCACCACGGGACGCGTCCGACGCCGAGATTGACGAACGGACCCACAACCCCGTACCGGATCCAGAGGATCAGAGCGCAGAATTACCCTCGCCGAGGACGTCTTTTACCCTTCCGAGACCGGAAGAGATGGATAGTATGGTGCGCTCTGAGGATCCTGCTGAACGGGCGCGCGGTCAGACCCTGCAATGCTATCAGATGCAGTTGATGTTGCTGGAACAACAATATAAACGCTACAAGATGGTGATGGAACGAGAGGGGAAAGATCCCGAGTCATCGTCTTCCTAGACAATGGCGGTTTTGTGTGCGGCGATGGGATGTTTTCCCTCGCATTTACAAGCAATTGAGTTGGGAGGTTTGACGTGGACCATTATGATGACACCGGGGTACATAGGTTTTGATGTTTGATATGGGATTTGCTGGGCTGCCGTCATGTGCTTTAAGATAATGTATATTTGTGGATAGTATTATTGGATGGGTATATATGTCCATAAGTTATATGTGCTTAGCAGTGCCCTGGGTGGAAAGTAAAAGGATGGGTCGGTGACCTGACATCGTGCATCTGAAAACCCACCAAGCGCCATCTGTGACTGAATGTAAAAAGGACATCGCTAGTACAAATTCTCCACCAGGGAGAATAATATCAAGAGGCAAAGCACAAGACCGATAAAAAGCCCTCAGGAGAATGGAGACGCTGCCAATGACTACTCCGGAGGCAGCTTCTTGCTCGGGACTTCATGTTCCTTAACTCTCCGTATGCTTCCAAGAGCCGAAAAGGCATGATACAGGGTCTGGGCCTGTTGAGGGATAGCTTGACTCGGATAGTTCGATCGTAATACCTGCTGAAATAAGCGCATTACGGCGGCTTGATTGTCGAGGTAAGCAGGACCACTTCCAGATGACAGGGCGGGGATTCCTTGACCGGAAATAACAAAACGACGTAGTGTACCATTGGGGCTGCCTTCTCCATCCAAGAAAAACGTGCCGTGTTGAAGCGCCGATTCAGTCCTGAGTTCTCGACCCGAAGACCCCTCCGGCGCGGTCACTGTGCTGTATGTCCAAAGAGCAAGCGCGGCAAAGTATAAGCACGTGGCGCAGAACCCAGTTAACAGACCTGGTGGTATACATCTAGCGACGCGTAGTATTTGCCCTGCGTGCCACGCAGCCTGCCGTAGATGACTTGGGTTGATGTGCTGGATAAAGAGCTCGTACACATCGGCAGACCGTTTCTCACCTTCCTTTCCAGCATATCTCTCCAGTTTACCAAGTGGTAGGTACAAGGAGAGGCAGGCAGCTTGATGAATCAGGGACACGGCAGGAACGGATTCATGCAGTGGCTCTACGATCGCAATATTAAACTGATCTAGCTCTTGCTCCAATTCACGCTGCCACGATTGGAAGAGTAGACCGGTCCATGGACGCTGTAAGCTATGGCGCGTACGATTGCAGTCGGCTACCATAAGCGACATTCCATGTACTGAGATGAAAGCTGCCAAAGGGAAGTCGACCTGACAGGGCAACAGGCCGAGCGTCGATGGGTCTCGCAGAACACCTGCAAGGGATGGAATAGCGTCCAGAGCGTGGGGAAACTCCTGCACGTAGATATATCCCCACTCGGAAGCTGATTTTGCATTCCACAGTTTGCGAGAACATGGGAAAGGTAGCTCTAGATCGCCGTATGAGAGTAATGCGTGCGTGGACAGCCGAAAGGACGATTGCACGTCATGGATGAAGAGATGGTAAACGACTCTACGGAGATGCCGGAGTAAGCATCATTGCTATCGAAGCCCATGACAAGATGGCCAAGAATGATACACGGAGGTGCTTGCTTACCGTTTGTGAGATTCGGACTCGACCCAGTGATGCCACTTCTGATTCAGGATTTCTTCGTCATCTACCATTGCGGGTGAGATGATCGGATATCCTTCGCTTCGGAGGTGGGATGCTCGGCGCAGCATCTGTTTGGTTATTAGCACTACGCGTCTGAGAGGAATCTGAGCACGATGGGGGAATCTGCAAAGCTCACCGTCACAATGGGTTGTGCAAAGCTCTCCGCGATTTCGACACGTCGTTTGTCACCACTCCAGAGCCCAATTTGTAAGGTCAATATATACGCCTGTTGCTGACGCAAGTTGCGCGTGTTGGTGTTGTCATTTTCGTACTGACGAAATTAGCTTCTTGTGCCTTACTCGCGGTGCGTAAAGGGCTAGCTTACCTTGCTACTGAGTTCAAGACGGGCTATCTCTAACAGGGCATATCCTAGACGTTGAATTGCGTTCACTGAAGACAGCACTGCTCCAGCAGCAGCTAGAGCTATTATCATCTCCGGACTTTCTTGGTTCAGGTCGATAGTGGATTCGTGGATCCATGAGTCTATCTCAGATCTCTGATGGAGAAAGTAATCTTGGATCAAACTATCCAGGAGCTCCGCACTTGGAAAGTAGTGCATCATGCGACCGAAGTCGCGTCGCTGGCATACCTTAACGAAGATTGAAAACGCTTTATCGCGACTTTCCTTTGATAGGCACTCAGAAAACACCCTCGCCTCGGCAGTACCAGACGAAATCGACCGGTCGAGATGTTTCGGCACCGACAGGTACTGCTGATCCATGTATGCGTTGTCTTCACTGCGAGGGGTCCAATTGGACAGAGGGGAGTTGTGATATGCCTCCTTGTCCATCAACCCCAAAGCTTCGGGGACGCTGCGCTGAGTGTGGTATTCAGCCGCGGTGTTTGGTCGTTCATGAGCCAGGTCGTGATTATTGAGAGATGCAAGAAATTCCAGGTCGGCCTCTGTTAACCCAAGCTCGGGACTGACATTCCCGCCAAAGTAATCGTACTCATTGGGGCTCTGCAGTCATATGTAAGCGCAACGTCCCTACTACAGATACCCGGACTATTTTTACCATTAACGGTAATCTGTTATTCTCCAGGAAGGCCTGGTCGATCACTTCCTCGGCGGCAGAATAGAAATCATCCATAAGAGCCACTGAGAATTCTTGTGGAGCTGGTTCTTGTTGTGATTGAGGGATGCCAGTATCGTCAGCCTGCTCTCCTGAGTCGGAAGACTCCGCCACGGATCGTTCTGGTTCTGCCATTGCAGCGTTAGCAGTAGTTTCTATGATCCAAGCGTCGCGGAGCAGTAAGGCCAGTGCCGCTATTAAGCCCCTTCTTCCATCTTCGCCGGAGATGAAGTGGACTTGCTTACCCTGTGGGTCCACGGCCTCAGGTGTTCTCTCATCCTGAGGCCATTGACACTCGAGGTTTCGCTTGACACATCGACGACAGGGCTTTTGGTCATCACACTTCAGCTTGGACAGAGCACAATTCTTGCAGGCTCGCGACACGCGTCCTCGCATGGCTGAAGCGGTGGAGAGTCTGGAGTCTCTTTGACCCGCGAAGTGTCCTCGGGCATGTCGGCGTAGGAGATCACTATCGGCAGAGGGATTAGCAGGATCAACGGGCGATTGATACGCAATTGTGGACAAACATTCTCCCAAAGCCTTTTCCACACTTGTCACAAACAAACGGCTTGTCGGAGGTATCTGGAAGGAGAAATTGCAGTGAGCTCTTCTGCTATAAGCCCATTGATTCCGCGCTCAGGGTCAATGGACTCACGCGATCGGACATGGCGGATAAGGTGATCAGGTCGGGCATAATGCTTTCTGCAAACACCACACTGGTAAAAGCCTGACCGAGACTTATCGTGTTTCTCTGAGGGACTGTTCATATCTACGGATATTGCGATATATCGCAACAAGACGCTATACCGTGGTGTTTCTCGGCCCCAGATTTTGGTTCGGGGAGATGATGTCACGGGTTCAGGGATCGGGAAATGTGGACTGCCGACGTGCGGAGTCGAAACCCTACTATGTTGAGCCTCGGCAAACACAGCGGCTGCTGGAAAAGTAATTTGGACATGCATAATGAGTATCTGGTGCATAACCATGGTATGCATTGTGTCTATGTAGCGCGGTAAATACTCCAAAATAAGGATACACGGGATTTTGGGATGGCACTATTCACTGGACTTCACACCCATGCCATTCAAATCCTCCCCGAGAACGCCCTTATTTTTCACCTCCACAGGTTGACAGGGAGTCAAAACGTATAACATGCGAGACCAACCCTCGTTGGGGGTAACGTTGCGCCAGGCATGGTTCGTAGCCCGTTGCACAGCAACATCTCCCCTCTTTAATAGTCGCTTCTCACCACTGTCGAGAAGAAGTTCGACCTCGCCTTCCAGGACGACACCGTAGTCTAGTGAGACAGTCCGATGCATTGGACTGATTGTGTTGGGTGGCATATCCACAATACGGCAAACGGTGCCCGTGGAGATGCTCAAGCCTGGTGGGGAGGAAAGACGGCGTTCGTAGCTGGCAATATCTGCATCGCCCGACAACTGAGAAGGGAATTGCTCCGAGGTGTAGGCAAGACTGAAGGTCACCTGATCGACGTTCTGGACGGGCATATCTTCAGATAGTCGGTTGGAGAAGATGGCTTGGCCGTTGTCATCATGAGTAGTGACGAAGCGTTGGAGAGGACGGATATCTTTGTTGTGTTGGGACATTGTGTAGGATGGGTTTATAGCGGAAAAGAGAACGTATATGATTGTGATTAACTTGAGATTTGAACAGCGATGACTGCGAGGTCTAGTGGTATCTATATACTAAAGGTTCCGCTCAAGAGATTCTCCTGGTGGATCTATCTTCGGGTTCCTGTTCGGGTCCACCGTCGTTGCCCTCGGGCGCAATGGGACGATGCCGGAGAATTGTCTTATCATTCATATACTCTATGTTTACATAACAGAGAAGATTGATTATTCGGAAGTGGCTATCCGAAACCGCCTCTATTTGCTTGGAATCACAGGAAGAGTCACATAGTTCTCGTACGCCGGCCCGAAATGTATGTGGTTGGTGCCTTGCAGTTTCTCGGGGGAGCTTCACCCTATTAGCTTCGAAATCACGGAAAACACCCAAACGGAGAAAGGGAATGACATACCGATCATTGGGGTCATTGTGTTGGAAGATTCCTGACCCCTGAGTGTCGCCCGATGACACCTCCAGGATGATCTTACCACCTTTTTCGACTACTACGTTGCTCGGCCAGATCTCTACATCTACCGGATAGACCTCTCCGGGCATGACAGGCAACACATCCGTGGAGAAGTAATCACGGTGCGGCAAGTATTCACGGTGCCGCAGATGCTTCACGTTCACCTTGCGCATACTGACGCGCAGCCAACCTTTGGCCAACGGTACAGGATCTCCAGCGGTACCAGTGTAGTATACCTCCTCGCCGGTAGGGGAGATATACCTCAGTGTCAGGAAGAGATCAATGTCGGAGGGAAGCGGACCTCCCTTATCGGGACTGACAGACACGTTTAGATGAGCGACAATATGGCCGGTGATCTCCGTTTCTTGTTCAAAAGCAGGTGTGCTAAATTGGACAAGCTGAGGGCTTTCCAGAGTACCCAATGCGCGGTAATCAACCTTGGCTAATTTTGACTGAGGCGATTGCGTCTGCAGCTGCAGATCTGGAGTGAGGAAGAACTTTGTGTACTGGGTACGAGCGATGGGCCATTCATTCTCAGTTCGGCGAGTATAGGCTCTTTCGGCCTCGGCGTTGTCAAAGCCGACATTTCCTTTGCGCAGCAAGACATCCACCTTGGGAGCCTGGCCAGTGCTCCATCCCTCTCGATCCTCTCCCTTGAGGAACGCATCAAGGAAGCTTCTCTGCAGCTCGACCTCTTCATGATAGTAGAATGGCAAATCATGGCGTCCGGTTATGAATCTCAAATATTTGTGTTCGGAACCTGCGTTCATGTAGCCGATCACATTGCCACGGAGGTGCAGGAGAATACCACCCCAATTCGCGACGGAGAGCAACGGGACCTTAATATCCTCCATATTGTACTCTTTGGAGGCATAGTATGGCTCGTCGCGGAACTTATGGGTGGCATTATCGATAGTCTGGTCGTTGCGATTCGCCAATAATTCTTCTTCCGACAGGTCGCCTTCAAGAGTATCGGGACCCCAGTTGCGGGCAGCGCGTCCAGGCCGTCCATATTGATTAGTAATCACCTGGCGATTCCACCAGAATTTGATAAACGAGTTCGACAGAATACCCCCATGACGGCATCTGTCGCGGTAATAGTCCGACATGCCTTCCCAGGGAATTATACAGGCTAGGCCTTTGGGTTGACGTGCAGCGACACGCCACTGGCTACCAGCGTAGTAGCTGATCCCTAGGAGACCAACTTTTCCGCTTGACCACGATTGCTCAGCGGCCCATTCGACTACATCGACAAAGGCCTCGCTGGTGCCCCGCGACATGGTATCCAGAACGCCGGGCGATTGACCTAAGCCACGCTCGTCGGCTCGAACAACGGCATAGCCATGTTTGGTCCAGAAGCCAGGATCCGGAGTCTCCCATGCAGAATGGTCGGAGTGGTGCTCTGGATTTACTTCGCTATAAGACTTAGAGTGGAAACTGCGTATAGTTAGTGACCGAGCTTTCCGTGTGGATAATGGAAAGGACGTCATACTCTTTGTAGTGGATATCTTTGCCGTATGGCCCATAGGTAACCAATACAGGAGAGCTTTCGACGTCCTTGGGCCGATAGACATTGCACCGAATTAACCCGGCGTTGTCCTTCAAGGGGATTGTGACATTCTCTTCGTAGATGTATGGAAACGAGGTCGCGTCTACGCGGGTAATGTCCTTGACGGGATTCGGCATCTTGACACGAGAAACACACCAAAAAATTACAAGTGAATAATTTGGAATTGGAGGATATTGCCGCTGTAGTGGTATTAGTATTTACACCTCTTGCACAACTTGCCTGCTCTAAATAATGTCTCTAGCGGTGTTCATACGACCGGGATCATGGGCCCCCGACCGTATGTGGAGCCGAAATGTTCGATCCGAACGCATTGAGGCACAGGAGCTATAGCGTGACAAATGATATGGATATGTCGATCAACGCAATAGCCGAGACCCACCGGACTTGGGCCTGGGGGAAAGTAGCTCTAGTCCATACATATTGCAGATGCATGCCGGCCATGGCTTTCTCTCTTGTCTACTATATTCCTTGGTTAATTGCCTGTGCTGTAGTCATTTCGCGCCATTAGTTTCTATATTATCCTGAATCCGATCGAGATGCAGTCTAAACCGAAAGGCTTGAAAGTCCTCATTGTTGGCGCTGGTATCGGAGGACTAGCTGCAGCCATTGCCCTTCGGCAACAAGGGCACGAAGTGGAGGTGAGAGGATAGTTTGAACCCGAATCCCTAACTCCGAGACTGATATAAGGGTATAGGTGTTTGAAAGGTCACGATTTGCAAACGAAGTCGGAGCGGCAATTCACTTAACTCCGAATGCAAATGGGCTCTTGAAGCGAATTGGAGTTGATGCGCGAAAGTACGGTGCGGTGCTGACGGAGCAAGTATGTCGATCCATGTACAGTGATGGATGAGAGGAGTGATAGACTAACGATGAATTTCCTTCGTCTAGCTTCGCGATTATACCTCTGATGGTGAGCTTCAGTACACCTTAGACACGAGTCTAATCTCCGGCAGCTGGCAACATGTAAGATACGATCATATCCCGATTGGGTTATTGTAGTGCGACACCAGCTAACTTTACTCGTGTAGGAATGGGTTTTAATCCACCGCGCACATCTTCATGAGGCCTTGAAAGACAAAGCGCAGGCTCCGGGACAGGGAACGCCTATTGTTCTCCATACCTCCGCTAAGGTGGCGGACGTGGATGCTCAGGCTGCAACCATAACTCTGGAAGACGGACAGCGCTTCGAGGGAGACCTAGTATTAGGGGCTGACGGTGTTCACTCTGTGGCCCGTGGGCATGTCTCAGGTAAAGAGGTCAACGCATTTAGCTCGGGTCGCAACGCATTCCGGTTTATGATCCCGCGCAAGGAGGCACTAGAAGATCCTGAGACAGCTCCTATGGTTCAAACAAACGGAACCGTTCTTATGTGGCACAGTGCCGACAGCAAGGTGGTCATTTATCCGTGTGTGAACAACGAGATACTGAACTTTGTCTGCATCCACCCGGACAATCTTACCAATGAATATATCACCCAAGGCTGGAATTCAGGGGTAGGCAAGGATACGCTCCTAAACGCCTTCAAAGACTTTGAGCCTGGTGTTCTCAAAATGCTGAACAAGGCTGATCCTGAAACGCTGAAGATATGGCCACTACTGGACATGGAAACCCTGCCTCAATGGGTTAATGGGCGACTAGCGCTGATGGGTGATGCTGCTCACCCCTTCCTCCCGTATCGGGCTTCTGGAGGTGCCATGGCCATCGAGGACGGTTTGTCGCTGGCTGTTATGCTCCCTGGAGATGTCAGCAGGGAGGATGTTCCCACACGCCTGGAACTGTACGCAAAGGCTCGCCAGGAGCGAGTGTTACAGATACAGGAGTACACACGAGAATCTGGAAGAAGGCACGTGGGTGGAAAGGAAGGTATGTAGACACTCAGTCAACATGCAAGAACGACGCTAAGAGATGTTATAGCCGCTATCATTAGTTCCTACATCTACGATCACGATGAATGGGATCACTCAAGTGAGGTATTGCGCCAGCACCTTTGGTCACAAAACCAACAGGTTTACTACCGTCAACCAACCGTCTTCGGCCCCATGCCAGGGCCCCGCCAGGACTTCTGGGGCAGAAGCCGAGCAGCTGCCTCGACTAACGCAAAATTTTGCACAGCATCCATTCGGTTTAAGACGAGCCGAACCTTGCTTAAAAACTTGCTACCGAATTCGTCCTACAGCTTTACCGGTATGGGAAGTGTAGCTTACGCGACCTTCTCCCAAACTACTCTCGATGGACTAGACTGGCTCGCCGGTGGGGGATACAAACACTTCGGTCTATATATTCATGGTGTCCAGTATAAGAGTGCTGATGGTCAAATCACGGAAGGATCATACCTCCCGGTTCTATTTGAAGATCTGGCGGATCCTATCCTATCTGGCCGCGAAGAGCTCGGATTTCCGAAGGTCTTCAGCAGCATCGACGTGAACAGACGCCGCCATTCGTACCATGTTACGGCTGGCTGGCGGGGCGCAGTATGGGGCCGGTTGAACCTGACAGGGCTGGAGGAGAAGTTAGAGGAGGAAACGCAAACTAATGGAGCGACTAAGCCACCACCAAACCTTCTGCTGCACCGGTACATGCCCAGCGTGGGTAAGGACCGTAAAGGCACGCCAGAAGCGGAGTATCTTGTTGTTGTCGATTCCGCTGAGGACTTGACGGTTGTGCCTTCCAGGATCACACGTGAGCTGCGTGCTACAGACGCTAGACTAGAGATTGATGGACTGGACTGGAATCAGCTTCCTACCCTGCATCACATCGTTTCTCGTCTGGCTGAAGTGCCGGTGTATCAGGTTATAGAGGCAAAGGTTGTTGAAGGAGAGGGAGTAGCAGACGTGTCATCTGCTAGGAGGATTGAGCCGTGAACTGTAAACTAGAGTAGACATTAAACCTGTAGATATCGAAGAACATTCCATTCTGATCGGGTCCTACCATTTAACATATGTAATCAGTGAGAAATCATGTTCTTCCATTATCTTCACAGTAGATAGTAGCTGTATCGTTTGCTAAGCCAGACAAACCTGGTGTAACTTACCGAGCTGCAGCATGATTCGTTGCTGTTAACTATGCCCGACGCAGCCAAACGAGGTCCGCTAAGATCCGATAAAGGTATATCAGATGGAGGGTAGAGAGGACTAATATGGCGTTCAAGCAACCTACAGCGTGCTATTTGTCCTAAGCGACTAACTCCTCTACCTCGAACGTCCTACATCGCCCCCGAACGACTGGTTAGAGGCTATACAGCTGATGACGTTAATGAAGCTATAGGTCGATATACATAAGCTCTAGCCTATAAAGCTCTATTCCCCTGCGTCGAAGAATATCTACAGCGTGCGCTAATAAGTCCTCCATTAACCCCCAGGCTACCGAGGCCGTGAAAAAATTCAGGCGCAAGATCTTCGTTGTACATAGCTAGAAAGGGAATTATAAGCGATTTTGATGCATCTTGAAGTAGAGCGATACACTCATTCATTCGGGGCTAATATGACTACATAGAAACAGAGTATATTATTGCGTGTGAATATCCGATTGTTTGAAAATAATTTCTCTCGATACGCAGCCGATTTTGCGATTTACCACTCTCCCCCAACCTCATATCTGAAGATCCTATCATTCACACGGCCTAATGTGTTATGCCAGAGTCGCGACGCAACCTATTATTGTAACGACGATTGGTCAGTACGAGTTCATTTGCTCAATCCAGTGACTGTGACATGTCTCTGCGTACCGCATTGATCCAAACACCGTGCAACATGATCTGGATGAAAGCCATTTCAGCGGGGTGAGTTCCCGCAGTACGCTCGTTCCAGTCGAGGTTTCGATTAATAGGGCGATAGGGAGGTACTCGGAGATGATCCACAGGCCAGTTGGCAGGTTGTTGGACTGAGACTTGGGCAGGTGTTTCGTTCGGCGGGGCGGATGCTTGTGGCTCGCTGTGGTGCAATTCGTAGTCCGTAAGAACGGATACCGTTGTACGCGTAGTTGGGTTTTCGGTTGTCGTAGTAGACATGATTGTGGATAACTCGCTCGTAGTTTGATATCAGTGTGCCTGTCTATGTTTGTCTGGGTAAATGACCACAGCTTTAGTTGAAGGCCTCAGGGCGAGAGCTAGGGGATGGATGTAGGATAATCTGGGGTAATTCCTAATTTGTCCACCCCGGGCGCAGCTCGGTCATTCTAAGAGAAGTGCCGAAAGTTAATGAATCATGTGGTATGCTCTTGGTATCAAGGCCATATCATGGCTGTGATGTGGTCCCGAAATGTTCGGGCCGAGTGAGTGGGCCGAAGTGGACGACCAAAGGTGATCCACCGCGAAGCTGGGGTATAGCTATGCTGATTTACTTACTCCACGCAGAAGGTAAAATCAGGAGCTTCCTTTATTGATCCGTGACTTACTGCCACTGTGCAAACGGAGCGCAATTTCCCTGTTCCATTGTACCTTGTGCGCAATTCGATAACATCAAGATGGATTCTAAATCCGACTCTCCATCGCATCCGCGACAGTTTTCCGCCATTATAGCTGGAAATATTGATGGACGTACGGATAATGTTCGATACCGCCAAAGACAATTCCACCGCCTCCAAGCGAGCATTCTCCAACACCTGACGGAATTGAAAGAGGCTATCTCCCAGGACTCGGGTCATAGCGAAGAAGAAGTGCAGACGGAAGTCTATCTCGCGTTGAAGGAAATTCGCTCTCATTACGCATCCCTAAACTTCGAGAAGAGTGTCCAGGTAGAGTACCGTGTGGCACGCGGAGAAGACAATGTGGACAGGAAGAAAGGTGCCGGCATTGTCTATATCATACCCTCCACCCACACAATCTTTTATTCAGTCATCGCCGCGCTGAGTGCAGCCCTCGCGGCAGGGAACTGTATTATCGTGGAGGTATTTAAAGCCCTTCCATATACTTCTTTTTCGACCTTGAAGTGAGCCCTTTGTGCTAACGATGGAAACAGCTTCCCAAAACCACCTCAAGGGTTACTGCTCTACTTCGCGGAGTCCTCACCGCAGCGCTAGATAGTGATACATTTGCTATCAGTGAGAGTCGCCCCGACGCAGAGTTTCTCAGTACTACTCGTGTTTTGAATCAACAGTCCCCTGATCGCCTTGCACCCTCAATCCTCGAGTCTCCGAACACTTTGCGGACGGTGGCCGTGGTAGACCGAACGGCAAATCTTCAGGAAGCAGCGATTGACCTTGTCCTAGCGCGGTTTGCATTCAATGGCAGCTCTCCGTACGCCCCGGATGTAGTGTTAGTGAACCAGTTCTCCATGCAACCCTTCGTGGAGTTGGTCATCAAACACGTTGCCAAACATGTCGGGAGCGACAACCGTGGCTCCAACTCGCTTCCTAAGCGCCCCAGGCAGTCATCGGTGCTTGACCAGATAGGTTCTGAGAAGGGTGCCAAGGTAATCGTGTCTGGCACTGGATGGGGTGTTGCGTTGATACAGGATCGGTAAGCTGGTCTCCTCCTAGCGACGGGCCTCATCGTCTCCCTGGAGCTTTAATCTAACAAGGCATAGTGATTCTCCCCTTCTGCGCACCAAAATCAGTGAGAAGTTGCTATTGTTGCACCCTGTGTCGAGTTTGGATGATGCGATCAATCTCTCTAATGCGTACGTGATTTGGACCACCCGCGATATCATGATCAGTAAAACAACTAACGAGGTAGATATTCAAGTTCCGGTACTCATGCTGCCACGTACACCTTCGCGTCTGCAGGCGCTGGCAAATACGTGTCGGAGTCAATCGACGCGCATACATCATGGATCAACCATGTTCCTTATGACATACTTGGTAAGTAGAGATTCACATCGCTATCCTACACTATTGGCGCACTCTCCCACAGACGCTGATTATATATTCTTTCTCCAAAGTTGGACCCGTCGTCGCTCACAGCCATCCTGTTGATCTCAACACACGGTATACAACAGAACAATTTGAGGTTCTCCGGCCTCAAGTCGTGAACCGGACCGTCAACACGACGATCGCCAGGGCTCTGTTAGAAGGAAAGTCAGTTCAGTCTGATCGCTCGCTGCAGGAGATTCTTTCTCCCCTCCCGGCCATCCAACAGCGACCCGGGTACAAGATTGGCTTCTTTGAGCAAGGTATCATTACAGGCGGGCTCATCACCCTTACCTCGTTGATTACGATTGTCTCAGCTGCGGGATATTGGGCATTGAGAATGAGGTAGCTGTGGTATATTTGTATAGTTAGCGATACACCGTTGATCTAGCCAACGTTATACTTCCTAACCTGGGGTCTAACTCTGTACGTTTGTTTGGTGGGAAAAAACCCAGAGGTAATGTACACGTAATACCGTTCAGTACAGTCTATATTTACAGTCTCCCAGCCTAAGTCTCTCCGATAACGGAGCGATGCAAGCCTCTGGATGCACCCGTTCTCCATTTGTTGATGCCTGGGACTGGAGGACGATCCCGCTGCTTAGAGTCTGATAATGAATATATCCTGCCCTACGGTCTCTGTTCCGGATTTCTACTCTTATATAGAGTATATCACTAACTTAAGAGCTTCAATTGAATAAGACAATCATGCAAATGATGTATTCTACTATTACACATTCTTGAACGAATTGCTGATGTTTTTGATGTCGGCGTATGTTTGTGAACCCCGTGTTGGAAACAATTAATGTCAATCTCTCATACAGCGCTTTGGCAGTATATATTAGCAAAGTGCACACAGTAGCGGCTCATATGCAAAGCGCTCTGCTAGTTACTCCCGTTTATAGGCTAATATTTATTATGGGGGTCTTTATGCTGGAACAAAGTCGGGATCAGATATGTTAGTTCAATGAAAAGAGTTATTGTCAAAGTAATTCCGACTTCAATAATGACTATATACACAAAGTACAATAACAATTATGCTGCAACCTTCGGCCAAGAGCCAATCGTAAACTGAGAATTACACATATTCGTAAGTTCCCACGTCTCAGTCGCCAAAATAGCAGGGGTTCCCTCATCCTCGAAATCTCCAGCTGCGCCCGCAACGAACATGGCAGCCATAAAATGGTCATCTGTAGCATGTGCATCGCGGTACTCGGGATGCTTCATCAGGCGCGTCATAGCGCGTCTTAATTGCGGCCCAGAGGTCTTGAGGAAGACATCTTCGACGGATTGTCGGAACTCGAGTGCCCAGTGCTCCGGGGGCGAATCCTGCGCGAAGTTGTCGCGGAACCGAAGCATAGGGGCCCAGCGATTACGATAGAGGTTGTGAACCGCTCCGCCGGTTCCGATGATAAGATAGTTTTCCTTGCGCAGCTGGCGGAGGGTGGAGCCCACCTTCAAATGGAAATGGGGGTCATATCGGGCGTTCATGGAGATGAGCGTGGATGGCGGGCAGCCGTTGGGAAACATACGGATTAAGATAAGATATGTATCGTGGATCCAGTCGAAGGTGTCGTTGCCACTGACATTGTACCCGGCCTCGTCGAGCAGGTCAATGCAACGTTGTGCGGTCTTCAAATCGTTGTTGATCTTGTAGTCGACGTACTTTGATGGGTGAACGTACGCGACGGGACTTTTGCCGGGGTTAGGGTGCGTGGAAACCTGGATTTGATCGCCAAAACAATCCCAATGGGCGCCCTGCCAAAGGTCAGCGATCACATATTTTCAGAAAGCAATGGCCGGTTGGTTGCCGCGAACTCACCATAATAACAACTCCCTTGATGCCATTTTGGAGGGCTTCGTCACCGCATTGTTTCCAATAGTCGGCGGAGGAAGACTCCTCGCCCAACATCATGGTCGAGCCATGCGAAAAGAAGTGTACGGGGGTTAACGCTCCTAAGGGTCAGCGTATGAATCCTCGACAGGACGCGACAACTTACTCATGTTTAGGGACCTTCTATCACGGATATCACTGGTTCACTGTTCCAAAGAGGTGCCATGTTCACGGTCTATATCCGGGGCTGTGATGGACATCGGATCGCCCATTCGGAAAACAGAGCCACGGTCCGTATCACTTCTCTTCGGCAGGTGGTCCACATTCCGAGCGGCCACTCCGTCAGCTTCCCCGCAAACCCCCCATGATCAATTATAGTAAAAAGGATGCTGATCTCGGATAGGGTGGAGTGGCAAACTGAGGCTTGCACAGAAGTTCCAGTCTCGGCCATGGTTTGATATCAGGTGATGTTGGGTTTAATTTCGGATCGGGTTATCTTGCCTAACGATCGCTACTTGGCTTTTTATTACTTAAGACTACACTAGAATCTTTAGACCGTGGTCTGTGAGTCCCCGAAAGCTTTCAACGGCAGGGTATGCCAATTACTACGATCCTTTGGTACCTTTGTCAGGACGCGGGCTTCGCCTTAGTCGGCTCGAGAAACTGTACCTCCGCTTGGAGGTATCTCGCGAGTGGGTCCGGTGGATCGGGTGACAGTTTTCCAGGGATCCCTTCTTTAGCTTTTCAGGTGCTTTGTTTGAATGCTGAGGGAAAGGAGTTTTTGACGATGACGACGACGATCGCAAAATATGAACAGATTGGTCATTATGCCCATAGCCCGATGGGTTTCACGTAACTGGCACTATCTGTACCCTTCAGCACAGAGAGTGTTTGGATATTGCTAGCTTTGCTCTTGTCTTCTGATATTTGGAAACTGCAGGCTCACACTTTAGCTTGCCATAGACGCTAATGCAGGGAAATTAAAATGCAGAGAAGGCTGATGCATTAAACGTTCAACGGCCCTCGTGCATTATCGTGGGGAGAATAATCTAGATTAGAACGCCCTAGCTCTAAGAATAGAGATCGGCAAAGATAGATTGTGCTGTATGCCCGCTGGATTATCAGCATAGTAATAAACCAGAAAAAGGGACGCCAAAAACCTGCCTCAATTCCATGAAACCCCTTGACCGCTAAGATGATTAGAACTAAGACCCATGATCTTAGACAGGTCGTTGATTCAGCTCGAATCTTCGAACGCTGGACCGATGATATACCCACAGGAGCTCTATGAAAATGAACAAAGAATATAAGCGACCATGGCTGGAACTAACTTTGTTCGGAGCTTAAGTCGCCGACATTCTAAGAAAAGAGAAGCGAGATCGGAGTGCCAAGGAGATAGAAAAAGACTGACTGTAGGATCAGGCTGTTGCCCTTTGCAGTATAAGCTTTCATACTAGCTTCGCGACTGCAGTCCCGATTGCCAATAATCGTGAGTCGAGAGAGCAACGCAGAAGGCCTATGGTGCCACCAATCAAGATAAGAAAAGGGGCTCGTGTTCTGGCCCAGCTTGGTTTGCCAAGAGCTAACTCACATATCGCTTGCATTGTTAACCGAAAGGTGCTTTTTTCTTTACGACTTAAGAAGCAGGGTTAATGTAGGTGCATTCTAATGCGTTGTGGCTGTCATCATGAGATTCCAGTCCCAGGTCACTAAGTTTAGATTGGATTAATAGTGCACTTGGTATCTACTGAGCAACGGTCGCTATAAGCTGCACCTGTCTGAAATTATTTATTTGAACTAAAGTTTTCCAAATGTAGCTGTCTGGCGTGGCGAAACAACTGTGGTGATTGTGTCCACACTGTACTGCCGCATGTCCGAGTCCGCGGCGCCATTTCTCCCAGAATCACTGCGGCAAGTCGATGTGCTGTTGTGTTCTTGCGAACATGAGCATAGCTGCTCCGGATCAGAGTTTGGACCCTTGGAGATCTGGATCAATTGACTCAGGACGGCGTATTCCAACTTCAACTTGATACTATAAGCAACGGGCTTAAACATCATTTGAATGGCGATGTATCCCGCGAACTGGACTGCTACGACCGCCACGTCGAGTATCATGACCACAACATTAATCACCACAAGCCGAATCAGAATCCGAGAGTGAACTGGGTCCAGTCGAAGTCGCAGTAGCTTTACAGTTTCAAAGATATAGATCCCAGAGATAAGAAGCTCCTGCAAACAGAAACCCACGAGCTGAATCCGCTCCATTATGTTGTATGCTGCCGCAAACCGTGCCGAAGTCCGAAAGCCCTCATCGTGTATCAGGATTCCGTAGAACATCACCGTTGGGGGAATAAAGAGGAGAATACTGTCGACAATGATGAGAATGAGGATGCCACGGAGTACCTTGGGCGCCTGCATGATCAGGTGCAGTCGTGACCAGAGCACAAGAGAGTGGCCCGCCACTACGCAGTACCAGCTCGGAATAATTATGGAGGCGGAAACCCAGCGAGTAAGTCCGAAATAGAAGATGAAGAAGAGCCATCCAAGGACAAGTGGGATCAGGCCAACGGAGGCGATCAACAAACTCCAGAAGTAGCAGCCTCGATAGCGCTTGAAAGTAGTCAGACATATGATTACCAGTTCCACGGCATTGTACCAGGCAATTGTCGCGAATACTGTAATGATATACGTCTGGAGCTTGGTGACGCCTCCCGTTTTGGGTTGGATCAAACCGGGGTCCGGATCGGGCGGCATGAGGATATCATGTTTCTCGAATCTAAAGAGCTCACTGGGTGTTTATCGCGTGCGTAAAGACCAGATCAAGCTGGTATTCCTGCAGCCGAAGTAAAGTGGATAAGGGTTTCAATCAAGTACTTATATGCGAGAGTTGATTGAAATTCAGATGGCGGATGACCGGGTTTGTATGTGGTTCGCATAGTAAAAAGCCGTTCCGTGGATGTAAACCACAGCTTGAGCAAGTCGTAGCCCTCTAGATAGTGCGCAGGTACCAACAGGGGCTCAGCGATTATTTATTGCCGATCTAGTTGAGAATCGCTGCCAGACTAAGTTCAAGCTTTCCCTGGTCCCATGGAACGCGTAGGGTTACATTCATTTGAGCGTCTTTGTATGGGATTTCCTAACAAAGCGCCCTGACGTCAAGACCCATGCAGACGGTGTCGGCCAGTATCTTTGGCCTCAGTGAAAGGAGAAAAGGCTCTGCATTGGTAGGGATCAACTTCGCGGAGGAAACCTTCTTGCCATGGATCCCAACTGGCCATGTGCCACAACGGTCTAGACCAAACCCTATGATCCCCTGAGCAAAGGTACAATGAATCACTCGTCCGAGAGTAGGATTGGGAGCTTAGCTGGGGTCTTTATCCTTTCATAAGACGGTCTAATATTCCCAATCATGTGTGACCGTCGGGACGATGGCCAGAATGCAATAGAACGTCGCCAGTGCACAATCCCGCAGCCTTGAAATCGTATTCAACGGTCTTGCTCTGGGGCTCTTTGTACTTTCTGAATTCGTATGATCAATAGCTGACTCAGTGGTATTCTAGTCCGAGTCTCTGCTGGAAGGAGGAGGATATTTGTAAAGGTAAAACTGATCGTCCGCCTACGACTAGCATTGATCCATCTTCGTTCTATCCTCTAGCATGGTTCATAGAGCCCAGCTCCTATAGTCCACTATCTACTCCTATTCGCCCTGTGGCCGACTGTCTAGTTGGAAATTGTCCCGCAGAGTCCGGTTGGTAGACTTGCTGGCCAACGGACCAGCGTTGATACCCAGGTCGATTTAGTCTCCCCAGCCAGTGATATTCTATCCTCTACTAGTAGTCTATCTGACCCTGTCTATGTTACATCCCCCTTTACTACTGCCTGCATGCCACTTGTCCTGAATGGGTATGGTATAGGGCCCTAATAGGCATCGCCTCCCCACGTGACAAGCACTACGGGAGACAATTCGGGCCAATCCGGAAAACGAGGGCAGTGTTGGCACTAATACATTAGACGGGGACATCCTACGCAAGGTCCATTTCTCATTGACTGTTACGCATTCTATTGATGGTCCGGGACGATCGGCCTCTGTCCCTAAGCTAGCCGAGTTTCACCACCGCTGGCCTGAAAATGCCCCCCTTCCGAGTGCTGATCGCCGGAGGCAGCGTCACCGGGCTGTCCTTGGCGCTTATGCTAGAGAAAAACAACATCGACTTTCTGATACTTGAAGCATATCTGGACATTGCACCTCAGGTTGGGGCTTCCTTGGGCTTACAGCCTAATGGGCTCCGAATTCTCGACCAGTTGGGCTGTTGTGATGAACTCTTGGAACATGCCAAGGGCCACACTGTGCAAGAGAGTATTTCCCGGATGCCAAACGGCGAAAGGATGTGGAATCTCAGCAATCTAAGCGACCATTTGATAGAACGGTGAATACCATTCCTTGGCCGAGCAAGCTGTCGTCTAATGCCTCAATTTACAGACACGGGTATCCAATAGCGTTTATGGATCGACAAACAGTTCTCCAAACGCTATATAACAAAATTCAGCATAAAAGCAAGATTCTTACAGGAAAGAGGGTTAAGGCCATAGACAGCTCCGATCCGACCGTGATGAAAGTGATTACAACCGATGGATCAATATACAGTGGTGACATTGTCGTCGGTGCCGACGGTATTCATTCAACCGTTCGCCAGGAGATGGCACGTTTAGACTCAAACACGGGTCGAGATTACTTGGAAGAAAAATGTGAGCTTCTCTCTTACTTTATCATGCCTTCTTTTTTACTTCATTGTTCCCTTCCTCAAAGCTCTGGAACTAGAACTGATACCTCATATAGCAATCTCAGCAACCTACTCCTGTGTCTTCGGGATTTCACACCGGACTCCCGGCATTGACCCTTGCACCCTTCAGGACGTATTCAATGAGAAGTTCTCATATCTTATCGCTGACGGGCCCGGTGACCGTACCTATTTCTTCCTGTTCGAGCACATGGACAAGGTACGATTTGGCCAGGATATTCCTCGACTCACTGAGACAGACCGAGACGAAATTGTCGGCAGACACCTTAATGATCCGATCACCCCAGATGTCAAATTCGGTGACATTTACGAACGTCGGATCAGGTCGGGGATCACTCCACTGCAGGAGCATGCATACAAGTATTGGCATTATGGAAGAATGATTACTCTTGGGGATGCAAGCCATAAGGTGGGTCGATATCGGGACTAGTGCCAGTCAATCGAATGAAGGCTAACAGTGAACTCGTAGCCTCATCCATTGACTGGGCAAGGGGCAAACTGCTGCCTCGAAACAGCAGCCTGCTTTACCAATGGCCTTGTGAAGCTGCTGCACTCCACGCCTCCTGAAACACGCGTTTCAGATAGTGAGATTACCAACATGTTTGAAGCAGTTCAGCAGACACGTCAGCCGAGAGTCCGTTGGCTGATTGAGGCGGCTCACAAACGTCAAAAGCTCGTGGCTATGGACACACCCGAGCTCAAGTCGTATGTTGCTGCGAAAATACCAAGCCTCCCAATAAAGGTTGTCCACAGCGAATGGTTAAAGATCTTTCCACCGGCGGTGTCGCTGGATATGGTCCCGTTACCAGCAAGGCCACACAAAATCCCTTATCATGATGAGCTGGGGGCCCATGACACCAAGCATTCCCGCAAGGGGTCCAAGCTATAATGTGAAGAACGTCTCGCCTCTCTTTGAACGGGTATTGACGTGGCCTGTCAAAAGCTACAGAAACATCTCACGACTTCAATGTGCCCCACAGGCGGTGGTTATAGTTGTGGGCATGAGGAAACATATGGTAAATGATATTGTTAGAAGTGAATATATGTCTATTGGGCCGTACGAGCTATTCAAGGAAATCGGCATGTTGTGAAAAGACTTTGTAATTGCTATTGGCGAGGTCTGAGAATTCCCATGTCCCTCCATCGTGCTGTGGTAAGAGCTCCAACGATTGCCTTCCTTTCATAGCACAAACACGTACTATCCGTCGGAACGTCCGTAGCACACGAAGTCCTGGACATCAATGGACAACCTCATGACTGACAGTATCATGGAATAGTATTGCTTAGAATATTCTTGCGCATGGCTATCGATCGGTTGCAGATTACATGGCCTTCAAGGGATGTGAAATATATATGCATCGCAGGACGCTCACTGCAGCTGATGACTTTTCCGAAGGTGCGAAGTGGTTCAGATACGTAAAATGATACTACCATGCAACTTTCCTGTATTCGCACGCAACATACTCCGTTCACCCGTGTTTCACTTAATGTGTTGTGACTGACGACATGGGTGGAGAATGACTAGCCATCATGGAGCACCCTCAGATCATTAGCATTCTTCTTTCGAGTCAGTCGGACCGAGAGCTAGTAAAACGTTTCACCAATGAGATCAAACAACGTACACTCCAACGTATTGCAAAGCTGTTGGACATACGATGCACCAATAACCAAGCTCAACCGGCTGAAGAACTCGCAGGCGGCACTTAGGAAAAGGCCGCCATTCCCAGACAACGTGGCCAGCAAGCCTTCGGAGATGCAGTTAAGCATGCCACCACTAACATGAGGGGTCGGTAAAATCTGGGGTAAGACGTTGGACGATCTTTACCCAACTACTGGTCTCGGACCCTAAGCTAGTGTAGCCGACTCTTGGCCGCAGCTTGTTTCCCCTCACATCAAGGCCAAGCCAGAATGGCGAAGCACCAGCCAGCGCATGTTGGCAATTTACCCCAGTCCGTGATCATCATCTTCGTACCAATACACTCCGACAAACCTCCGTTCGTCCTTGGACTGGGAGAATTGATCCCGAGCGACGGGCGAGTGGAGTCGGAGTGATTGGCGGAAAAACCTCGATCTACTCTGTAGGAAGGGTTCTTCGAATCTCACTGCTTTTCAACATGACAATGCTTGAACGTGGATTGCTGCAGGGTTTATCTGGCTATAAATGGCATCAATGCCCCTGCCTCTTTCAATCATCCACTCGCCAAGCATCTCGACTTTTCCTCATTTGGACCCCTCGTTACTCTCTACAGCTATAACCCCTTTTGATAACATTTACCATTGTCAACATGAGATTCAGCGCTCTTGGACTCGTTGCAACGCTGTTGAGCCAGGTTCAGGGAAGTCCTATCACACGAGCAGCAAAGACTCCTTACCTCTTCCTTATCGGTGACTCTACCGTGGCAGTAAACGGTGGTTGGGGAGATGGCCTTCTAGCCTATTTGAAGGATCCAGCCAAGGGTGAGAACAGGGCCGTGAGCGGCACCACCACCGTTTCCTGGAAATCCAATGGAAGATGGGACGATCTCATTGAAAGCATCGAGTCTAACGCCGCCGACTATGAACCGATTGTTACTGTTCAATTTGGTCACAACGACCAAAAGACCCTTACCCTGGACGAGTTCACGTCGAATCTTGAGTCCATTGCCACTGATATCCAGGGAGCTGGTGGAACTCCGGTATGGCTCCAATTCGTGTTTACCTGATTGTAGTGTCTTTGCTGATGAAGTTGCCAGATCTTCATCACCTCCCTCACTCGTCGTAACTTTGATGGCGATGAGGTTAAACAAGACCTTAAGGACTGGAGAGACGCGACCATCGCCGCTGCCAACGCCGTCGGCATCCAATACCTCGACTTGAACATGGCGAGCACCAACTACGTCAACGCCATCGGCGAAGAGAATGCTATCAAGTACAATCTTGCTTCTGACGATCGGACACATTTGAATACCGCAGGGGAGGCCGTCTTTGGTCGGATGACTCTTGACCTCTTGTTGGAGGCACGCGAGGATCTCAGCGCATACTTTGAATCCAACGAGGTGTTGAGTGAGAAGATTGCCAACGGTGAATATGCCACCAGGGATGAGTAATTGATTTATTTTCTGTGATAACTGGGAGTAGATAGATGCGGTAATATATGTTAGCAATAAAGTTGTCCTTGCTGGCATCTGGTATTTTGGTCGATCAGCGTTGAGTCTGGATATATATAGCTGTCAATACGTCATACTTTTCCCTGCTCGGTGTCAGTCAACCGCATATAGCTAATTCCAGTACCTGAATTTACATTTTCTGTTTTAAAGAGTCGGCTATTAGTAAATTAGCTTGTACTCATAGCTAACATATATTCCCTCCCATCGCAGCCACAGTGCGCAGGTCTCGGCATAAAGATAAAGCGAGATAATCCTGAAATTGCCCTTTTAGAATACGACATTTCAGGGTCATCGAACGCGCCAAGCCAGTAGTTTATGCCTAGAGACAACCTCTGCCATTCAGGACGTGTTACTTATATAAAATGACGTACTTCTGTCTACGGATTGGCCTCTATTCTTCCGTTGCCCGAGTGGAGGCTTCTATCATTGTTGGCGAGTCTAGACATTTAGGGCAAAACACGAGATTTTTTATTAGTATACAATGTACGCTATTTTTAGAGATTGAATACCATTAAAGCGATTTCGTATAACGTGGGACTGTGAGATTTAAAGCTGTATCTAGATAAAAAGATCTCAATAAACACCCGTCATAATTTTAGCCTTCTATTCCTATTGCAACTCTAATCAAGCAGTGCGGCTATCAAACCATCATCCATTAGTTATAAGTAACGGATCATTAGGGTAAATCCTGGTAAAGCTAACTTAAGAACAAGTACACTGGCTGGATTTGGCCTGTTCTTCTAACGAAATAATGACGTTCAGATCCATAGTTGCCCTGCCGCGTGTAAGAGAAGCCGAGGAGCCCCTATACTCGCGAGTCGTGACCATCAAGTCGTTCTCTGGTTGTATTTCGCGTAGTCTCCGCCGATGTCTTTGAATGTGAAAGTCCGTTGTCATAGAAGCGTCTAAGGAAATGCTCGGCTTCGGTTGAATTCATTCGCATTCGAGTCTCCCGCTGAGGAGCCCGTGGGGCACCATTAGGTCTTGACTTGGTAGCAACGGGATCGGCAGAGGCTGATTGGGACTGACGGTAAGAAGAAACGGTCATTTTCGAGAGGATATATTTTCAATTCATGGACTAATAGCACTAGATGTCGAGGTGAGATTAGCTACATTTCAGCTCTTTTTATGTGGCTTATGTGTCATTCTGGTACCGCCACAGGATAACCTAATTGTCATATTGCTTACGTTTCACATACGTCAGATGTCACCGAAATCTAATTCTAATATAGAAACAAGTCAGCATCAGTAGTGGAAACTGGTCGGAGAATGGAACACTATTGGGACGCTGTGGAGGCCTGTTTGCTGCAAAACCTTTCTACCGAAAATATGCTGCAATTCATAGATGCTGAAAACCTGTTCAAAACGCTATATGTACATTCCTTGAATTAACCTTCTCCACTACTTGCAATCCGAGCAAATAAACTTGAACACCTTCATACATAGACTAAATATATTTTTTGTCACAATGCTTAATGCCAACAACGGAAAGCTCAAGACCTTGCTTAATCAGGGAACTTCCTGAGCAGATCACCTAATCGGTCCATCGGCGCCGACATCAGGCCCGCAACGGTCTCATAAGGTGGCTTATCAGGTGCTGCTGGATGACTACGCGTAGGAATGAACTTCTTCGTCCGTCCAAAGGAGCGTGCCATGCTATCGGAGTCGGAATCACTCAAAACATGTTCCAGAGCCGGGAGGTCTTGGGTCTCTTCTTCCTTGATGTGCTGCGCGAGGTTGGCCCAGAGGGTCTTTAAGGTGGGAATGAACTCGGAGTCATCTGGTTGAAGTCCCTGGAATTTGTAGAGGTCTTCTTTGACCTTTTAACACATACTTGTCAGTAACTTTGGTCGTAGTCCATTGTGAGGTGAGTCCAAATGCCTTACTATTTGATGTTCATGTCGATCATGGTCTGCCATCGTTTTGCCATTGTCGAGCACCTTCTCCATCTGTGGGTATACCACAAGCTCTTCACCGATGGAATGGCGGGCGAGCTCCCAGGTGAACTGGTTCTGCCATCGTTCCTTTTCGTCATTCGTTTTGGCGCTCACAATTCGATTATACTGATCCTCTAATTCGCGATGATCGTTCTTGATCAGTTCCGACACGCGAATTGCTGCCGGAGCAGTGGTGCGGAAGCCTCGTCCGGTACCCAGAGTAGTTCTGGCGAGACTGTAGAGCGTGGGAGCCCTGAAGGGCTTGAACAGATATCGTGAGGAGTACATCTTATCGTCAGCAGCTGCAATTCAATCTATTATTCATTGATTCGTATGGCTGAGTATTATGGTCACATTACGAGGAATAGCGCAGCACCAGTTTATAATCCTTTGATTTTACAGGCAGACGTTTGAGCAGTCGCCATGTATCGGTAAGAATGACATGTAGAGGTGGTAACCTACTGATCCATGGCATTGCAATCGTGGCCAGCCAACGATTGTTTGGCGATTAATCAGGTTTTTTCTGGTCTGGGGAAATGTCACCATTAAGATTCGAGATCCCAGGTTTCGGATGAAGAAAGCATGACATATTGCAAGGTCTCCACAGTTACCATCAATTGTGAGAACCCACCAATTATTCGTCTCGTAATTATTTCGGAGAATAAAACCGCTGGATTAGGAAGCATTCTATTGTGCCTGCATTGTATAAACGATTTTTGGACACCTCTAGGCCTGCCCTGGCCATATTGTTTGTAGTGATATTAACTCATCGCCACAACAGCCACCTCGGGCCTCAAGACCTATGTCTCTTATTGTAGAACAGCTCTAGATCAATAAATTGAAAATGACGCGATGGCGATGTCAACACCTACAACCCCATTGTGGTGGCGGATTACGCCGGAACCAGCAAGGGAGAGAAAAGGATGTATAAGAACATACCAGAATTCTCGGAACACAGCAGAAGAAGCCACCGAGTTTTACTATCTTTTAGTAGTAATATAGCACAATGATGGCATCGCATCCGTTGCAAGCTTTAGGCGAAGCAGTTGGTGCGGCGGGTGCCGATCCGCGCATCAAGCAATTGAATTCTCTCTTTCAGGGCGCCAACGATGGTCCGGCCAGAACTGCTGCCAAGTTAACAGGCGTGCAACAGGGTGGTAAAAGGGAGGACGATGGCCCCTACTTCACTAATAATGAGGGCATCCCCTTCCCCGACCCGGCGCACAGCAAGACCGCCGGTGGACTACCGTTGGTATCGGATACTTTTTTACTCCAGAAACAGCAACATTTCAATCGCTCTAAGAACTTGGAGCGAATGGTGCATCCTTGTTCGTATAGCCCCTTCCTTTCCTTCTGAATTGAAGTAACGTTGGTCATGAACAGGTGGTAGTGGTGCGTTCGGATACTTTGAGACTACCAATGATGTTTCCAACCTCACCAAGGTAGCTCTAACCAGAGTATGCAAATATTCCCCGAATCATGCTAAGTTGAATAGGCCAACTTTCTCAGATCCCCTGGGGTGAAAACCCCGGTCTTCGTCCGCTTTTCCACCGTGACGCTGGGTCGTGAATTTCCAGATCTGGCCAGAAACCCTCGCGGCTTCGCTGTCAAATTCTACACAGGCGAGGGAAATTATGACATCGTGGGCTTGAACTTTGTACGTGACTTGTCTTTGCTCAACAGACACTTTGAAGGCTAACTATCTCCTTCAGCCCGTATTCTTCTGCCGAGACCCAATTCAGGGTCCCGATGTCATCCGCTCACAGTCCCGTAATCCACAGAACTTCCTTCTCGATCATAACTCACTGTTCGATCTCCTGGCAAATACGCCCGAAGGGTATGTCGTGGAATTGCACATAGAAGATGCATAGCTGATATGAAACAGGAATCATGCCGGTATGATGTTTTTCAGTAACCATGGTACACCAAAGGGCTGGAGAAACAACCATGGTTATGGCTGCCATACGTTCAAATGGTCTGCTTATAATGGTCTATGTTGAACGCTTGCAATTGTGTCTAATACATGATAGGGTCAACAAGGATGGTAAATTCGTGTATATCAAGTATCATTTCCTTGCAGACAACGGCCAGAAACAATTCAACGCCGATGAAGCGCAGTATCACGGCGGTGCCGATCCGGATTGGTCGAAACGCGACCTTTGGCAGGCCATCGAGAAGGGCGAAGAGATTACCTGGACGGCGCATGTCCAGATCATGCAGCCTGAAGATGCCGATCCAGCGAAGCTCGGCTTCGACCCGTTCGATGTGACCAAGGTGTGGCCGAAGAAGCAGTTCCCGGTACGCAAGCGAACTCTATCATTCGTATCACTGTCGGCTAACTGATCTAGCTCCATGAATTCGGGAAATTAAGGCTCAACAAGAACCCCGAGAACTTTCACCGAGACGTTGAACAAGCTGCCTTCTCACCGGGCAGCATGGTCCCCGGAATTGAAGACAGTTCCGATCCACTACTGCAATTCCGCATGTTCTTCTACCGCGACGCACAATACCATCGAATCGGGATCAACCTCCACCAAGTACCGGTCAATTGTCCATTCATGGCCTCGTCGTATTCGTCCCTGAACTTCGATGGACAAATGCGCGTGGACGCAAACCACGGAATGAACCCGCAGTACGTCCCGAACAGTTTCGTGAACAAGTTCCGACCGGACGTGGCCGAGGCTCCATACCAGCTATCGGACAATAATGTCGGTCGCAAGTCCCACTTCTACCATGAAGGCAAAGCATCGGAATATGATCAGCCACGGGCCCTGTATCGGGAGGTCATGGATGAGCGTGCCCGGAAGCAGCTGCACGATAATACAGCCCGTCTACTTCGGTTGGTGGAGTTCCCCGTGATTCAGGTTAAATATCTGTCACAGCTCTTCCGTATCGCACCAGAGTATGCGAAGGGGGTATATGATCTGCTCCCAGAAAAGTCGTTCCCGTTCAGCGATGTTGAGAAGCAGGCTGGTGGTGCAGAGGCCGCTATGAAAGAACCCAAGTTCCGGCCATGCGCGCCGACGGATAAGTTGGTTGGCATGTGTCCTATGAAGCCTATCTACAATGTTCAAGTATGAGGAGAAATTGTGTAACTAGTCTGTCTCTCAATCTACTGTTCTTCGTCGATGGTCGTACTACCTACGTGCTAAGTACATGGAAGGAATAGTATTGTACACACCGCCTCTAGATGCAACCCTAACCGGCTATAATGAGAATATGCCCGTTGCTCGATCAAGGATGCCCTTGGGCATTGTTACATGCTGTCCTTCCTTTGCTCCCCCAGGAACTAGGGGATAGTCGTTGACTTGTATGTCCCGTAATAGCGTATCCCGCTGATTTCTGGCCTTTAACAACGTTGCACATACCCAAGGCCATTTAGATCTTGTGCATGTATATAGTTGGAGCCTGGTTGCCTTAACCAAAATGAGATTCTTTTGTTTTGTTGTACGCGTAACGAAGTCACCAGTATGAGTTTATTCAACCACTGTGACGCACTCTTCATCATTTACGGTCCAATATCCTTTACTCTTTGCAAATTGTCAAATAGCCTCACGACATCGAGCAAATTCAACAGTCAAACGAACACAACAATACCATAGAGCTAGGCTCCACCACCAAAGCCCTCTCTCTAAGGGAGATACTGCATCCCATCCTCCTCAACCTAGATATGCGAACTCTTCTCCATGCACAACGGGTGTGCCGCGTCTGGCATCACATCATCACTAGATCAAGGTCTCTTCAGCAAGCCCTATTCTTCCTACCTGTGGAGGAGCACCAAGGCACTGGCCCCGACAAACGACCAGGTCAGATTAATCCCCTACTGAAGGAGATTCTCTGGCCTCAGCTATCATGGCTTGCTACCTCTGCCCGCAAACTTAAGCCTTCAGAACGCAGACGACATGCCAAGGAACGTGGTATTCCGACCCTCCGTTCAGAGACCGCTAGCTGGCGCGGAATGCTCATTCGCCAGCCTCCACCGATTACAATAGGCATTCAGGGTGAAGAGGAGGATGATGAACAATATCCAGCCCCGACTATTTATTATAACGAAGACATCTCCACTGAGAGTCTCTGGGCTCTGACAGAGATATCTTTGCAGATAATTGTTTCGTTCAATGCATCTTCAGTGGCGACGACGGATGGAAGTATATATATCCTCCTGAGCAAGTCGATCTCATATCTGAGCAGGATCTTCAAAAGTGTGATATTCTACTGGTGGGCCACTGCCCGCCTGATTATCTTCTCAGAATGATACAATGGATCCTGAGATATGCATACTACGATCCGCGTCTTTCTCTACGGGTGGACATACACCCGCCATTGCTAGATTTCTATTACTGTTTCAATCTAAGGGATTCATTAGTGATGGATGATTGTGCCTTCGTTATCGCCAACCATCACGGACCAGTTTGGACATACCATGCTAACGACGACAAGGCCCTGGGCAAGGAACCCACTTTCGAGTCTTATATGCACAAGACCCAGTTGAAACCTTTGACAGAAAAAGAGGCAACAGCGGTGAAACATGTTGTCGACGATGGATCACGTGCTCGGACTGTTGGATCTACCACGAGCTATGCAGACAGGCTAGTGCGTGTTATCGCGAAGCTGGTTGACAAGGGAATTTTGCCAAAGTTTACGCTTGAAGAACATGAAATCATTTACCGGGTCCATTAAGTATGGATATTGGATTATGATGTATGACGGACAGCTGTTGCAGGTCTTCTATATATAAAGTCGATGTTACACTAAGCGTGGACGGCTTATTTTCTGTACCTTTTCTCTACCTTCTTATCACTATATGTTGAGACTTATTACATTTTCAGATTTTGGATTTTACTCATGCCCAGGGATCTGTAACAAAATGCCAAGGGCTAGTTATCTTCTCTTTTTCTACGATGTTATAGATTAGTATCGAGTCTAAAATGTTTTACTAGATTCATACTAGTAGCTAGTTTCGTAGGCACCATTCCCTATCGTATGTGAGGGCATCTTGAACGAATATCAAGATATCTCGTGGTGTGGTTGGGGTTGACTCTGGATGAGTTACGGGCACGGGAAGTGTTGGGAATTAAATTGTCCTCAACACTCAACATCAGGCTGTAATATTCTCACTAAGATTTTTTAGAGATTACTGATTTCTTTTACTTCGACCGGTTACAAAGATAAATATGCCGGTCGTGACATCTCATACCATAAATCGATCAAATACAAAATACTATACTTGTTCCTTCGTGATGGTTGTCGGCGGCTGCTTCTGCGGAAACATCCGCGTCGAATATAATGGCGAGCCCATTATATCGGTGGGTTATTCCCCTCCTCGAAGAGATCCTTATCAAGTACTAACATGTCTGATACAGGCATTATGCCACTGCTATGATTGTCGCAAACTGACCGGGACCCTCTTCACTTACAGTTTCGTGGTCCACAAGGCGGACCTGAAGATTACGGGCAGTCCCAAAGAAGTGGCCAAAAGAGCCGATAGCGGGAACCATATTAAGAACTACTTCTGTTCGGACTGTGGTGGGTGATTTAGAGTTCCGAATTTGAAGAAGATATGAACTAAAGAGAATTTGTAGGGACGCCGATCTACGGGCATAAAATCACTCCGTCAGGGACTCCCGAGGAGATCACTATACTCAGGGCCGGGATCTTCGATGATATTGAGTTTCTGGATCGGCACAGGCCGAAGGCGGAGATTTATAAACTCGGACGTGTAAAATGGATGTGTCCTCTGGAAGGAGCCGATCAGTTCATCGGCATGCCGCCGCTTCTATAGTCATGTTGAACAGTTGAAGTAATGATGATATATATGAACGGCTTTAGATAGAGGGCAGAACAAGCAGGGTTGAGCCCTATGCTACTCTATTCTATTGTACTGTAGCCATCCAAAACGAAAGATATAAGGAACGTTGAACATTTCCTCCATGATGCCTGAATCAAGGCATGGGTGCGTCTTTTCCTCCTAGATTGAAAATAATCGTCTTAGATACTAAGACTTGGGTGGCAGAGGCTTGATTAGCCACTCGTAGGCCCTCTTAAAGATTGCCTCGAATGACCATTCACCATAACCGACAGTCTTTATCTCCTCTCCAGCTCCACTTGGATATATAACCTCGCAAGCTATCCCATGGGGCACGGAAACCCTTAACTGTATCTTATCCAGACCTTTCTCGACATGGGTCGTTTCCCACGAGCAGGAAGCTTGGCCATACGGCGTGACATGAGACGCAGACGCATAAGTAAGCTCTGCTCCGATAGATGGCGCCACACGGAAGTGTTTCCAACCCGGTTCGACCCTCTGTAAGCCTGCGATCCTCTCGAAAAGAAACTTGGCAATGGCGCCAAAGGCGTAGTGGTTGAACGATGTCATCTCGCCGGGGTTAATCGTACCGTCCGGTAACATGCTGTCCCATCGTTCCCACACCGTGGTGGCACCCATTGTTACTGGATAAAGCCACGATGGACATTTCTTTTCCAGAAGCATGGAGTATGCGACTTGAATGTGTCCAGTAAGTGTGAGTGCTTCGCACAAATATGGAGTGCCCGTGAAACCGGTACCTATCTTGAATTCATTCTTCCGGACTAGTTCTACCAGGCGGTTGCCAGCATGGACTCGCGGGTTGGGCGTTAGCAGATCAAAGCAAATCGCGAGTGCGTATGCCGCTTGGGAGTCTGAAATAATGCGACCGTTGGGAGTGACATATTCATCTTGAAACTCTTTCCGCGCCTCTTTCAACTCTGCTGCGAACTGCCCACGGTCATCGTCTTTCCCTAGGATACCAGCAATGCGTGACATATAGTCTAAACTTCGGATTAGGAAAGCATTGGCAACCAATTTTGCATCAGTGGCACCCTTCCATGGGGCGTCTGGTGGAGCAGCAGGGTCAAGCCAATCCTATAATAAATACTCAGCAAACTATTTTTGTAGCTTGGAGCGCCGAACTACTATACGTACCCCGAGTTGGAAAATGGTTGTATCCCACAGGTGAGTCGAACCAGTTTGGTTTCGCGGCAACCGCTTCAGCCAGGTTGTCATACTCGCGTACTGTTGAACCAAAATACTCTCGTCTCCTGTTTCCTCATAAAGAGCCCATGGCGCCAGGATAGTAACGTCATGCCAAATAGCGCATGGTATACGCCTGCACCATGTTGGATCTGGGAGTGTGGCATTGGGAGTCACCATCGCTGGAACCCCTCCTAGAATATTTTGATCATGTTCCACGTCAATTAGCCAGTTCCGAAGCATATTGAAGCAGTCGTAAATGAGGGTTGCCGTGGGGGCAAATAACGCTAGATCCCCAGACCAACCAAGCCGTTCATCACGTTGAGGGCAGTCGGTCGGCACCGACAGGAAATTGCCTCTCATGCCCCAGCAGACATTCTTGTAAAGCTGATTCAAAAGCGAGTCAGAGCATGAGAATGTACCGACTTGCTTCATATCTGTATGGCAGACAACAGCTTCCGCAGACGTCTCCAACTCCAAGTCCCCTCTCCATCCATCAATCTGCACGTACCGAAATCCGTGGAACGTGAACCGGGGCTCGTAATACTCTCCTTGAGAGTCTCCCTTCAGCGTATACTCATCGATCGCCTGACAAATGCGAAGTGGTCTGGTTCCCAGCTCTTTATGTTCTAGGACTTCCGCATGCGTCAACCGTACAACGTGACCGCGAGGGCCTCTGATATCCTTAAGTCTGACATAGCCGACTAAGTTCTGACCAAAATCAAGTATTGTCTTGCCTGAAGGTGTAACAACTTTCTGGATGGGCTGAATGACTTCAGTTCTCCGGACAGGCTCACTAAACCCACCAGTAAGTTCGACCGAGTCGGGCAGTGGATCCATAAGAAGGACCGGCTCCCAGGCAGTATCCAAAGTCATAGCTGGGGATGACCAACAGGCAATTTCTCGAGTGGCGTCATATTTCTCGCCATCGTATATTTCGGCCAGTCGAATAGGTCCCGTCGTGACAAGCCATGAGCGGTCGGACGAGATAGCATCAACTCGACCGTCAGTGCAAGTGACCTCAAGTTGGGCCATCAGGGAAGTGTGCGGGCCCCAAATATTGCGATGTCCCCCTTCGAATCCAATACGGCCACAAAACCAGCCCTCTGCGACGCGAACCCCGATACAATTTCTATCGGCTGAAAGCATGGATGTGACATCGTAGGTCTGATATTGCAATCGTGCGTCGTAGGTAGTCCAGCCAGGAGCCATGAAGTAGTCACCCACTCGCTGACCATTAATCTCCGCCTCATAGACACCCTGCGCAGTAATATACAGGCGGGCCTGGCGGGCAGGTCTAGTGAGGGAGAATTCTTTTCTATACAAGTCCTCCGGGGCGGGGCCGGTAGTTACAGGTCCCCAGGGTGCAGCAATACGCTCACACTGCCAATCGCTTCTCTCCAGGAGGCCCGTCTCTAGATAGGCCTCCTCACTCCATGGTGAGATGTAACCCTCTCCATCCCACACCCTGACTCGCAGAGAAATCTTCTGGCGCGATTTTAGGGGTTGGTCAGACGGCCATGGGGCTACGTAAGACTGCTGCGAAGTTCGTTTAACAGTTGAGAGGATAGTGTGCTCAGAGTCGAATATCTCTATTTCGTAACCCTCTTGCCGAAAGTGCCTGGGAACATTCTTGAAACCCCAGGAGATGCGGGGCTTCCTCTCCTGGACACCGAGGGTATTAGGAGGGTGGTAGTGCTCGAACTGAACATTAGTAACTAAGGCCATCTTAACGGCTTGATATAACTGCTGGTGAAAGGGCAGAGAATAATAGAGCGTTAGATCAATTTCGAACTTCGAGGCACATGACGGACCCTTTCTCAGCTCGGGTTTACGATAAGCGAGATACTCCGAGCCAGGTGGGACTATCAAAGCCCGTCACGGACACCAGACCTCTTTGTTGTGCTATGTTTGGCTGAATATAGTTCCATCAATGACTGATTTGCAAAAGATTATTTAGTGTTTTGGTTGATCACCACTCTCTTGCTAAGGAAACTGCTCTTTCTATTTTCCCTTTCATTCTACGGTGACAAGTATATAAACGCCTGGCACATTTGAGAAGACGTGCTCTGTTGATTCCATCTGATTTATTACGAACGAGCAGCCAATATGAACGTGAATATGTTCAAGGCCGGGGACAACATCCTCCAGGATGCCGACCAATCACATCAAGACTGTCTCCCTGCTGTAGAGGAGCTACCCCTGCCACCAAGCTTTACCTGGGGTACTGCTACAGCTGCGTATCAGGTTGAAGGCGGCGCCTTCCAGGACGGCAAAGGGAAATCCATCTGGGATACCTTCACTCATCTTGACCCATCTCACACCAACGGGGAAAATGGAGACATTGCCTGTGACCACTACAATCGCATGGCGGAAGATGTTGTATTGATGGCCTCATACGGGGTGGATGTGTATCGCTTCTCGATCGCCTGGGCCAGAATTCTCCCTTTAGGCGGGCGTGGCGATCCAATCAACGAGAAAGGAATCGCATTCTACAACAAACTCATCGACTGTCTCTTGGAGTATCATATCGAGCCTGTTGTCACACTTTATCACTGGGATGTACCGCAAGGGCTCTACGATCGCTATGGGGCGTTCTTAAATACAGCCGAGTTTCAAGCGGATTTCGAACATTTTGCACGGTTGTGTTTCTCTCGGTTCGGTGATCGGGTCAAACGGTGGGTCACGTTCAACGAGCCCTACATTATTTCAATCTTTGGTCACCATAGTGGGGTACTTGCTCCTGGCCGCAGCAGTGCAACAGGTGGAGATTCCCGAATTGAGCCATGGCGTGTCGGTCACACCATCATCCTTGCTCATACAGCTGCTGTGCAAGCCTACGCGACGGACTTTCAACCCACACAGAGAGGGGATATTTCGATCGTCCTGAATGGCCACTTTTATGAGCCGTGGGATGCCAGCAGCGAAGAACATCGGTTAGCTGCCCAGCGTCGCTTGGAGTTTTACATTGGTTGGTTCGGCGACCCCATCTTCCTGGGAAAGGATTATCCGGCGCCCATGCGAGCTCAGCTTGGCAGTCGTCTGCCTGAGTTCACATCGGAAGAGCTCGATCTCCTCCGCCGCTCAGCTCCAATCAACTCGTTCTATGGTATGAACCATTACACGACAAAATACGCACGAGCCCTACCTGACCCACCAGCGGAGGATGACTGCACCGGTAATGTGGAGGAAGGGCCCACTAACAGCGAGAGGAAGACCATGGGACCCCTTTCTGGCATGCCATGGCTACGAGTGACACCGGCAGGGTTCCGCAAGTTGCTGAACTGGGTCTGGGATCGCTATCGTCGACCAATCCTGGTCACGGAAAATGGATGTCCATGCCCAGGCGAAAGTCAGATGACGAAGGAGCAGGCCCTAGACGACCAGTTCCGCATTCGGTACTTTGGGTTGTATCTTGATGCGATTTCCCGGGCCATATATGAAGACGGAGTCAAGGTTGAGGGCTACTACGTCTGGTCATTGATGGATAATTTTGGTGCGTCTATCCCCCTGAGTCCAATAGCGCCTACTAACGTTTCATAACATAGAATGGTCTGCTGGGTATGGTCCTCGGTATGGAATCACACATGTCGATTTCACAACCTTGGTTCGCACACCTAAACATTCAGCCAAGTATTTACAGGACAGCTTTAAGAAACGTAGGGCCGTAAGCCATAGATAGTGGATTGCTGGATCTACCATACCAAACATCCGCTGTGAGAATAATATACAATACCTTTACAGTCTACGTAGCTCTTTCTGAAAACGTGTTTAATTCAATGATAAAAGCTTAGCCGATGTATAAGATAAATCTTGGACCTCCGCAGGGAAGGAAAGCCAGAGTTAGTCTATAGATGCGTATTGCGTATTCCAGTAGAAACGGCGTCAGAAATTAGCCTCGACTGAGGTTCCCCAACATCTAGCGAAAACTCTGATGCAAGCAACATTCTCCAATGGGCATTACATTCATGGTTTAGACTGCCCATTCCGATTCTCCCGACTTAACGTAGCGGGCTAGGATACGGGATACCCTGTAGATCGAATCGTGCTTCTTTCCCGAACTGGCATGGTTTACGAAGCCCCAACCGGGTCAATGTTAGTGCTGGGATGTCTTCTGTTCTAATTGCCCGGGCTAGACCATTTAATGTGGATGCTTGAAAAGTGAGTCTAGGCCTGTTGCACTATATTGAAAGTAATATGGCATTCTTCTGTGGTATGAAAGCCAATGGTTGGTGATTTATTAGCACATAGCGTATTACAAGTGGAACGACCAGTGAGCTGATTCGTGCATTCGACCATTTGTATTGCCATATACTTCGGGCCACTCAGATAGATACTCAGAAACACGATCATTCATAGACAATCTCTCGCTAGGGCAATTGTGAAGCATGATTCCCCCTTGCCAAGCAATGGGTGGTTTCCCAATCAGGCTATATATACCGACATCCGAATCCAGAGAGACGTCGTACTTGAATTGTATTTAGTGGCTTTGCTCATTATCAAGCGGCAAAATATCAGACCTAGTAGTCTCTGTACCCGGGGTTTTTACCCGCAGACTGATTTTGACTTTCCGATTTCCTGTCTTCGGGCTATGATCGTCCGGTTGGTCATAGAATATCGTAGGTTACCGCGAGGTCTAATGATAGTGTGACCAACACTTGTTCCCCAGCATGTTGGACGATTTGATCGAGCATAATGTTTGACTTCGTTACCTTAGAGTCCGGGGTATCTGAGACCGAGCCCAAAGGAAGACAAGCCTGGGGGTTTCACTGACTGTCGACCTCGGGTACGCTCGCCCCTGGTGATAATCAAAACTAATTATACTCACTTCAAGTCGGAGAAGGATTCCTCGTGATTATCCCGAAAGGTATGGTCATGACACAATACAATGCCTCCACGCTCTCAAGGGCACCGATCTATTAGAGCTCACTTCCCTCCTTCATCTTGGTCAATCCTTCTTCCTAGCATATGAGCTGTTTTCTTCGGTCACATAAAATCATGGGAGCAAATAGTAGACTGCCTAAACCCTCCGCTGAACATGTCGAAATAACAGACCAGGGGGGAGTCAAGCCCTTGGAAGCTACACTGGATGCTGCAAGAAAAGGCCAAGCTGTGTCGGGGTATGAGGATCTGGGTATCTGGGAAACAATCAAAACCTTCAAGCTTTGCACGATTGTATGCTTCGCCATGGCATTCAGTGCTGCTACCGATGGATATCAGGTTGGGTCAGTCATAGCCCAAAGTTACGAGGATTCCCGTGAACTGACAGTTAATACTAGAATCAATGCCAGCATTATTGCGAACCAAGGATTCGTCGCGCGGTTTGCAACTGAAATTGGAAAGGACAGAAAGCCCGCTTTGGCATCGCCGATTCTTGCTGGATGGAGCTCCATTATGTCCTGTGGTCAAATCGTCGGGATGGTTTCGCTACCGTTCCTGTCAAGTAGGTACGGTAGGAAGCCAGCGATGTACACGTTCTGGGTGATCCTCGTCTGTAGCGTGCTGGCAGAAAGTTTGGCGAGGTCATGGCAAGCATGGCTAGTCGGCAAGCTACTTGCTGGGATTGGTGTCGGATGTCTGCAGTCCACAGTGCCAGCTTACATTGCTGAGGTCGCACCGAATCGTATACGTGGTGGTCTGTTGATGTGCTACAGTTTCTGGTGGTCACTTGGTTCCTTCTTTGCACAGGTTGCCCTGCAGCATCTGGCCCACGACCACCCTATGAATTATCTAACACCCGTCTATACCCAATGGGCCCAGATTGGTTTAATGTTCTTGATATACATCGTCGTCCCTGAGTCCCCCGCTTGGTGTATCGATGCTGGCAAAACTGATCGTGCCAGAAAGGAACTCTTGCGTTTATATCGCGGGGTTCCGGGTTTCAACGTGGATCAGCAACTTAGTGTCTTGTCCCTCGCAGTTGAGCACGAACGAGCCATAGCAGCTGAACAGCGAAGGGAGAAGTGGTACTCTATATTCCGCGGCACAGATGGGCTACGAACGCTCATCACGTTGTGGACGAACACGACACAACAGCTCATTGGGCTCACCCTGTTCAGTACATTTGGAACATACTTCTTCCAGCAGGCTGGTCTAAGCGACGCCTTCAAGATCAAAGTTATTACTACATCCATCCAAATCGCCACCGCCCTGATCCTCGTGGCTATAGCCGACCGTCTGGGCAGACGATGGCTGGCCTGCGGCGGCACCACACTGTCGTGGCTCGCTTGTGTGGCTATCGGCATCGTTGGCGTTGTTCCCCAGAGCAATGGGTCAACTTATGCTTTTGTGTTCTTTGCCTGCCTTTGGAGTAAGCCAAGACAGCGTTGATCCATACAACTTTTATCTAATAGCTCTTTGTATAGATGTCGGTCTAGCTGCGAACGGCGCAACGGGCTGGGGTTATATTGGCGAGATCTCATCCCAGCGACTTCGATCCTACACAGCTGGATTTGGTGCAGCTGTAACCTGCGTCGTAGGCGTAGTGATGAGCAACCTGGTTCCATACATGACCAACGTCAATAAGTGGGACTGGGGCCTGAAGACAGGTTGGTTCTAGGCAGGGGTCGGTTTTCCATTTACCCTCGGAATGTGGTTTTTGATTCCGGAGACTTCTGGGTAAGTCTTCGTCGTATATGAGATGTAATCTCTGTGTAGAAGGCCGTATGTGCTAAATATATTTTGACCTAGTCGCTCTGCCGCGGAGTTGGACGAATTATTCGACAGGAAGATTAAGCCATGGCGATTCCACAAAACAGAAACCGCTACCCAGCGTCTTGTGCAGATCAGGAAGCACGAGGATAGCTAAGCATCGCATTGTCGCAGATATGTGCGATACTTATTTCGTGTGAGAGCTGGTCTTGCAGTATTGACTGGAATATGCGTTTCGAAGATTGGACAGTCATTTTATTTCTATTTCTGTTTTACCAACTTGCTGGTTGGCGTAGTAGCAGATCGTGCCTTTTTAGGATCAAACATAATGTCGAGGGCCAATGCCTACATATTGTTTATTTGACACCAGACATGTTGTATCATGATGCCGATCACATTCTAAATCCGGCAATGATCAGCCCTGACCCCTGGATTCAATTGCAATTTTCGCGTCCAACCTCGTCAAGTCAACCGGAACTACATGTTGAGGGGTCTTTGCTACCATAGCTACAATGACTAAGTTTAAATCAACAATATTGTCCTCCGTACTCTTATCACTGCTCTTCTCTTCCCATGGAGCAGCAGTACCATCACCATCGGCCTGCAATGGGGACACGCGTCCTTACTCAGCCTGGATGGCCGACAGTGTCATCTCTCGTGGACAGGCCGTCTTGCCTGCAGGAACAGCGCCAGAAGCGTCAACTTTTCTTCAGATAGGTGTTTTTCAAAACGCAATTTTACAACTTAAAGAGTACTATGGGTCTCCGGAAAGCGCGTGTGCACAGGCCGATTGGGATGCCTACTTGGAAGTGAGCACGCAGAGCGTCACTCCTTGGCTTCTGAACGCCACCACGGATACTCAGTATCCTCTTGATAGATTCTCTGATGGAAACGGTCTATTTTACCAGTAAGTCTACTGGATACACCCCAGCCGACATTATGCCTAGAAGAGATGGTCCTTCTTTCTCGGAAAAGTTCTGGTGCTCACAAAACGATAGATATGAGAGAACAGAAAACGAAACTTATAAGGCGGCGCTGGATGCATTGCAGCAGTCCGTATACCTGCAACCTAGAAACAAATATGGTACGTAGCTAGCCAGAAAGAAAATAGGCAAAGGCATAGAAACACACGTTAAACGAGAAACGCGACCACACCTGATGACCTGTCTCTATTCATTGTCGAGCCACAGGGTGCTAATCAATGCGCAGGGGGGTATTGGTATTTCAAGTACCCGAACTGGAGTTATCTTGATGGGATGTACTCTCTCATCCCCTTCTATTCCACCTACACGGCCAATTTCGCGGCAGCGAATAGTAGTGCTGTGGGAAAGGACCTCGTCTACCAACTCGATCTCCTTTGGTCCCACTGTCGTCAGAACAACACCGGTCTATTGGTACACGGGTATGACGCATCGAGAACAGCCGTCTGGGCAAATCCGGTCACGGGTGGAAGCCCAATTGTGTGGATTCGCTCTTTGGGCTGGTATATGATGGCCTTAGTAGACATTTTGGAGATCTCACGCCAGCAAGGTGTTCTCAGTCAGGAGCAGTGGGATCATGTGCACCAACGATTCGTTGCGCTTTCTAACGCAGTGATGGCAGCGGCGGATCCGGAGACTGGTTGCTGGTGGCAGGTTATGACGGATCCGAACAGAAAGGGCAATTACATCGAGTCCAGTGGATCAGCGATGTTCACGTATGCGCTCTACAAGGGTGCGCGACTGGGCTTTTTGAACGGCATCCCAGATAAAGCTCTGCTACCCGCATCTGTCGCAAGCAAATGCTATGGCCATCTTTTGCAGGACTTCGTGGTCGACAACAAGAATGGGACACTGGGGTATAATGGCACGGTATCGGTTTGTAGTCTGAGCTCGAATGCAACCTATGAAGTATGTTTCCTATGCAACACGGTATCACCTGAACATTATCCAGCTAACTGGTTGAACAACTTTAGTATTACGTCCATCAACCCCTCCTCTATAACAGTTTGCATGGCACTTCCTCCTTTATTCTCGCAAGCGTGGAGCACGAGCGTGCCACCAATGTTTCTGGAAATTAAGGGTCTTCCTTACCTTCTAATCTAGGAAAAAGGCGATTGGTTGATTTCTATTCATTTAGACAAAAGTATATAGATAGTCAACATGACGTAGTCCTTCAAGCATCACCACTTCGGATCTTCCGGAAATGTTTCGCGTGATATACGACTCCGTATTGGGATAGCAACATGAATATTCCAACCAGTGCCTGATTGAGCATTGCCATTGCTTCCTAGGAGTGAAGCACAGTGACCATCTTTATTGATCGGCTGAAATCTCAAGAAATCCGAAATTATAAAAACTTAAAGCGGAATACCTCCTTTACCGCCAACGAACTCGAAAGCATTAACTCGGTTTATAGTAGAAAAAGGTCAGTCCGCCCCAACGTGCCGCCGACAAAAACACTATTAAAGTAGCTGCAGGGCCGGAGTCATGGAATTTGCGAAAGTCCACGGTCTGGCCGAGCCACAGTCATCCTGAGACTAGGAAGTGGGTCATTGTTCCTGATCTACCCCTTACAATTTGCAAGCCAAGCCCACTGTGGAACTTAGTCGTACCGAATATAGATTTCCCAGGGGTTGATATGCTTGTATGGCTTTACCCAATGGACCATGTCTCAGGCCTGATCCCAGTGAGAATAGTCCAAGTAAAACATAATCTGCTGTTGGTAACATGCTGAAGGGAGAGTCCGCAACTGCATGGAATATATGAGGCTAGCTTTCCGATCTACGTTTATCAAGTGGTCCTTTAGTAACTCCCTATAATTATCGTGATAAGACCCACACTCCCATAACAACGACAGGAGAAAAGTGAGAAACAAGATCTGGCCCCGAGCCAACGCTCCAGAAATCAAACCTTTTGCACAAACCCGAAGCTAAGAGACCACATCATTGGATAATAGGGTCTGAGGCATGTAAATCTATCTCTGTCGCCCGACTCGATTCTAGTTAACTATTCAAAATTTCAGAATGTCTCCTTATGCTTGACCGCGACGTAGATAGTAATCTCTAAGTAATGATCCTGCGGTGGACATATGGTATCCTCGAGCTGTGCTTGGAGGACTACTACTATTGAAAACAACCTTTAGGAGTAGGAAATAACGATAGCAGACTAACTAGCCTTCAGGTCACGTCAATACCTGTTGGCCTCGAAATCAAGCACCATCTGATAGTCGTGTTGATCGTAATATACCTTGCCACTGATTCACAGTCTGTCAGCCAGCCATACCTCTTATCATGAAAAGTCACTTCTGAGTAGAAACGGTCTACAGATCACAGCTCATTGCTCACCGACCACAACAGGGATGCCCGTTCCTAACCCTATTTTGGTACTGCTACTCTCAGAAAAGACGTCTCTTCCCTGGTCTTCATTCCCAAAGTGCCTCTTCATCGGGTACTCCGAAGTACAATGCCCTGTGTCGGCATTATGTCTTGGAATGTCTCTCCTCCATCTATTGTTGTTTTGGATCTATTCTCTTTCCGTTCTCGGAGGTTTCACCGCAATAGCTTTCCATAGCTGGCAATAGATCCCAGTGGAGAGCTCTTCGAAAGATTCATGTCTCGGAGCATTCCCGGTATAAAATAGCAATCTTGATATAAGTACATTTTTCCCCTTTGCCTTCTTGTATTGAGCGCAATTCACTGACCAACCTTAGACACTCCTTTGCATCTCATCCGCTCACTTCGACTCTATCACGTATCGTCGCTGGGAACTTACTTGCTTCCAATTACAATATTTTCCGACCATCAAAATGCAACTCACTCGTTTGTCTGCCATCCTTCTTCTCTCCGGAGCCTACGCTGCAGTAGCACCGGAAGGTCCTGCGCCCACCGAGATCCCGGGTGGTTGCAACCCTGCGCACCCTGGCAGCTGCCCTACTCCAACTGAAATCCCCGGCGGATGTAACCCAGCCCACCCCGGTAGCTGCCCTACTCCTACCGAGATCCCTGGCGGCTGCAACCCAGCTCACCCTGGCAGCTGCCCTGAGTCCACCCAAATCCCAGGTGGATGTAACCCCGCTCACCCCGGAAGCTGCCCCAGCGTGACTGTGGTGTCCGGTAGCTCGACCTATCTCTCCCCCGTCGCCGCCGTGACCCCATCCGGCTTCAGCAGCATCGCTGGTATTCCTGGTGGCTGCAACCCAGCCCACCCTGGAAGCTGCCCCAGCGCTATTGTTGTGTCTGGCAGCTCCACCTACATGTCCCCTGTGCCTGTTGCTACTTCCTCTGGCAAGTTCTCGGGCAACCTAACGTAAGTGCTTGATTGAACCTGCAGTGTTACAGTCTCCGTGAATGTGATACTTAATTAGAAAATTGATCTAGTTCCTCCAGCCTTAATCCTCTTTTCACCGGTGCAGCCTCGAACAACCAGCTCCATTACGGCGCTCTCCTTACTGGTGTTATTGCGCTCGCTGCTCGTGCCTTCTTCTAAATAGTTATCTAGAGTCATACATTCGTCTAAATGACCGTACCTCCTTCCTTGGGAAGTTTGCTATGAGGATATAATGGTGTGCAAGATGAAATAAGATCTTATATTCTCTGAGCTGTATTATAACATATATCCACATGAATATACCATTTACTTGTATTAAGAATGGATATATGTAATAATTCAGAAGACAATTGTGTTTGGCCTGGCTATCACTAAAGAGTGATAATATACACTCCAGTCGAGCCTACTAGCAACGAAATGGTTACGATAAGCTGTTTCTTTTCCTTGTTTGTGATTAAGAAGGGCTTTTGTTGAGATATAAGGAACATGGGTGTCCTTAGTATCATCCATAGATCACTTTCTTGTATATTCATTTTTGTATAGCCACCCCAATTAATGCAATGGCTGAAGCGGCTTAGGCTCACAGCTCTATATGTACATTCTATGCCTTAAATCTACCACCGGGCAATATACCTTCTTAGCTCAACTCTGCAAACAGACTATACAGATTAGATCACCACCAATCACTCCACCGTGTCCCCTGATATATAGCAGGAACCTGCGGTCCTTCCGCCTCGACAATATAACCCTCCTCACACCATCCGTACTCAACCTTGACCTGCTCATCATAGAACGCATCAAAGACATCGCCCAGAGCATCCCTCAGAGTTTGAACGTCCCCAGCGGGGTGAAGGACGTCCCAAGGCTTCACACAGGTCGATCCCTTACAGGATTTCAGAACAAGCAGCAGGGCGTCTAAACGGGAGATCACCTTCTCAATGGTATATCCGAGTAATTTCTGCGCAGTGTTGCCAGAAACAGAGGGATGAAGATTATTGAGTTCGTAAGGATCGGTCTGTTATTGAATGAGCGATATGGCCTTCGTAGAATAGATGTGCAATGAAGGATACTCACCGTTAAGTCATACAGCTCATGCTCATTGGTACACCATACGGAGTAATAGAGATTATACCCTTCTCCTAGGACTCTTAGAGCTTTGTAGGTATTGTTCCGGAAGGCAATAGGTCCTCCATCGGCTGGAGTCTAACATCAGCATGACCAATTGTAAACCAAACGGCAATGGATAAGCGACTTACGCGCTCTGCTCATTTCGCCTTCAAATCCCGCTTTGCCCCAATACTCAACGTTGACATGCTCATGTCGACACCGCGATAATTTCTCACTTTCCACATCCCTTGCCGTGAGCGGTACGGGAGTACCATCAAACTCTTCCTTGAGATCCAATCCCGCTATCTCAAAGATAGTAGGTGCTAAATCGATATGCGTCGTCACGAAGTCGACCTCCTCGCCACTCGGAATACCAGGTCCTCGAATGAACATCGGCACGCGAATATCCTCCTCAAACCCGCATTCCTTGCCAGGATGTAGTCGGTGCTGGCCGATGTGGTAGCCATTGTCGGACGTATAGAAGATATACGTATTATCGAGGACGCCTGCGTCTTCTAGACGTTGAATAACCTGTTCGACAATTTCATCGACTCCTTGAAGTGCGCGTAGACGGGCGCGATAGAACTCGTCGTTGGAGTCGATACTGCTCTGGTTTTGCTGGGGGAGGGTACTGATCCAGTTGACTCCGCTGGGCTGATTTCATGATTAATATTCGAGGTAGCTCATTCTAACAGCATAGTAGACAGAAAGGCATACCGTATCAGGATTGAAATGCTCCGTCCGTGGCACCTTCGCCTCAGGGAACAAATCCTTATGCCGTTCCAACGGGATCGGCGCCGAGAAGCGAAATGTCGTGTAGTCGCTCGCATTGGTCATTTCAAAGTTCGAATGAGGTGCAATTGGCGCAATGGTTAGAAAGAAAGGCCTTTCATGGCTCTCTGCAACTGCGTCGTCAAGCAAACCGATTGCCTTCTTCCTGAGGACGTCGATGGTGTGTTGTCCGGAGTAAGAAATGGGCGGGTCATGATTTCGTTGATAGACCGGGTGGAGATATTGGTAGGTGTATGGGTCCAGAACAAAGTCTGAAGTATTGAAGCCCTTGGCGAATGGCGAATTGTAGTTATCCACGGTGTGCGCGTTGAATAGCTTGCCAGTGTAGTAGGTGTTGTATCCGGCGTCTTGAAGCCACAATGGCAGCCAGTTTTCGTTGTGGCCTTCTGAGACGAATTTTGGATATCCTCCTAGACAATTGTGTAAGCGTAAGGGGTTGTCTTTGGTGTCCAAGTAACATACCATATGGTGGATAAATTTCCGTGACGTTGGTATTATGCGCCTGTTTTCCAGTCCACAGGCTCACGCGGGACGGACAGCACAACGCTGTTGTGACGAAGTGGTTCTTATAGAAGACTCCCTGATCTCTGATGTAGTGATTCGTATGCGGTGTATAGGACAAGGAGTCCATCTGCAAGTCTTGGTCATCTACTAAGATAAAAACAATGTTCGGACGCCCGTTGGTGTCACTTTGGCGGATAATATCCGGGATATTCCCACTGCTGCCATCCTGCAGCTGAAGAGGCGCTTGACCCAGGGCCAGCGCAGACGCCGCCAGAATTAAGTTAACAGTCAATATCTTCATGGTAGCCACGTCGTTGTAGACATCGTCGAGGACGGGAGACAGACAATGGCTTATGTACTGTATCATTGTTTAATTAATCTAATGCGAGACTAAAAGCACGCCATCCCAACACCGGAATATGTGCCGAATAAGCGAAGGCCCATGCTAGTACCCGCATGCTGTCCCGTCATGTCTTGTCGATCAGTGATTTTCCTTTTGCGATTGGCAGTGGCGTTGTGGATATCTACAATTCGTACGGTGCGACGCATGGACCAACACCTTATGTGAACCAGCGCTAGGCACTGACTGCTGCATAGTACATAGTAAGAATATAGAACAGCATGCTGTCTGTTATATACAATAAGCAGATTCTCAATATTGACGAACCCTATGTTGCCATCGCATTATTCGCTTCAGCCATAGTCTCGATCTGATAGCCCGACTTCGGTGGAATATTGCTCAATCCTCAATACTCTACAAGTCCAAACTTTGGTATAGAATACCTACAGGCCAGGCTCTTACTACAACCACAAGTAAGTTAGCTTGCCATGCCACTACTGTCCGACAAAATAAATCAGTCGCCAAGCACAATTCCCCACTCCAGCGCACAGCCCCATAAGGCTGACACCACCCAACTCCGCCTTGCCCTATATAAACCACCATCATCCCCATGAAACCCAAAATACCCAAATAATACACAAAATGACGTCCCCAGACCCACCAATCCCTTCAATCCCAGAGATAGCATTCATCTCCGGTCCTCTAGACATAGGCCCAGACAACATCTACTTCCACACCCACTACGTACCCAAAATCAACGCCGCCATTGAACGAGGACATCACTTCGTGATTGGTCCTGTCGCCGGCGTAGACAGGGCCGCCTTGGATTATCTCCTTGCATACCCAATTCCTCCATCACATATAACTATCTTCGTGACTCCTACTGAGAATATCCTGATGGGCGACGAATTCCGCTCTCGTGCAGTCAATGTACATGTTGTCGATGGAGGTATGAACATGACGACTCGGGATCGTGATGCGGCGATGACGAGGGCCAGTTCTTATGATATCCTCCGGTGGAGACCGAGGAAGGAGGCGAAGGAGTTCTACGGACGGCTGTATAGGGAGGGATATGTGACGAATACGGAGATGAATTGGAGGCGGCGGAGAGGAATTAGTGAGATGGAGATAGTGAGGGAGGAAGATGTGGGCATATTTCGCGACGAGAAGAAGCGTTCTGTGGGGAAACAAGCTGTTGACGCACTTTGCGGGTCTTTTCGTTCTGGTTCATGAACTTCTGGGTATTGATTTGGTGGTGGTGAGGTGCGGTTTATGAGGTCTAGCGTGTTCAAAGTTGTATAGATTCATTTATTGGCTATATGGTTGTACTTGGTATAAGAATGTGCATACAGGTACTTTTAAATGTGATATTAACGTTGAATAACACCTCCGTCTACTTTAATGCCATCCTTATAGAATAATCCAAGAACAAGAGGCCAAGCAGAACCAAACTTCGAACCAGACACAGTAATAATTGAATCTGTTCGTTCGCGATATAGCGGATTCGTTGGTAAGCTGACTCCCATCTAAAGGCGCTGAATCGAAGACGAAGGAACACTGTCAGGTGACAGAAGTCTTTTGACCGTGCAGACAACCTCACGAACCTTCGTCAAGGCAGGGAGCCACATGCACGTGAACAAACCAGGATGAGCATGCTATCAAGATGACCATCCCATAGTGTGGGGAGCATGAGCCAATTCTCAGCGAATGGGGCGAACTTCATATACTGTTCAGGTGTATATCCATCATGATGAAACGCGGCACCGTGTTCCCGCCGCGTCATTCCCTAATAGTAAGCGGGTATTGGAATTCGTGGTCTTCCCCTGTAGGGAATAGCGAGGGATGTCGAAAAGACAGGCGACTGTGGAGCCATAGCGACAGCTATAGCTTGCAACAGTCTCCCTAGATAGAAGCTTGACCCTGATTTTATAGAACCCTTCAAATCGTTCCCTCATGCCATCCGTCACATCACGTGTACAGTGTGACAGAACAAGCGAGGCGGTAACTTAGACGGAGAGAGAAGCACCCCTGCCCCGGCGTAGCGAAAGAGTCGCAGATAGTGTCAGTAGCATAGGATATTAACTGCCAATGATCTCTCAGCTCTCTCGAATGTCAGGATCTTCGGAACTGCGGGAATCGTAGGGCTCCCTAACAGATGATAGGGACTCGGGCGATTCGGAGCTTAGATTAATGGAAAGGTTATCCATATCATGGATAAGACTCTGCAAGCCTTGGTACCGGTAAGCTGACCATGGGCTTGAACTTGAGTCCGATTGGGTAGTCGTGTAAACCACATAATCGGCAGCTAGGGATGAGATGTCCGTCACCGTCCACAAAGCGCCCTCGTTTAGTTTCCTGAATATCTCGACGACCCTGGAAGGAACGAGGGATGGGTCCGGATTGTTTTGCTTCAAAACCAGTTCGATCGTCCGGAGGAATGCTGTACATAAACGACCCCACCCCAGACTCATGTGCCAAAGGCCCACCACACAGTCCTCCAGAATATAGCTCCACTTCGGTTCATGAGCATTCAGCTTCGACACTGAGTGAACCCCTGCGACACAAAAGTAGTGCAACATGACAACCGGAAGAGACTTCCATCCGTGGCAGCGTTTGAATAACAAGATCAAGGACCCCATGCCATCTAAAGCCTGCGACATTATTGTGTATGGATCAAACTCCTTTGGTTTCGGAATCTGACCATCCGTGGAGCCCAGGTTTGCACAGAAGATTTGGCATAGAGATGCAATGGTTGCATAGTAATAATTACTATAATATCCGTCAGTCACCGAAAACACAACGAGGTGGAAGGGGATGGCGAACTGTAAGCAGATTACGTGCGGTGTGGTATTATGTTCAAGTAGAAGAACGGGAGGCAGGGTGGCCTTCCACTGAAGTAGCTTTTGGTGCAATTGGCGACCGTACTCCCAATCATCATTGTTCATGACCGCATTGGGAAACCGAAGGGCAAACTTGGCAATCTGATGAACTATAGTAACTAGGTCAGACCTGAAGCACGCCGCCGTGAAGAAGAATGGCTGGGAAATAGGAGTCGTGAACGGATAGGGACTCCATTCAACGCCTGCATCTAATCCGGCCGCTTCAATTGGGGAGAATTTCACGGGCGGAGGCTCTTTCCAGGCTGGTACCTTTCTGTAAACTTGAGATGCAAGGCTGTGTGGACGAGTTAGTAACAAAAAATTTGAAGAAAATATGTGCTCTCTCACCCTTGAACATCGTACACCGCCCAGGCAACTAACTTATGAGACCTAGCAAGGTGTCCATATTCATCCGGTGCGTCGCCATAGAAATATGATGGAGACTCATGCTGAAGTCCTAGGTTTAGGCATAGTTGAGCTCCATGCATAATATACTGGGTACCAAATCTGTCCAGGCCAAAGGTGCAACAGAGTAACCCGATCAGGATACTGGACTGCGCAGTGGGAAGACTCTTAAGGTGTTTTTCGACCTCCCACAGACGCTGGATTTCGGCATATAAATCCTTGCTGAGCAGCTTTTCCTCTCGTCGATCGGTGATTCTATCTAAATTGTAAGATAGACTCTGAACCCCTAGTTAGTCGTCACTTCACTCCGGTCGATGGCCACACGTACACAGCCAAAAAAGAGTAATACGGTAACCAATAATGCGGAGCAAAACTTTCCGTGTCCACATTCCAAGTCGCGGACGAACATCTCCTTGTCAATCAGTTGCCAGGTCGGGTTCTCCCACGTAAAGTACAGGGATAATAGATGGCTCGCCGTGTCATTGTTCGCCAGCGAGGTCCAATGATGAATTCCAGTTATCTGAATGATAGGCTTCTGCACAAGGGGTTGGGTCTTACCGCGGGCATGAGATGCCCACGCGGCAAGCATTCGGTACAATGATAAGCCATGTTTGGACGGGGACGGGCTTCGGTCCGCAGGAGATCCTAGCGCCAGAAGCGGAGCAAGTATCGTCGGCGTACCTTCAAAATGTTGCTGGATGCGTATTAACATCGTTCCCAACGTCCAACACTTGGCCGTATACCTGACCCACGGACATACATACAGTTATCAATTCTTCAATCAGCTTGAACTTGGATGGATCCTCGCTGCTGTCCGTAATGATTCGTTGCAACAGGGACTCATAGGACTGGATCTTCGCTTGGACGGTTTCCAGGGCCCATCTTTGCTGTTCCCTCTTTGACCCCACGTAGGTACAGGGGAGGCCTAATTGGCGACACTGTTTGCATCGAGGCTTTTGGCCGTCACACTTGGTCTTCCTCTGATGACATGGGGCACACGCCCGGCTGGTGCGTTGGCGGTGAGCAGTGACGGGGGCGGTCCCTAAGCGCGGAATCCGGATCTTAGGGTTCCCCGCGCTAGAGGTCTGGACTGGGTCGGAAGATGGTTCCACGCTGGACGCGCCCATGCGCGAGAGCGCACCGTCGGTGGGATCACTCAGCATGCTAACGTTCGTAGTACTCGACCGGAAGAATGCAGAGGATACCGGTCATCCATTGATAGCTCCGTCTCGTGGTAGAGCCCGTAGAGCGGGAATTGCCCGAAATAAGGGTTGTCAGTGCGGTGACGCCATTAAGTGTGGCGGTACTGATTGAACGGGGGGGCGCTAGGGACGTGGGTGGAGGAAAAAAGAGGACTTTTCCGGTCTTAATGGGAGGCTGCCACTCAGTGGAATCCCATCGCATCGGGGAGTACAACGGTCACGTGGCACTTCCCGGCCAATGAGGCCGGCCCGGAGCCCTATGGATCACGTGGAGTCAGGGCTGCGGTCGCTTGTCGTCACGATGCAATCATTGCCTGACATTTTGCCATCCTGATATATTGTGGAATTTGACCTCTGGAATGGATGAACAGTTGCATCTTCACCGTATAAATCCGGGTGTTCCTCCAGGATATTATATCCGAAAGGTTATCTGGCGTCCGCCACTTGAAAGTCAAGCCTCATGACGATATAAGAACGTGCCATATATCTGGGGTTAGTGACATTCTAGCTACGTAGCTAATGGTCGGAAATGGTAGGGATCGACCTGGTACCTTTTCGGTGATTTCTCTAGAGGTCAGGGTCCGTGGGAGTCATGGACCTATTGGCACGCGGAGAATTCATTTGTTGCTTTTTTTCCTTTTTTTTTTTTTTTTTTTTTTTAAGAATCATCCAATGATCGTCAACGCTCCCTATCATACTCCCTCCATTAATACGATATACAGTGTAGTGATTCCTCATTAAGTTACCCAGCATGGAGACTCTCCGCTTCGTTCACGTTGATATATATATCGGTAATTGCGAACAATGTGATTGGAGTGCTTGCAACACCAACATCCGATTGTCGGGGAATACATTTCGTAGTGGGTATAAGTTGAAGCACTAATTTCTTGTCAAAATATCTAGGGTCGTAAGCTCTCCGTGGGGGAAGAGATGGGGATAACAGCTGCTCCGAAAATCGGCGGAATGGGGAGTAGACTGAGCAGTATCGGATTAACGCTCAATGATCGAGGCACACATATAGAGATATGTTATTGAGGGCCTAGGAACAAGAAAGCCTCGCCCTTATTCAATTGTCACTCGTACCGCGGTGCTTCATCGACTTAACAAAAATGTCTCCTCTCCATCAATCAGTTCCTGATGCTAGGATCAAGAAAAGGGACGTTGGAGCGAGTAACCTTTTGCGTAAGTGACCCAGCCTCATGATATTTGTTGCCCTTTATCGCGTTGTCTAACTGTTCCTACAATCCAGTTGGTGCTAGCTTGAATATGTTCGAGTACGTTTTTCCCTGGTCTGCAATTTGTTGATTTCGTACTGATCCAATAAAAGAGTCACCACACTCGGACAGGTCAGTCTATCAAGTCTCCCTCCTTCACCCGATGCTTGTCTAACGGAGAACTAGCCACTGGAGGTCATCAAGACCACAATGGCAGCCAATCGATCGGATTCATTTATCACAGCCCTCAGACGTGTCTGGTCACGAGGAGGGATTGCCGGTTGTACGCCGCCCACACTGATCACGATACACGAACGTTTAAATCACTGACCCCCGCCGATAAACTGAGCAGATTACCAAGGCCTAATCCCGTGGGCCTGGATTGAAGCGTCCACGAAAGGCGCGGTTTTGCTTTTTGTGGCCTCCGAAGTCGAGTATCACTCGCGGACTGTCGGGGCCTCCGAGTTTCTGTCCGGCATCGCAGGAGGCATGGTCGGTGGTGCAGCCCAGGCATACGCAACGGTCGGGTTCTGTACCTGTATGAAGACAGCGGAGATTACTAGACAAAAGCAAGCCGCAGCGGGGCTGAAACCACCGGGTGCCCTGGAGACATTTGTCACCATGTTTCGGACGGAGGGATTGCGCGGAATTAACAAAGGAGTCAATGCCGTAGCAATTCGGCAGGTCACCAATTGGGGGTCCCGGTTCGGCTTCTCGCGACTGGTTGAAGATGCGATTCGCAGAGCCACAAACAAAGGGCGAGAGGAGCGACTCGGTGTTGTTGAGAAGATACTGGCCTCGGGCGTTGGAGGCGCTCTGGCTAGCTGGAACCAGCCCATCGAAGTGATTCGGGTAGAAATGCAGAGCCAAAAGGCCGATCCCAATCGCCCCACAAAGCTCAGCATTGGCAGCACGTTCCGGTACATATATGCGCAAAGTGGGATACGGGGCCTGTACCGTGGAGTCACGCCACGCATCGGTCTAGGAATCTGGCAGACCGTGTGTATGGTGGCGCTTGGAGACGTGTAAGTCCAACCCACATGAATAGAAAAAATGCCTCTCACTAATAAATACAGGGCCAAGGAAATGGTCGAATCTATAACGCAAAAGAATGCCTCACATTGAGTATGTATAAGGACTGGTAATATTGGGTTGGCTCCTGAGTCTTTGTAGATCACTAAAAGAACGATTATTTATATTTTATACTATTTGAATAATGTAGATATTTGGATGACGCTAGTACTAATCGGGCCTGCCATCTATATCAGAGTCTCGAGGAACTTCATCATTCACTGTTTAGACTCTCGTCGCGTCGCTTTGTTTTGATTTTTCTTTCTTTTTCTTACCACTCACTCACGTCTTCGTGCTTTTGCCGTTTCATCTTTCTTCCCTCACAACACCATCACCATCATCACCGTCACCACTGCCCGCTGCCCGCTGCCGCTCAAGTTTCCAGAGTGAAAAATCAAACTTTCTGGTCTATTGACCTAGTCGAAATAAAATTTTACATATTGTCAGGGGGTCACAGTAGTTGCTGATTCCCCTACAGTGCCTGTGCTCTTGTTCTTCTTGCCTCTCGCCAAGGGACACAGCAGAAGCTGATCCCACTACGGCGTTTGTGCCCTTGTCTTTCTTTCCTGTCAACCTCTCGTGACCCTCGCTTCTCTTATCTCTCGATCCCCTTCGACTTTTGCAAGGGAAACGGCAGCAGCCGGTCCCACTAACGCAAAATGTCTAAAGGGCTTTTTAGCAGGGGAGGCTCGACCGTTAAGTTCCCGGTCAAGTCCATCATATATCATGGTTTATATGAGGACACCGCCATGAGCAAAGAGATCGCAACTGATCCCCCAATCTATCTTATACTGTCTTCGGAATTTGTGAAGCTCCGTCAGGGTGCCTCTACCGCCCAGGGACGCAGCCGCTCTTTCTGGAATATCACTTTCCACATTTGACTCACTCGAAACAAAGGAGGACAGGCTCGTCTACACCTTCGAGTCCAAGCTCGATCTCGTGGGCGAAGGCGATACTGAAGGTCCCGGTGATTTCCCAAATCCATTAACGTACCCACTAGTAGCAGCATCCTTCCTCCATAAGGTTGTTGTGACCACACTGGGCTTTCCCAGTCCCAAGCTCTGGGAAACACAATCTGAGCTGGTCCGTCAGGCCCTGCTAGGGAAGCTCGCCCTTTCCAAAGAGCAGGAAGAGTACATTGCTCTTAACCGCAATGCTATTAATGAAGAGGCCGAGGCAGAACATAAGTGGCTCACTGTCATCGGTTGCCTGGTTAAGAGTGTTGCCGTTGGAGACCATATTCTTCTCGGAATTTGGCCAAAGAAAGACCGGCCGTTCCGGATATATAGAGGCTGCACTCTGGTGCTCCGTGGTGAGCACTGGTTTAGAAAGGTAAATGCCCAGGACTATCCGATTCCTGGCCAGAAGGGGGTCCCCGAAGACTGGATGGCCTCTGTCACAGAGAACTCCCCAAAATGGAGTGCATTAATTGATGCACCCGCACATGCCGTCCTCTTAAATGACGTGGACGTCAGGCTTGTTGGAGAAGTCAACGAAGACATGGTCAAGGTTCACCCTGTGGCCAATCCAATGGTCCAACTTGAAATGCTGACCTCCACCAGAAAGCTCTCGGAGCAATGGGGCGAAGAGAACTTCGACACAATGTGTCGACAGTTCGAAGACCAGGAAGCCACAATCCCTAGTGGAAGCACAACAAAGCTTCCTCTAAGTTCAATGTTCTTGCCTTCGACACCTAGGGTCCCTACCCACGACCCCTGGGACACCTCCATCTCCGACATCAACGCCCTTGTGCCGAAAGGCTGGAATCTTAATGAGGCGCAGACTCAAGCAGCTACCCAGTTAATGACACATTCCCTCTCACTGGTGGTGGGACCTCTGGGCACAGGAAAAACACGGACGATTGCCGCAGCCGCCATGCTCGTCACTCAGATCATGCAGCGTGGGTCGGTAGGAAAGGCCAGATTGGCCGTCCTAGTGCCGACCCACGCTGCAGCCGCCGCTGTGATGGACCAATTGTCCCCTGCATTCGAAAGTAATCACTATGGCAAAGAAAAGCTTACGCGTCTCCGGGGCAGAGCCGACTCAGAAGCGCGGCTTTTTGCCGGAGTAACTGCTCCCGACCATGATATTACGCAGATGATTGCTTGTGCCAAGGAGAGTTCTAGCACATACCGTCAGTTTCTTGATGGCATCGGGACCATTCAGGCCTCCGGCCGGTTGAAGAGCCATCTCAAGGACTTCAACAAACAACGGCAGGAGCCGATTAGGGCGTTCATGAAGGGTGTGCAAGTGGTCGTGACCCTGCCCCTAAACGTTAGGGAAATGATTCGGCGGGAATTTAATCCAGAGTTCGTCATCTTTGACGAAGCCAATTTCTTCCGTGACCCGGAGATATTTCACGTTCTGGGTCACCTAAGGCCGGATGCCCGTGTTCTCTTTGTAGGTGACGACAAACAGTTGTCACCCCCTGTGTTTACTACCGAGGGGATTACCGCATGGTCAGTTTCGGTGTTCAAGCGTCTAATCAACAAAAAGTATCATCATACGCTGCTGAACGTGTCGTATAGGTCCCACAAGATCCTATACCGACCGACCTCCGTGACCTTCTACGACGGCAAGGTCCGAACCTTCAGCGATGGGCCCTGTATAGACTTCGGGATAAACGCGGCAAGCCCCCTGGTGGTCCGACTGGGTAACATGACCTGGACTCTGCCAGGGCTATCTCACTTCCTCTACCTTGCGCGTGTCGAAGGTGATGCAAGGAAGGATCCCTCGGGATCCTGGTTTCATAGCCAGGAAGCCGAGCTTGGGGTCACACTGGCCCGTATTCTTATGGATAGAGGTGTTCGTGACATTCTAATTATGACCCCATACCGGGCACAAGTAGCCGAGGTGAAAAAGGTTTGGGAGAAGAGATATCCCGGTATTCAGGTCCACCCAAGGGTCCAGACTGTCGACGGTTCCCAAGGGTCAGAAGCGGACGCCGTGATCGTCCTGATCACGCGCAATCGTGGATCTGTCAGATTCCTCCAGTCAACGAAACGGGCCAACCTTATGTTTTCGAGGGCCTGTGTTTCCCAGTACGTTGTTGGCAACTGGGAGTGGGTCGGTAGCCGGAGATTTATAGAGACTGCCAAGAAATTCTTTACATACCTAAATGAGGCCGATCGTGTCCTCAATAGGACAAATTATTATACCGTCTACCCGAAGACGGAGTAGATGTCGGGCATGGTGGGCGGTGCCTCCAAGGGAAACAGCAGTGGTGTCGACATCACGAGAACTTAAGTGGCATCAGCTACCACTGTTTCCCTTGGCAAAGGTTACGAGAGGGCGAGTATAAAGAGACACAGATACTACTATCTGAGGCTACTAAATTTATTGGGTTGCATTATCGTTAGGCGACCAACCCTGTGACTGACACATTACTGAGTGACTGAGAGGGCCCTACTTTTAGGCACCGAGAGGGCTGGCAGCCACGTGCCCCTCCGACAAACGATGCAAAAGCCTCCATCTTTATGTCCGACATCTTTGACATGGGTTCAACTCCTATGTGTGTTTTAAGCTATCGCTTAAGACAATTGTGTATGCGTTCTCATCCCGGACAAATCTCCGTGGGGCTGCTAGCTCTCCAGCTTGTTGTTCACACCGGAATTGTATCACTCGTTAACACAACCGTGGTTAATATCACACATCCAATGATTGGCTCGGTTCGCTTGCTTCGGCCAAAATCCGGTCCTCAGCCGCTCGGTGAGATTCCGAGGACGGCAGACCTTCATTGTTTGAGCCTGAGCTACCCCGGTGGCCAGGTTTGGTGAGTGGAGCCCGTGGGGTGTCGCATGCGGAGAATCTCCCCGGAATCGGGCCACGCACACAGCTGAATCTCACGGTTTAATATACGTATTAGTATTCTTCATTCTCCGGATGATGATTCATTTGCCAGATAACAACAGGGCCGGTCCCGGCTGGGTATCGGCTCATCACGTCAGCCCTCTCGTTGATACACCGTGCTGTCGGCCGGTCACTAGGCGGTCGGGTTCGGTCACGTTTAATGCCTCATAGACTAGAGCGTACAGATGTCATCCTTGGGTCAAGGCGCCCATAGCAAGCCAATCGCGCATTGGCAACGCTAAGCATTTGTCGGCTCCCCACTTCGACTGGATTTGGCCCCCGGGTTCCGACATGGTTATTGGAGGGTTTGAAGACAAGCACGACAAGCATTTCATACATTCTCTGCCAAGTTCCATTGTCCTAGTGTCTGGTGATTAGGACCTCCCCCCTCTGCGGGTCTCGCAGGATTCTGTGCGAGCGAATCCAGCAGTACTGGGCTACGGAAGGTCCAGTGCGAGAGGGCCGAATACCCGTCCACTTCCTCGGGATTAATGGCCCTCTTCTCGTCTCGGCCGTTATGCCTTTCCGGCTCTATGAAGGCGGTGGAAACTCAGAGACGTTGCTAGCTTTTTGCTCTCTTAAATTCTTCTCTATTCACCCCATAATCGTTCCCTTCAGTCGGTCACAGTCGACTTAAGCCATTGATTACAACTTGCCAGAAGAAAAGAAAAAGACGTCATGATGCAAGGCGAGGCACTTCGCTTTGCCCAGATCTTCTTGATCGTGTGCCCGTCCTTTATTCTCTTCGGTTACAATCAATCCGGTGTTGGAGGCTTGACAGACTTCCCTTCGTGGGTGAGGCAGTTCCCTGAGATTGACACAGTCAATACCACAGGTGCTCAGAAATCCCACAATGCTACAGTGCAAGGCGCCGTGGTTGCTTCTTACACCCTTGGTGCTCTTTTTGGGTCCCTGATCTGTACGTGGATTGGCGACATCCTCGGTCGGCGTCGAACTATCTTTGCCGGGGCATGCATTGCCCTAATAGGCCAGGCATTAGAATGCTCAGCTTATGCTCTGGCACAATTCACAGTCGGCCGGGTAATCCTCGGGTGGGGTGTGGGTATGCTGAGCGCTACAGTACCGGTCTGGCAGTCAGAGTGCTCACCGGCGGATAAGAGAGGGAGAAATGTTGTGTTAACAGGCATGTTTATTGCCTTTGGGTTCGCTCTGACACAATGGATCAACTTCGGTTTCTATCATATGCAGGAAAGCTCCGCGTCATGGCGGGGGTCACTGGCAATCCCAGCGCTGTTCTCTTTGACTATCATGGGTAGCATCTTCTTCCTGCCAGAATCTCCTCGCTGGCTTGTTCTCAAAAATAGATCCCATGCGGCACAGCAGACTCTCGCCTGTTTGAGACAGAAGGATGTGGTTTCTCTCGAGATTATGCACGAATTACGTGGAATTGAGGTCTCCCTAGAAGAATCATCCAGCGGTAACATGGGACTCAAAGATATCTTTACCATGGGAGAGGAGAAGCTCTTCTACAGATTCCTTCTCTGTATTCTCTTGCAATTCTTCCAGCAGATGACTGGGGGTACACTCATTTCTGTCTACATCCCGATCATCTTCGAAGATGATTTACACTTAGGCTCCAGTTTAGCAAAGGTTCTTGCCGCATGCGCTTTGACATGGAAATTTCTCTGCTGTTTTGTCGGCTTCTATGTTGTGGACCGCCTTGGACGCCGGGCTGCCTTTATGATCAGTGGTGGTGGCATGTCCATGTGCATGCTGGCGCTGACAGTATCCAATTCATTCTCCAACAACCATACTGCGTCTATTATCTCGGCTCTCTTTATCTTTATATACAATTTCTTCCTTCCAGTGGGATTTTTGGGGGCGAACTTCGTTTACCCGGCGGAGGTTGCCCCGGTTCGTCTGCGTGTCGCCATGCATTCCTTTTCAATCGCCAATCAGTGGCTATGGTAAGCATCCGTGCCCTATTATTGAGGGATGAAAAATACTAATCTAATTTATCGCACTAGGATGTTTGTAGTCGCCATGATTACTCCTACCGCGATCGCCGACATTGGCTACCGCTACTACATCGTATTTACCGTCATTGGCGCTCTCATTCCGCCTGTAGTTTACCTCTTCTATCCGGAGACAATGAACCGATCCCTTGAAGAAGTCAATCAGATCTTCCATGACGCGCCCTCGATTATGTCCGCCGTGAAGATGTCCAGAACCCTCCCTATTGGTGATAGCATCATCGGATCGCTCGAAGGAAAGAAAATGACTGAAGAGATTGAATGAGGCATGCCAGGTGTTCTTACTGAGGTGCATCAGGGCACTACGAAAGAATACGAGCATCTTAGATAGAAGAGGTGGTAGAGGTAGCTGAAGATATGCTTTTCTTTCTTTTCTTTCAACTTTGCTCTAAACTGTGGTTTCTAGCAATCCTAGGCTAGAAATACTATGTACATACTCTGTACCGTGTAAATGTCAGTAATGTGTTAGTCACCCCACAAGACCTCTTGTCCTAGTGCTATCAACTAACCATCTCTATTACCACCGTTACTGGAGCCTTAGAGCTGTGACATGATGTTGTTCTGGACTCTAGGGGTTCATTAGACGGAAACAGCAGAAGCTGATCCCACTACGGTCCTCTATCTTTCCGTGTATTTCTCTTCTTTCTCTCTTGACATACGCTGAGGGAAACAGCAGTAGCTGGTCGCACTACAGCAAGCTGCAAGGGAAGCTCCGCTAGGGTACCTCTACCGACCAGGGACGCAGTCGCTCATTCGACATTAACAATAAAATACCACGATGGGCTCTTCGGTGAATCTAATTAATCTTATCTACCGGCTTTTCTTGGCCCATATTCCCATCGACACAGATATTGACATTGACTCGCGACTGCCTCGCACCATCCGCTCTCTAACCATTGAACAACCCTCCAAAAGCCTCCTTAGGGCGTCTTTTTATTCCGCTGCCGAATGATATGTCCATACTTATAGAAAATATAAGGCACAGGCGTCATCAGGACCGAGATGCATCCCAGCAAGGTGAGTGACCAATGTACGCCCAAATTTCCATACATCGGAATCGACACGATGACCATCGCGCCAGCAGCGATATAACGGAAGAAAGTTGCACTCACTAAGGCACTTGCTGCGAAGAGCTCATACGTGTCGATCAGGTACTGATATGTGGAAATAAAGATTCCTTGGACAGAGAATCCGAAAGCCACCGAGGCGACTAGCGGCGACCAGTACGAGATAGAGGGATAGCTGGTCCAGCCCATCCAGAAAAGAGAGATTGGTAGCCAAGGCGCTCCGTACATAGCGAACCAAAGTCGTTCCTCTGGTGGCAACCCATTGTGTCCATTTTCGATCGCATTTTGAAGCCGCTTCTTGTATGAGAAGTAAATATGCGGCACCATGGCAAAGGCGATCAGGAATCCGATGTTCATGCCGATGAATGTCAGGCCCACAGACCCTTGGGTAAAGCCATATGTTCTACCAAAGATGAACTCATAGCCCGTCAGAAACCCGAATAGGACGATGTATACCACGACCAGATACATGGTAAAAAGTGCTACCATAATCTCCCGGAAGAATAAATGGAAGGGACGGGAGCAGCTGTGCATCAACCGAGTCACGAGCGATGTCTGGCGAAGCTCAATTTCCGCCATGAAACGCTGGTCACCGGTAATCTCACGCAATTGTTTTGCCTTCCACTGCAATAGTACCGGACCATAGGTTTCTGGAACGAACAGGAAGATAGCGCCGGTCACCAATGCAGCCATGATCAGCGTGCACCATTCAGTCCAGCGCCAGCTGATATGCGTGCTTTGGCCAATGAAAGCTCCAACCATTGGAGCTAGGAACGGCCCCAGGAAGGATAGCGTGCAGCAAACTGGAAAGGCGTATGTGCGGTCCATAGGGTCAAAGATATCCGCCATACTGCCACCAAAGGTGGTCATCGGTGTACATCCGAACAGTCCGGCCAGGAAGCGGAAGGCAAGCTGGGCTCCAAAATTCGGAGCGAGACCTGAGGCCATAGTAAAGATCATTAGAATGGACAGCGTCGCTATGTAGACCGGGTTCCGCCCAACAGTCTCAGAAAAAGGTGCTGCTACCAGAGAGCCGAAGCCGAATGCGAACAGGAATAGGGCAGTCGCGAGAGATTCGGCGACCTCGCTGACTCCGAACGCCTCCTGCCCTTGTTTGATCACAGTGGAGTCGATAGAGGAAGCCCATCCAACAAGCATGCCCGTTGTGCCGACAATGCCCAATGTCGCCCATTTCCGCCCTGTAGACCAGTTTTTGGGGTTGAGCTGGTCGTCCGGACCATCAAAACCGACAATGAAAAGTGTTTTAGTATTGACACGCTCACAGATTTCGGAGGCGCGGCGGAGGTTGACTCCAGGAACAGTCACTCTCTGGCCATCGTGAAGGACGATTCCGGGCGTGGAGTATGGAGATTGGCCGTGTCCGTCCATTGAATGGATGCCTTTTTCCAATCTGGCATCATCGGCATCCTCCAAAATATCATCGGTCGGCTGGACGTGACGATCACCAGCAGCGGCATACGGACCGTGCAGCTTAATGCTTTCTTGCAGGTCTCTGCGCATACGTCGGTACTGGCGAAAGGACTGCATCGTTGCGAGGCGTTCAAGACATACGCCGCAGAATAAAAAAAAGAATTGGGAGGGAGGCAATTAACTAAGCAGCATCTGTCAAATGTTTTACTCCTCGGCTAGAATAAATGTGCTCTTTTCAGAGTATTTATTTCTAGTGGTGCTTCCATTGCGTCAACGCGAATTCCGCCCTACCCGACTTTTCCGTCAAGCCCGACTTAGCCGCTGAATGGCTTCGAAAATCCGTATTCGGCGCCGAAGGACGAGGAAGGGTTTACAAGAGGTATGTGAGTCTATGATATAATTCTCCTTGAATTATTAGGTACCAGGTTCATTGACTAATACTATAAGTAGACGCATACTAGCACTTGCTGATCGTGTAAATAATCCTCAATTTCCTGCATTATCTATATCTGTGACCACCCGCTTCACCCTCGTCGAAAAACGGAACCTGGGTGTCCAAGAACACATTCCAATCCCAGTCGAAGTTATCTGGTAAGGTCAGATCACCGGCTGCCCCCAGCCAGGAAGCGTCATTGAAGGCTTGGGATGTTGTTGAACCTTGTTCGGTCAGCCCTGAGTCTTCCTGTTGCATGCTATCTCGGAGAAGAGTCAAGTCCCGTTCTTTTTTGTTCTGGGATAGGCGAACCAATGATTCTATAGTCTCCAGCGCGGTGTGTAGGGTCGGCGTGCTGTAATGCCTGGTGATGGCCCTGAATGAGCGCAGCGCTGGACCGACGTACGACAGTGATTCCCTAGTGTCAATAGCAAGCAAGATACAGAGAAATTGAAAGGGTATATTGGCGACATGCCACCAAGGAGAGCGATCCTCTGCCAGGCGTACTGCGGCTTCAAGGCCGTCATTGCCTAGTCGGATTATGCGGGTAAGAATGTCATTCGATATATTGGACGAGGCGACTCTCAGACGACGATAAATTGTGAGTGCCAGATTACTTTGGGATAGTATCAAGGCATCATGGGAGAGCGCCAGACGCTCAACACGACTGAGTGCATCTTCTAGGTCGGAAAGCTTATTGTTCTGGTCAGGATCCAGTCGTTCGGAGATCTGGTACATGGAAATGAGGTCCGTGGTGAAGTCACCCGTTCGCGGTAAAGGTGGTTTGCAAGAGACACCTCGTAGAATAACGCGCGATCGGCCATATTCATACGAGATCCATGAATTCAGCACTGTGGCCACCCAGAATAACCGTCTTTGACTCTCATCATTTACGCTAACGTCTGCGGTGTCAGAATAAACCAAAGACACCAGTTCCGGATCCTGGTGAGCCCCGATGGCCTCTATGATGTGCATGGTGGAACAACTGGCCATCCATGAAGCATGGGGACAGTTGGTGCTTCGAAGATATATGGTCCGTAAGATCCAGGCGGTGGCATGATGCAGGAGAGTGGTCTTTGAGATCCGGGTGGTCTCAAGCATCTCCTTTGCAGATTGCACCAGTGCTCCTTCTTTCGGGTGTTCCTGGTGGCCTGAGTACAAGGAGCCCAATGCCGCGACGCCACAAATAATGGGGTCATAGCTGGTCGCAGTTGCAGGATCATGCCATCTGGCAACAATCTTTTGCCTTAACATGTCGGGGTCCAGGACCGCATATACCGGATGTATCTTCTTTAAATAATGGCTAGCCAAGTCTTCCATTTCCTCTTTTGAAATCAGATCTGTAAGATTGGTGAAGGGCTCCAGAGGCTCATCCCGTGGACCTAGGTTCCAGCTAAAGCCGTACACCTTGGGAGCACCCTGTGGATTCAACCTCATCCCCAGGAGATGGGGGAAAGCGGTTCCTGAGTTGGCCTCCATGTGTTCTTGGTTAGCATCAACTCTGTCGAGAAACTTTGGTGAGTCTTCTTCCTCGCTGGGCCTTGCGGAAGATTTGGAAGCTGTAGGTTTTCTCCGTGGATGAGGCTTGAAGGTGCACTGATATTCGTATCGCAAACAGTAAGTGCAAGGCTCATGGCCGTCACATTTCCTCTTGCGCAGTTTGCACGTTTCGCACGCTCTTTTGGCGCGTTGCCGGGTCCTTATCCGACCGGAATCATCGGTATTCAACGACATTACGCTGCACTACACGGTTATCGCGGAAAGAAGGGGATCTATCGCAGTCGACGTTGGTCTATCAGTGGGGGGTTCGGGAGAGTCAGAACGACGGGGTCAAAAGTACAAGGGTTATCGGGCAGTCGGAATAAATGTTAACTCCGACGCGCGGCTCCAACGCTGCAACTGGATAACCCTAATTCGGGATCCCGTTATCCCCCGACGGGTATCTGCTAGGATTGGAATCCTTAAGCGATGATACCATACCTGCAGAATGTTATTTTTCTGCTTTTTCTGCAGGGCGCACTGTCCACTGCAAAGGCTGCACATCCCGACTAGCGTGCTTCCTTTCGTGCCATCCACCCACCCTCTCATTGGATACTGTCTTGCGGATGCATCGCCGCGGATGTGACATTATCAAGCGCTGACATGCATTAAAAGCTCATTCAGTATGTTACAATCTTCTAGAGTCGTCGACAGTGATCTATCCCGACTTTGCCGCTCATTCCACCTCATCCGTTGGTATCACATTGGATGCAATTGGCTTCAGGTTGCATGTGTCGTTATCCGGCAAGGTTGGGTTACAATCAGGGAAAAGAGCATCCTTGGCATGCCCATGGCAGTGAGTCAAGCTGTCTTGCTGAAGGGAAGGATATAAAGGGATGGAAATCCTTGGGGAGTATGCCTCTACATTTCAACAACCATTCTTCTCAAGATTCTTGAACCGAACATAATCATCTCTAGACTATAACTACCTGCCTCTTCATAATGCGTGTCGCGACACAGCTAAGGGTCGGCATCGTCGGTGGCGGATGGAACGGATGCCATCTTGCTTTGGAGCTCAAGAAACAGGGCCACCGAGTTTCTTTGTTCGAGCAGAAGCCTGATATCTTTCAAGGCGTCTCAGGAAACTTTGGTATCCGCTTGCACAAGGGGCCACACTACCCTCGGTCCAAAGCCACTCGAGACAGCTGCCGTGAAGCCTTGGTCAAGTTCTGTGAGACGTATCCCGAACTAGTCGTCTACCATGAATCTGCGATATATGCACACGGCGAAGCGGATGCTCTGGGGAACCCATCAAAGGTCACAGATGAGGCATTCAGGGATGTTTGCTACGAATCTCCTGAGTGTACTACGGTTGATCCGAAGGCGAATGGTTTCCAGGGCCTCATCAGCGCATACAATCTGGACGAACCCAGCGTCGCTATTGGCGACCGACTCCGGAATGCATTCAAAGAGAAACTGGGTCGTGCAGGCATCTACGTGCACCTCAATGCGACCGTCGACCGTATCATCCACACCGAGGACACCAACCGCATTCAAACCGGGGACGGGCAGTACGTCTTTGACGTAGTGATCAACGCCACCGGGTATACCAGCCTTCTGCCACAAAATATTGCAGATGCTCTTCCCGTCGATATCGGCATCACCTATCAGACCTGTATTGCTCTCGTTTACGAAGACCAGCAGCCACAGGAAAAGCCTCTTTCCTTCATCGTCATGGATGGCTGGTTTCCCTGCGTGATGCCGGCGATCGACACAAACGAGCCCCTTCAGAAGAAGTATATCTTGACACACGGCAGTTACACCATCCTCGGATCATTCGACCGTCACGAGGAGGGTCAAGAGCTTCTGGATAGTCTGGACGAGGAAGCTATCGCTGCTCGGATCAAGCCCCACTGTGAGCGGGAGATTACCCGGTTCTGGCCTGGATTTCTCGATCGGTTCCACTACCGCGGCTGGAAGGGCAGTGTTCTGGCCAAGTTAAAGACCACATCCGAATTCCGAAGCAGTTTGACCTTTGAGAAAGACGGCGTGATCCACATCTTCCCCGGCAAGGTGAGCAACGTTATAACGGCTGCCGAGGAAGTGGTTCCTCTGATCAATGACATTGCGCGCCGACGGCACGGTGTGGTTCGGGAGTGGAACGGCGTGCGCTTCACTGTGAGCAGCGCCTTCCACACCCACGGCAAGGAGATTGGCGATAAGCCAGGGCTGGGCGAGCACCACACTAGCAACTTGCAGACCTATGTTTCACTGGTGACTGCAAATTAAGTGGGGCTCGGTGACTTTCCGATAGCAAGTCGTTTCGTTTAGCGCTAATGATTTCCTGATTACTACAGATAGATGCTTTAGATATTAGAGAATGTGATTTTCAGTTTTAGCAAATAGAGCACCAGACCCTATATTACTCACAAGACTAGATCAAATGATTGACGTCGAGCTATCTAAGCCCTCCAGCGAACCACCCTCCAGCACATTTCCCCCAAATAATCAGAAAGCACGAACCGCACGAGAATGGCTACGCATTCGCAATCCAGCCAATATGTTATAACATGTTAATATATCTAAAATCAATCGCGAACATAAGCCTCATATCCACCCAATCACTTTCTTCTCGGCATAAGGCAAATCCGGCTTAGCGGAGATCGACAGGGATTAGGGCTGGCTCTAGACTTATCACCGAATTAAATACCGTGCATGATGCTCGACCCACCGACCCTACAGAATGTGCAAATTAATGAATATATTAGCGGCAGGGATGTTCGCCGCTCCGGCCATGATTTCGCTCGTATTCCTTATCTATCACTCCTACAAGTATGGGAGGGGCACAGAGTGTCTTATCCAGGCCTACTGTTTGATATCAGCAAACAACCACGAAGAGATTAACCGTCTGTGTTGAACTGCCGATTGACTTCTGAGCTTGCTCTATGGCTGGTCATTTCTGTATGAGAAAAACCCGGATAATGCCCACGACGAAGGATATCCGGACTAGAGAATTAATAATGCTATACCTACCAACCCGGAAGAAGAGACAACGGCTGCTCCACATGGCTCCAAAATAGCTGCATACATGAATTTTCTATGATCCTAAACGTGTTAGGCCTCAGACTCACATTGCAATGGTAGTAACTGTTGGAACTCTGCAGTGTCGAACGCACGTCCGTCCGAGGACCGAAACACGCTAAGTTCAATGCCGACGTACCGGCCGAGCTAAAATATTGAAGAGCGTTACAAGAGGGCAAGTCCCTCCGGTTCTAGCTGCAAGGTTGCTGATCTTGCCCATCCATCCTTGCATCCTGTTATCTATGGTGGGAGTAGAATCCTCCCGGGTAAGCCAATCCGAGTAAATGACCGTCGGAACGAGCCGAAGCTCTCATTGCCATCAATAAGGAGCTCAATTACGTGAATCATAGCTGGGATTAATTTGAGGTGATTGGATGTACGTTTCTGTGAGAGCTTTCTGTGGTTCCGGTGCAATATGGGTTTTTGGGTAGCTTACAAATACCATATAACGTTCCAATCTGATTATCTCACCCAGAGTGCCATTGCCACCTGTATGCGGTGCTCGAACAAGTGACGAGGTAATAATCCCGTTATGGGATGAGAGCTTACATGGATTGTTTAACGCTCCCGGGGAGAGAGATCCTTTACAGGGTTAAAGATGCTCTAACGAAGGCTTTCAATAACAACTGAGTCATTCTTTGAGTGATACTCAATTTATCGGAGAACCTTCCTTAACAGGAACAACATGGCTGAAGGAGCAATAGTACTAGTTGAGAAGCAAGATCTAATCAAGATTGATACATGGTACAAAGTACGATAAAGTGGTAAGGTCAACGGGATCGTTACCCTTGTCTTGATAAGAATATAACCAACAGAACTTAGCAGCATGAGCTTTTTGAAGATTTTATTTGGTAAGATAGCCAGTAGCAACAATGCGGTTTTACCCACATTCCTTCTCGGCTATAGCGGAAAGAGTTCCTCCAGGGTGCATATCATTCGCTTCTTCAAGACTAGTTATATGCCACTGCTGATGTCGATCACACACTTGACAAGGACCCTGGATTAATATATGCGGGAAGTAGATAGTGGAGCCTTGACGGCTTTTCATCACCAATCTCCTTGTCTCATGGTTGGATTTCGTCTTTCTGTTAATCTATAACTAGACCCGTCGTCTGAAGGATCTCGATCCATGGCCTATACTAGTATTGAATCCTGCTTTATTGAGGGTAGTTCTAGTTGCCAAGGTTCACAAGGAGGGTTCCGGATAACTAACCCAACGCCGTGATATCGTCAGCAGCTATGACTCTTAATGAGATGAAATGAGAAAGTGGTCCTGTTGCGTAAGGTGCTTTCTCAATGGTACTGGACTTATAAAATCAGTTATAATATGTTCATAGTACAGGATTGTCGGCTGTTGTTCTTATTTTAGCTGGACATTGTACGCCGGTCCCAATGCGTTCGGGCCACAAGGTGGCCACTTGGAAACAGAACCACACATGCAGACAACTCTAACGACTCAATGTACCGAGGCTGGTATAGGAGTGAGGGACATACCAATTAGTCGAAAGAGGATTTGCCTTTAATTCCTCAAGTCAAACAGGATTTCAAGTGGGCTGCCGCGCAAGAAAGGATTGACAGGATGCCTTATGTGGAGACAAAGTGCCAACAGTAATCATCAGAATTTGAGTAAATGAAATGAAGGATTGTTATCCCTGTCCTTGCGTCTGCTCATAATCCTTCGCTTGCCGAATTCCAGAAGCATGGCTCTACGATTGGCTGCTTAAGCGTATGCTGCAGTAGATAAGCACTAACGTTGGTTGCCTAGACCTTTCTATTCCAGTGCTGGGTGAAGATTATAAGAGGAATATTTCCAGGGTAGATGGCGGCATTTACCGTTTACCTCTTCTGGTAAGATCTTCAATATCCATTATTCATATTGTTGGGTGTTGTTTCAACCTTGTGTGCAGATGCATGTGCCTCATAAGATTGGGTGGATATAATGCTCTCGGCGACATATACGACACTTGAAAGGGAACTGAACCCTGGCCACCAGGAATTGAAGCATCACTGGCAATACTTCATGTGATTCCAATAAGGATGACGAAGACGTATACACTATCTAGTATGCAGTTGATATGAAGGTTTCGTACAGTCCAATACTATGCTAGTGCAGAGAGGATCCTCATCAGGCCTTAGTTTGCCAACCCTCTATGGTTTGTATCAGATACCTTCAGTCGTCAGAGGGAATTTAGACGCACATTCAATGCACTAGCCATGGCCCGTATGTGCACGATTGAGGATGAAACGGCGCGAGCTGGGATAGTTGAAGCTCTAACGTTCAAGTTTCAAACGCTCGGAATGTCATCTCACCATCTAACTCGACTGTCCTTGTCTAACAGCAACAAAGGCCTCAAACAGTTCCGACATATCCACCGCGCCCTCCATATGATGCTTTCCCCCGATAACAAAATGGGGCACACCAGTAACTCCATCAGCCCTTGCCTTCTTCGCTTCAGCTTCCATTTCCGCCACTCCAGCACCACTAGCTAGCCACTCTCGGATATCATCTTCCCGTAATCCAGCATGTACCCCAACAGCAATCACAGTATCTAATTGGCTAATATCGGCCTCCTCCTCAAACTGGTAGTGAAAGAGCAACTCCGAAACCCGACACTGCAGCTCACTCCCCTCCCGCGCGGCCAGATACAGCAGCTGATGCGCTAGTCTCGACGATCCGATATACCCACCGAACCTGAACCGGATACCAACATCCGTACCTACGCGCTTCAAGCGGGTTTGGGCCGCTGCTACCATTTTGGGATCCATGCGGTGGAGCATACGGTCTAGCCCGTGAGTTAGGCTCGGCTCGTCGCAGTGTCGTGCTTATCATAGCATCGAAGACTGACCTTGTATTAAGATGCTTTCCTTTGGCGGTTCGTCGATGAAATATGGCTTCCACCATACTTCTATAGTGTCTGTCGAGCCACCGGGGTAGGTCTTTTGGTATAAGGAGATCGCCTTTTGTAGGTTTCGATATCCAATGTAGCACTTTGGCAGATGAGCTATCGTACTGTAACTGTTACGACTGGCACACTTACCCAGGGACAGATTGCGTCCGAGATGATTTCGATCTTGATCAACGCCATAGGGCTTCTCTGCTTGTTTCTCGTTTCGGGATATGTGAGTCAAGGGAGAGGGTTTAATCACACTATCAAGTTAACATTCGTATATGCGCATACATGTGATTTCCGGTCACTATTTCTAGTAAGTGAAATCATGGTTGGCTTCAGTTTATGTAATTTGAATTCTGAGATTGGAAATCAAGATATGATCTCGTAAGGCAGTCACTAAAAGAAACGTTGAGGCCTAGTGCTTACGCTTGGCCTCGTAATCTCTTTAGCTATAATACCTGGCATTATTGAGCCCGACTCAAAGTCCGTGGGTGATAATTCGTCAAGTTAACTAGTATATCCTCTCAAGATAATTATGTTCTTTGTCGATTTGTAGTGAAATTGCTCTTATTCAATGCTTCAAACAATATAGGTACACAATTGAAGGGTAGAGGAAGTTTTAGATTTAGATGCTCAATGTTCGACTTAATGACTGCCACTATCCCCTTCTACTGACCTTGTGTTGACCTTTCTCTCCCCATGGGCTCTAGTTCATACCCCTTCGTGCCTTCTAAGGGAAGAGGTGAGCCATCCTAGTTCCTCATGGCGCTGCTTCGTCGAATGCCAAGAAGATCTTATTTTCTTGTCTTTAGCTCGCTATGTCAGTTTTCAATTTCCGGCTATAAGTATATCGTCATCAAATTGAGTAATGAGGAATTAATTTGATCTTGTTTCTGTCCTTTCTGATAGATATTTATCAAACATATATAAACTCAAGGTGCAGTCTTCAAACATCATTTCTGATTGCAGGTGCAATTGGTATAATGTTAGCCACACTCTTCACGAATATTCTAGTACCCAATACCATTCAGCCAACCATATAGATGTCCAATTAGAAGTACCTCGACTTTATACCATGTAAAAGTCTACAGAAAAGGACTATCACTATACTCCGTACATGAATCATGATATCATAAGGCTATCCTATCTCATATCTCATTAGTCTACACTAGACTACCGCCTTGGCATTCTGCCAGTACTTTTCCCCCGTCCTGAAAAGTCATTCGGACTTTATGCATCTACAGAGTAACCCTAGACAATTTAGATGAATTCTCATATACTCTACAATTGCTTAGTCCTTCTATGTCACCCATACATTTCCAAACAATACTAGCTCTGCCTCTGCCCATCTCCTCTACCTATCTAAACAACTGATAACACCAAACGATTACAAATCCAGCGAGGCAGTGCATAAAATTTCCCCGCACCTCGTATTCACACCCACTTGTTTATAACCGACAACATCAGCATAATTGCAGATCATATACAGAAACCTCCCAATTCTATTCTCTTCTCTTCACATATCAGATCATATCTGATAATCAGACGAAATTACCAATTACAGACCAATCGGGCCTCCAAGAAAAGATACCCACATCCATATCAACAACACATATTAGTTTCAAACGAATTCCACCAAACAATCATCCCGGAAATGTTCTCCAGAACAATCCCCGCAACAACCCGACTCTTCAGTACCGCCGGAAAAACCCCGGCAGGAATACCAGTCATCGTCTGCGGAAAGACGAGTCAGATCGGAGATGTTGTCAGGGAGGTATTGCAGCCTGAATATGAAGGTATTTCCTATCTTCCTTCTATCTTGTATCTGTGATATGTGTATTCGTTTGTTATGTGGGCTGTGTTGCTGAGTACATCATATAGTAACGCATCTCTTCCTCTCGCCTGCTACGGCGAAGAATGAAATTCCTCCATTACTTCGTCAGACGGGTTCAACTACATCTACAGAACCAGGGAACTCCCCTGTAGCGATCATCATGGGGGGCGGATATACCCAGACTGATTTAGAGGAGATTCGCGCCGCAAGTCAGGGACCGGATGCTAAACCGGTTGCTTGGCTCAAGGTTGATCCTGCCAAAACGCCGTCGTCAATTCCGGTGGGCCCGGAGTATGGCCGGGCCGTGGCGAAGCGGACGAAGGATCGGTTGGATGAATTGGTGCGGGATGGGGGATTGGATCGGGATGAGGTGCATTTTATCTAGATTCTCTCCTGTTTCACTCTGTTTCCCAATGAAAAGATGGCACGTGGTATATTGGTATTCAAATTGGTATATATCGACAGAGCTAGGACAAAAACACAATCATAGCTGGATCCCACGAGTGGAGGCGCTTAGTAGTCGAAGTCACGACGGGAGGCATCCTCGAGCTGCTGGCGGGCGTGGTGCTTGGCCTTCTCCCGGTCAACGAAGTCAAGACCCTTGGTCTCGGCCTCGCGGTCGATGAAGGCACCGGCGAAACCGGCCAGGAGCTCCTTGGCAGTCTCGTGGCTCTGGGGCTTGCCTGTTTCAATCTTTTGTTAGCGTATATTCGACAATCGATATGAACAGCAGAATAAGGGGGAAAGAACTAAATAATTAAGCGTACCGTTCTTCTCACAGTGATCATTGTAGGCCTTCATGGCCTCGAAGGAGGCGGCACCGGCAATGAGTTCATGGGTGAACGAGGCCTTGTGCTCCTCGCTACCGTCGTAGTTGTTGAACCGCTCGTAGTGCTGAGCCTGCTCGCTGTCGTCGCCTACGGGATTTAATCAGTACAGGCAGGAGAAAATAAGATTGAGAAGGTGAGGGATAGGGAGACATACTGAACCAACCCATGGTGAATGAAGGATGTGTGATGTAGTTACGGAGGAGAGAGAGTGTGTGAGATGAGGAAGAAAAGGGGGGACGAGGGGCAGGGGTCGAAGAGGGTTTATAAAGAATGGTAAGAGCTGACCTGCCCCTCTCGGGGGGGTTATTGTTATGAGAGATTAATCCTAGTCGTGTACAACTAGTCTGAAACCCACACCAGAAGCTAAGCATCGCTAAGCTTTGTCAGCCGGTCTCGGCGATACTCTCGATGTGCCATTGGACAAGTCTTGCCCAAGTCCCACTGGCGTTTCGGCTTTTGCGGCAGTCATTGGTTATAACCTCACGCCACTGGCTGCGTGGACCCAAAGGGACCGGAATTCTACGCGGTACTGTGTATTGTGTTTACACTATGCCCTCACGAAGGTCAACCGTCCCGTGTAAACCGTGGTTTATCTCCTTCGGTACATATTTCGGTTGAGACCCCCTATTCTTCAGGAGCGACATAGCATGAAAAGCCCTCCTCTGGCCCAGGCTCAAAAATGAGGGGACCAGTCAACGTGGAGCATCATCAGAAGTAAATATAGGATATGACGCCACACTTGACCCAAAAAGGGGAAATCTCGTCGGAGAAAGATGGGGCCCGGCGCAGAAACAGAGTCACCGCCACTTGATCCCCACTGCTGCGCCCCCTCCCCGATAAGAGGATCGCTTGTTGTCCAGTGCCAATAGATTCTAGTACCGGTCCATGACGGAGCATGGTCTGCACGTACAACTGATGTCGTCCACGTCAGCAGAGAATCGAACTTTCCCTCATGATTTATCCCTCTATCCTGACAGGTCTTGTCCGAATCCATTGAATCCAAACAACATATCGTGAAACAACACGACCCCACTACGATGCCGATGGACGGATGGAACCCCCTGAGGGGTCCCCAATCCGACTGGCCGCGGCTCTTCCACCCCTAACGCTGTTGCAATCGGAGGGGACCACCTATCTGAGATAGTCATCCCGTAATTCCCCTGCGTGATGAATCTTCGGATGATCATGTCCATATCGAGCTCTGCGGTGTCAGGTTTGGCCGAACAAACGGACCCAGTTAGATAGCATCGCCGCGGCCGATGCCAGGGGCCAATATTGCGGGTGTTGACAGCATGTTCAGACTGTAAAAGGGATCGTTGTCTGCCGGACCAGTATCGGCCCCTTCCAGACTGCTATGAGTCCTATCAGGGGAAACGCCAATCCGCTTCATCATGTGGATAATGACGTTCTTGGTGCACCGGACGACCCAATTCGTCTCTTGGTTATCATTGAACATGGACAGAAGGTCCATAAACCGGCATGTGCCTGACTGTCCTCTTCTTCCTGGTCAGCAATCTGCACGATGATCCTAGCCGCCATATACGTGGCGTAGGATATCAAATAGGGTGCGCGACGGATGAAGAAGGTCTCGTCATAGCTGTGGAGCAGTCAAATGATAGCTGTTGCCGCCGTAGCGCAGGTGCGGAACGAGTTAATCGCGATGAATGGGTTGTATTGTGGGTACGGCCGTCCACGACAAAGGGGTAGTGAATGAGAATCACCAGCACATGGTACGACGTTAACAGTGGGAGGATGTAGGATGGAGTGTTCCCTTGGTAACTGTCGAAGTTCAGATGAGACGGGAGTCGCCGTGCCACTGCTAAAGATCAGAATCTAGCCTGGTCAAACCGGTCCGCCGCAGAACATATCTCGCATGAACGCCGGACGGCAAGTGATAAGGACCGAATGGTGTTGACGGTTTCAATGCAATACAGTGACAAAAGATGAATGCCCAGCTCTGAGCCTTCCCCGTCAAAATTTAGCTTCCCTTTGCAGGAGTCCAGGGCATTTGGCCTGCATTTATTCAGAATGAGCTATTCACGGGAAATGCAGTGTCACCCACGTTGATGCGCAGCTTCCCCCATCAATCCATTTTTGATTCACCTGACGGGCATCTTCGGACTAGCCACGAGGCTCTAAAGCACCTGCTTGTTCGGCACGATGCCGTTATAAAGGACACTGGTGCGACCATGATAGCTGGAGTCTTCATTAGGGGATGTGAAAATTCGAGACGAGTTGAATGTGCAGTCTCAACTTGGCCAGTGCCTTCGACCGGGGAGAGTGGCTGATATTTGCACTTGTCCGGAGTAGCCCGTGCTCACAATATCCAATGAGAACATATAGCTCACTGCGAGAGCTCTGGCTCTCGAATTGTAGTCGTTGTCGAAGCTGACCAGCTGGGAGAGCCGACGAGTGGATGGTCTCACACGGAATGATGATCTATATTAGAGGTTCCGTATTTGGGCCCCCAGCTATCCTTTCTATGACGGCAGAGCGCGCAGGTCTGGAAGACTCTTTGCCGACGAGTCTTATCCCCGTCAATGATGTCTGTGTTTCGTAGTAGCAAGTATATAAACGGAATCTCCATTGGTTCCCGCGGGATATCATGTGATGTACTATGACCTGATGGTGGGCATTAAACTTTCACATACTATGTGAAGGATGAGGGAGCGTGTACTGTAGTATGAATCGACAGCTTTCTAAAACACACCTGGCTACTGTCATACACTTAAGAAGTAAGTCAATTGCTATTTTCATACTAGCTGGTCTATGCTAGTGTAGGACCACATACCACAACCACCGTTAAGGTATACCTAAGAGACATCAAGGCCCACATGGCAATCACAAACCCGCAAATGATAACAAAAGATGGCGAGGCAGGAGGCTCAGTCTGGCAAGGTATTAAGCCAATACCTCTTTAAAGTATCAATCTTCTCAACCTCCTTGACTCCAGCGCTCTTGACATCTCCAACTCTGTCAGTATCGGCCTTCTCAGCATCTACAGAACAGGGATCAGCATGATCTCCGCGAGGTAACTGACGTTTCCGTCGTCCCCGAAAGGTTCGATTTCTAAACACATCATCCACCTCTTCAAGCTTCAATCCCTTCGTCTCCGGCACCATCAACCACACAAACGGGATCGCAAGCGTCAGAAAACTGGCAAAGAAGAAATATGTTCCGTATTTGATGTTCCGAATCATATAAGGGAAACTGCGGGCAATGGCGAAGTTCAAAAGCCAGTGGGTAGCCGTACAGATTGCCATGCAAAGACTTCGCACGCGCAATGGGTAAATCTCAGAGCAGATGATCCATGGTATGCCGGCCCAGCTAAAACAGAAGCCAAAGGCATAGACAAAGATAAACACTGCGGCTGCATATGATCCGGTGCTGGTGTGCCCTTTAACGTCGGCGTGGTTGGTGGTCGCGTGAAGCTTAACAAAGGCCCCGATAAACCACATGCAAAAGGCCTTTGTTATACCACGTCAGAACACAACGAAACATAATCCACGAACGCATCGGTTAGGGTCGGTCAGAAGGCAACAGACTTACCATCAGTGCACTACCCCACATCAACATTCGCGTCCGCCCGAAGCGGTCGACAGTCCAATACATGGCGATGCAAACAGCGACCAGTCGGACTACTCCATAGAGCCCCGTCGAAATCAAAGTAGCCTTACTACCAGTCAAACCGATCGATCGGAATATCCGGGGTGAATAATGGTTGATAGCAGTAGACCGAGCCATTTGACAGAAAACCATAATCATGAAACCCAGAAAAAGCCTGTCTCTGATGCCAGGGTGCGTTAGCTCCTTGATTTCGACCCAGAGTCCCTTTCCAGGATTATTTGCCCTTTCGTCCTCGAGCTGGGCAATGATATCATTGAGTTCCGACTCCACTGAGGGGTGGGTTTGGGGGAGTCCCCGCAGGTACGAAAGGGTTTGCCTTGCGAGCCTCTTTCCCCGAACCCTTGCAGTCCATCTCGGGGATTCCGGAAGGAAAAGAAGCCCTATAATGAGCAGGCTTCCGGGAATAAACTGGATGGCGAAGGGCGTCAGCCATTGGGAAGTTGACGGTGCCATAGTTTGATCGACAGCGTAGTTGATCCAGAAGCCGATGCACATTCCCACCTGCACGCCAATCTCGAATATACCGACCAGACGCCCCCGAATGTGAGGTGGGGAACACTCGGCCGTATACAAGGGAACGAGCATACTTGCGGCGCCGACAGCCTGCATTGCATAGTCAGTAAGCCGACTCGTATATACTTGTTTGAGCTGTCCGCGACTTATTTACAGGCCAAACCTTTGACAACTTACAAGACCACCAACGAATCTTCCCACAAACATCACAGCCTCCCTTCCCAATGATGCAACCTGCATAGTTGATCCAACGCAGAAGATCAGGCCCGCCAACCCGAGAGCAAGCTTACGCCCCAAACGATCACTCAGCGGGGCAGAAATGAGAGATCCGAAGAAGCAACCCGCTTGTAGGAGAGATACAATATTGGCTGCGAAAGCATCCTCGACAGCCTTGGACGCGTGCTCCAACCCGAAGTCCCTATAGATTGTTAGGATCCCCAGCACCTATGGAGCAATGTCTGTTTAAGGCCCGTATACTTCTTAAAGGAATGCAACTCAATCGATGTGCCGATAAAGGCCATGTCATATCCGAATAGGAAAGCACCCATTGAGGTGACGATGGCCAGAAGATACACTCGTATACTAGTCATCCTCCCATCAGTACCAGAACCAGAACCATTAGAGGGTCTTTTGAGCAGATTCCACATGATGCATTTGGTTCATTTGTACTTCGTTCTCGAAACATGGCAAGGAGCAAGGGATTGATTAAACAGAGGCACAGAGAAGCTTTCTCTAAGTGCGACGCGAATGACATACTCAGCTAGGAACGTTATTGGCTGTCTGGGTGTGACGTTGAAAAAAATCACACGGGAAGTTATATCCCGCGGGCCAGATCTTCCCGCGGAGCAAAGTTGCATGGGTACAATGTATAGAACCTTTTCGGGCCGCATCGCCGTGTGATATCATTGTGCAGAGAAGGGTCAGAAAAGCACATGTTAATTACAGCACAATACAATGGCTTCTACAGCCCTGTCCCGCTCACGATACTAGGGACCTCTTTGTCCTTCTTCGAAGACGCAGAATACATCAGGCCTTCATCGGCCGTAGTCTGGCCATCCATGCCCACTGAGACAGCTCACCGCGCTAGGTGGTTGAGACCGAGCCTGATTCGATGCCGGGAATTCCCAAGCATGCCGTCTCTCACGCCTCAAATCCAGTCCGAACGGGTATTCCGGCGGTCTAGATGAGGGCGGGTACCTCGAAAGGATTATTCAATCATGAGCATTACCTCCCTTCGTCCAAAGATCTTTGGGCACCAATTCTCCTCTCTGCTCTGGGTTCAGCCGAGGCCGACAAAAGACAGCTCAATGGAGTCGGAGGCGCAACATCAACCACATCTAAGGTGGCGGTAATTCGCAAGTCAAAAATACCCGGGGTAGACGTCGACTATACCTTTGTTCAGGTCGCCCCGGATCAAGCACAGGTTGACATGACAGGGAATCGTGGAAACATGGCGTCCGGGGTAGGACCATTTGCTCTGGATGAAGAGCTCGTGAGACCAACAATACATGGACAAAGAACTGTAACATTATCTTCCACACTATTAGTTTCATGTTCTGACGCCATTGTTAAACTAGCAGATGGACATGACAGTGTTTAACACCAACACACAGCAAATCCTAGTGGAGGCCGTTCACGTCACCCAGGACGGCAAGTTCTCCGGGGACGGCGACTACAGCATAGCAGGGGTTCGAGGCACAGCGAGTCCGGTTCGAATGAATTTCATCAAGCCAGCCGGTAGCATGACGGGAGGGCTGTTCCCCAGCGGAGCGAAGCGAGAAACGCTCACCGTGGGCTCGGCACACACTCCGACACCGTTTATAGTTCGAGTCAGTCTAGTGGATGCTGCGAACCCTTTCGTATTGGTAGACGCGAGTACCATGCCCGCTGCGTATCATGACTCGGAGCCTACATCTCCCCTCTCGCTCGGAATCATCGAGGAGATCCGCGTTGCAGGAGCTGTGCGGTTTGGTCTCGCTCAAGACACTACTACGGCGGGACGGGTTATAGGTACCCATAAAATCGCCCTTCTATATCCATGTCGACACGAGATCGACGTAGGACGTCGCATTGATGAAGCTGATATTGAAGTACTGCGGTTCAGCCTGGGTCAACCTCATCCCAGCCTTCGGCTGACAGGAGCTATCTGTGTCGGCACCGCGCTAAGCATACCAGGAACGATAGCATGGGATGTTCAGCGCCAAGGCCCAGGTGTCCATCATGGTGCCTGTCAAGAACCGCAAGCCATGATGATCAATCCAATGATGAGCACAGTGAAGTGGTTGCTCAAACACCCCAGCGGACTGATGGACGTGGAGGTGAAGTTGGAAATCCACGAAAACGGGGGGGCATCCGTGGAGAGTGTCAGTGTGTTCCGCGCCGCACGACGACTGTGAGGGGAATGTGTTTTGTCGCCTGTAATCACAGGTCGTGGGTATGTTTAGATGAGTCCAAGATGAACTCTTCCAAGGAAATTGTATCAAGCGCTGTCAGGTGAAGATAAAACATGAAGCTGTGTGTTCACGTGGAGATAACTCAGTTGGCGGACTCAGGCCAGGAATGTTCCCCCCTGACGATCGACAACAGCGATCAACCAAACTTAATTGCCGATCATCATGTCCGAATACCCCATCGGTTTCCCTCGTCCCCTCACTAAATCACGGTGGGCTCTGCTCATCGTCATCAAAGTATGGTTAGCATGGTAAAAGCTTTGGTTGGATTTTCCAAAGGGTTTTCGATTTAATTTTCATAAGTTTTTATTTTTTTCACCATCGGACTTCCGTAACACCCGTTGTCCCGAATCCAAGGTTCCGCGTTACACAAGGCGCATGGTCAAAAGCAAAGCTAATTCAGTAGCAAGAATGTCACTTAAATATACATGCCAGATTAACACCGATGTATGCAAATAGAATCCAAGAAACGCAAAAATGAGCCTCTCCGTACGCCACCCAATGAAGATATCAGCTCCCAAAAAAACTCCGAAGCTACATCAAAGATCACGATATATATATGTCGGGATATATATGAGGGTATAAGACCGCATCCAATGTCCGGATAGATCATCCGGTCGGTTACGTGAATGAAGTAATCACGCTACTCGTACTGTTTATCGTCGTCGATGGCATCGGCCACTTGATCATCGGGGATCCATTCCTCCGATTCTGGAATCCACGTATGGCTGCATGCGATTAGCACTTCCTTATGACGAGGGGACCAGGAAACTCACTTATGAAAATGCGTGCTGGTCAAGGCATTCTTCCCGTATTCCTCGATCAGAATCGCATCATAGTCAAAGGGTACCTTGGCCGCAACCCCTTCGAAGGTGGTCTTCCGGAGGGGGTAGATATCCTCCGTCCGGTACTGGTGCTCGTGCTTGTCCATCCATAGGTTCGGCTTGTCCGGGTTTATTTTACTCAACCCGGTTATATCGATATAGAGGCCCGTTTGCATATCGATCCATCGCGCATCGATGATATTCAGTCCCATGCCATTCTCGCGTTGACGAGCCCAGGGGTTAATATCGAGGAGATAGGTCCGTTGTATGTCGGCATTCTTAGTTGAGTATTGGACGACCGTCTGGTTATAGCGGTCGGCAAGCTGACGCAAGGTGGTATCGGGTACTTGAGTATCCATATCCCAGTCCCAGGGCATGACCTAGGAAAAGGCAAGCGCACTCAGTTAGCGACATATGGAAAACGCACTTGAAGCAATAGGAATACCTTGCCGTTCCACCACCATCCTAGTAACGTCCCATGTGCGATCCACGTCTCTAATCCATTTTCCTCGAAAAAGTTCAAGTATGCGCGCACCATATAGGTCATCGTCTGCGGACGTTCCTCATCCGCCACGGGTTCGGTAAAGTAGCGAGAATCATAGTGGCCGAGAATATCATCGTGGCCTGGTTCATGGAAATACTTGAACTCCTCGGATTTGTTTAACCCGTACTTGTCCCACAAGGGGTCCGGGTCGTCTTGGTTAACGACCTTGCCGTAATGCTGCTCCGCGCTGCCCGTCAACGAAGCGGAGGATGCCTCGGTCCGCGCTGACCAGATCGCACCGGTAAGAGCCAAGAGACCCCAAAGGTGCATTTCGAGGTCTAGTGTAGTGAGGAAGGGAGGGTGATCGGAGGGCGGATAACGAGCAGAACGATCACGCCTCGGTGCGCATAGTGGCCGGGGGGACTAGAAATCACCCGTCGGTTGATGAGTTGAGTAAAGGAATGTATATAGAACGGTAAGAAGGAAGCCGGTGCAATGGTAGATCGTGGACCAACAGTTTTTGCGCACGAGGGATCCGGGGATGGAGCCAATATTATATTCCTAAAAGAGTAGTATCCCTGTCAAGTGCTGTCGATCAGGAACCGAAACAGGGAGGAATTATCCCAAGCTAAATCTTTGGGGGAAAGTTTAAGAGCAGTGAAGAATGTAAAGAGAGGTGAAAAGTAGAAGAAACTAAAACAATCCAAATGTTTCAAAGAAAGCAAGTACAAACCAGCGCACCGGAAGGAACCTTGGGTATCACTGCGATCCGACTAATCCGTTGAAAAAAAGCAAAAAAAAAAAATAAATTAACATAAATCCAGAAAAATTACAGGGAACCAGTTCACTACAGCTGCAGTTCTTAAAGCGGGGCGAAAGGTATTTGGGTTCGAGAAAAAAAGTCCCCACTGTGGCAGGAGACATTGAGTGGGAGAAAAGACCCTGCTTTGGGGTGACCCTGGGATGGTGAAATTCCTGCGCATCATCCGTAAGGGTTTTTGCCTCCCTTTCCACGGCGCGTTACCACCTCAGTGCGTAACCCATACGCATCCTTCTACGTAGTTGTAGAGCCTGAGGAGAACAAAAGAAAGGATACCTGATACCGAGGAGCTACGGTACTTCCCCAAAGTACCGCCACCTCGCGTGCCAATTTGCCCGCTTCAGGGATGCTCCACTACATTCCCTCCATCAATGAGGTGGTAGTAAGAAGTATGGTCACATACTACTAGTACTCCGTAAAGTATTCTATACTACTCTACGGGGGAACAGGAACTGCGAACAACCACCCAATTCGTCCCTAGAGAGTGGTAAGTATGAAGAACAAAAGACATAATCCCCCTTACCCCATTAATATACAATCAATCAATCTCAATCATCCATTCGCCATTACTGACTGACATGATGTTTCATCGTGATCCACTTGACAGTCGACACCTCTCAAAAGACCACAGCACTCGTATTCGTAAAAACCAGCCCTACGTATAATACCGTCTCTCCTGTACAACTACTAACAGCTTCCCGTCAAGTCCCGGATTCCGGAACTAGTGGCTGGTTTGAGGCGCTTTAGTCGAGCATATAATAATAGCCTCCCACGACGGTCGACGCCATAGTCCTAAATTCAGCAGCGCTTGGATCCCCTGTCAGTATTTATACTGTTCTTTATGCACAAAGTATCCGGATCCATCATTAATGTCGTATCTCATGCACCGGCCACTACCGGCCTTCCGTTTTGGGCGACATTTAGACACCAAGTCAAGGCACGAGAGATCTCAATGCCCCTGAAATGCCTACTCACTCACGCACAACACCATCGCCGGATTAAAGTGAGATCACCAGAACATCTACCAAACGATGCATCTTCACGATCGTCAAATATCCCCATCATGACACCCCCCTTTTTTCTCGTTCAGCCTGCCAAGCAGAGCGGGTCCCACTTAAAGCCGTTGTTGTCCTTCGCCTCCGACTCCTGGCCGATTTCGAATCCAAGTATCCTTGGCGAAGCGAACAACTGGATGCGCCCCGGCGACCTGTCACGACTGAATGAGTGCTGCCTAATGCCATTCGTCTTGGCGAAGGAATACTCTTTTCACCGTTCTTTGTGGTCATGAAGAGTGTAGCGTTTTGAAAGTTGGAACTCAAAAAGAGTTAGCAGAAGAACCTGATTAGTCACCATCCCGGAACTGGTCGGTCACCTGATCAATTCCATTCCCCGAAGCAGATATCGAACATTCGTAGACGTTGAACCACATGAATGAAGCTGCTTGGTTGTGTAGTTTATGTAATGGGCAGGTTGTCTACTACCCGGTGATAGAGCTTTAAAGGAAATCATCTCTCAAAGAGACTCCTAAGTTAAAGGTTCTATATACGGCCTTAGTCCTTATATATAAGTGAGCCACTTCGGATTACTGTGCTTGTTTACGGGCTACATCCCTACGAATATAACTAAATAATCACTCTTGGTCACTGTGAATCCGACCGCAGATCGCTCACAGTGCCTACAAGGCAAAAGTTACCTATTTTGCTACGGGGCATCGCCGCACTAGGAATCATACATGGCGGTGAGACTGGCAGCAGGCTGAGCCTGAAAGGATGGTTAGGCATTATTATCCGTGGGTCTTTTGTGTATTGGCAATCATTTACTTTTGCGCAGCCAAAGTCTATCCACACATGTCATATCTATGTTCGGTACCGTCTCGCGTGCCATGATGCGCCCTTCTATAGGTCCGGTCGCCAGCGGATGGAAGGGGATGCGCCGACAACGGTGCCGAGATTCAGCAGTGGTGTACGACTTCGCCAGCATCCTCGCAGAGCAACCAGGGGAACCAGAAACGCCATTGGCGACACACGAGAAACAAAAGAAATCTCGTTCTACATGAATTTTGCCAGGTCATGTCGACAATCGAAAAGAAGAAAGAAAGAAAAACGGGTGGGGCATCGTAATGATAAAAAAAAGCAACCGAGCGCACATCATTGAATTTGGTTCATAGGTATTGGCATCAGCCTGCAAATGCGAGAGCTGTGTTCAATGATAATATAGAATATTAAGGATGAGAGGAATGGCCGATGCAAGAGGAGCGAGGCGTTTACTGCTTGTCGCCAGCGGGGGCTTCCTCCTGAGCAGGAGCATCCGGCATCGTCTCATTCCTCTCTTCAAAGTTCATAGCAGCGGCCGCGGCCTTCTTGGCCTGCTCTTCAGCCGCGCGCTTGGCTTCTTCCTCAGCGCGCTTCTTAGCGAGCTCTTCAGCCAGAGCTTGCTGGCGCTCGTCCTCAAGGGTCTCCTCGAATGGCTGCACCAGCTTCTTGATCTCCTGGAGCTTGCCAGCATAGACATCAAGAGTGGTGTCAGCACCGCCCTCATCATCATACAGCCAGTTCTATAATCGTGGTTAGCACGAGCACAAAACCTTGACAGACACAGCGATCTGGCTAGAAAAGGAGAGTGAACATACCTCGAGCTCATCCAGCTTGTCATCGAAGGCCTGCTTCTTGGCCTCATCTTCGAGGAATCTGGCGTAGCGACCATATTTCCTGTCACGCATATCGTAAATCGTGGTTTCAAGCTCGTTCTTCTTCTCGTCGGTCTCGGCGATAGTCTTATCATGCAGATACATGGCCTTCTCGCCTTCGATCCAGGCTTCCTTGACGGAAGGCTCAATGGCAGGGGTGCCGGCAACAATGGGCAGGTCGCCCTTGCGAACCTGCTTCTTGACCTTGCGGGTCTTCTTGGGCTGCTCATCACCCTTAGCATCGGTGTCCATAGCCTAGTCATATGTTAGCAACAAAAAGTGAGCGCATTACGATGGGAATTCAACTCACATCAGCATCCTCCTCGACGGGCTCCTCCACTTCCATGTCTTCGACGTAGTAACCAGACTCAACGTTGAGGATACCGTGCAAGTTCAGGCGGGCCTTGAGCTTGCAAATCATGAAGTCATCGTTGGCATCGGCCTTGACACCCTTGACGGAGAAGCGGCCCACCCAGGGGTCGGTCTTCCCTGGAAGCTCCTCGGGGTTGGCGTAACGAGCTTCGAGATCGAAAGGCTGCTTGCGGTAGAACGTAAGAATCTTGGTCGAGGGCATGACATTGCCGCGACCGAAGACGGTCAGGCTGGTGTCCTCGTCGGGGATATCTGCGGACTGCTCCCAGGTGAACTCGATGGGGTAGTTGACGATGTCGTGCACGGAGAAGTCACGGACACGGAAGACGGGGGAGAGGATGGCACAGCTGAAGGCACAACCGCGAGCGATGGCCTCATCTTGGTTCAGGGTGAAGGAAAGGTTCTTGCCGAAGAACTTGGCAACGGCCTCCTTGATGGAGGGGACACGAGTGCAGCCACCAACCATCTCAATGCTGTCAATATCCTCGGGCTTGAGCTTGGCCTCGGCGAGGGCCTGCTCGATGGGAACAAGGACGCGCTCCAGGAGAGGCTGAACCATAGTCTCCAGCTCCTCACGCTTGACAATGGCGCGGACATCGACGTCCTCCATCAAGGATTCGATGCTCATGGGGGCAGCAGGGTTCGCCGAAAGGACCTTCTTCATCTTCTCAGCGGCAGCGAGGGTACGAGCCCAAGCCTTAGCGTTCTTACGAACGTCGATCTTGAACTTCTCCTTGAACTCCTCAGCGAAATGCTCAGTGAGGGCGAGGTCGAAGTTACGGCCACCGAAGTGACGGTCGCAGGCGGTGGCCTTGACGTTCAGTTCACCCTTGCGGAACTCAACAATCGAAGCGGTGTAGTCGCTGTGGCCAATATCAACGAACATGACGCGGCGAGGCTTCTCCTCGGGACCGGGGAGATCGAGCTTAGTGATACCATATCCGAGAGCGGTGGCGGTGGTGTCGTTGATCAGTCTCAGCACCTTGAGACCAGCAATCTCACCAGCGTCAAGCATGGCCCGGCGCTGAACATCGGTGAACCAGGCGGGAACGCTGATGGTGACATCGGAGACGGGGATTTGCAGTTCGTTGGCGGTGATATCTCTGATCTTGGTCAGGTACATGGCGACCAGCTGAGTAGCCGAGAACTTCTGCTTCTGCTGACGGAAGTTAACCTCGACACCGGCCTGGCCGTTCACATCGCAGAGGGTGGCAGTGTTGAAGCTCTGCTCGATCTGAACATCGGGGTCGCTGAATGAGCGGCCAATCAGGCGCTTGAGGTTTGCAACAGTGTTCTTCAAGTTGGAGGTCTCTCGTGTCTTAGCAGCCTCACCGAGATATCTACATTTGTTGTCGAAGGAGACGAGGGAGCTGAACATCACACACAGTCAGTATAGGATGGCTAAATGGAAAACAACCACGCCGTTAAGCTCGTTGTTGGCTGGAGTGGGGCGGAATCTTAACAGAGGGGTGGACATACGGAGTAGATCTGTTGGAAACTTCGTTGGTGATCTAAATTGAGTCGCACCGATGGTTAGTCTTTGCATTTCAAGATGGTTCAAGTGACAGGGTTGGTAAGAAAAAAAAAAGGGAAGCGCTGAAGGTGGGGAAGGCATGATACGCACAATGTCGATACCCTTATTACGGGCGACACCAATCTTGGTGCTCTGGGCACCGAAGTCGATTCCGACTACACTCATGATGAAAAGGGATATAGATGTGATAGGAGGAGGTAGGGTGGGAGGGAAGAAAAAGTGATAAAGGAGAAGGAGGAGGTGTAATGGATAGGAAGCGGTATCACAAAGTTAGGATGAAAAGATTTGGGGAGCGAAGAAAGAGGGCTGGAGGGGGAGAATTTGCACGTTGAGAAGCGCCACTATCGGGCGGTGATGCAAACTGTGGCTCAGGTAAGAAAATCGAGAAAATAAAAAAAATTCAAAAATTTAAAAAAAAAAATTCTAGACGTGGGCTTCTCTCGCTGGTCACTGAGATCCACTATCAACTTTCTACTGCACAGTTAGATACGAATAGATCAAAACCGGATTTAAAGGAGAAAAGACGAGGGAAAGAAGAGGTGATATGAATCTATATATAGGATGAATCCATTCCTTTCAAAAATTCCATTGCGAGTCATCTGGCTACACCTCATCCTTCCCCCCAACCGTATAGCACAGCACAACTTCCGTTTGGGCTCCGATGGCGCTGACCTTTGGAACCTTCGAGCGCTTACCACTCGATTCTTCCCCCGCTCACCGCCTGTGGTGGGCCTGGGCAGTATCCCTCACCGCCTGCCGCGGGGTTTGCTTCCTCTGCTCCTTCCGCTTGCTCCTCGCCTCAAGCTCTTATCGATAATCCACCCCTCAGAGATTTCACAGTCCTGGGGTACGCCATTGGGTGCCTGAGGGTCTTGGCCACCCCCGGGTTAGACTGACCTTCACGTAACAGTTACCTAATGCCACCCCAATGATTGGAGAATTAGGATTCAATTTCTCCAAAAAAGGTACCGTTTGCTACTCATGCGCAGCGGTTACACATGTGCCCGATGAGTAATGACCTCTTTTAATCACTCAATAGTCACCGACTATCGGCAGAGGAGGACAAAGGAGAACCGGTGAGATAATGATATCCATTGTAGGCCAGCATATGTAGAGTATCGGGAGAGGAAGAGAACCTCAAGAAATCAAGGTAAGAATATGTTAAAAGAAGAATGACTGTAATTATCCCAACCCCTCCGCATTTCTCTTTCTTCTTCTCTAATTAATATACGTCGTGAACTTGTCCCCACCCCTCCCAACGTTATCCAACGTGCGAAAATGTCATGCTATGATGGTACTCATGGAAAACGGACCCGCCCAGCGACTCTTGCCTTGTGATGTCACACCATGTACTCAGGGTCCCTTGATTGTGATGCTTGTCTCCGTGTCTTTTGTAGCCGCCGACCCCGAGACGGTCGTAGACTGCGATGATTCCCCGTTATTACGCCTAGCTCACCTGACTGGTGAGGGTATGCAGACTGTAGCGCTCCTTGTGGCTGCCTGAGTGGGATGCAGTGAACGGTGTCATCTTTCTGGACGGAGGCAAAGGCAGGGGCACCTCGAGATTGCTCCGATGCAATATGTGTCTCGGGACTTTCAGACTGTAGCCTCGCTGGGCCTTGTGTATGGATATCGCTACCGTCGGGGCTCGTGGCGAATTGTTGAAGAATACTTGTGAGCTCTTGCGCTTGGAGAGCCATTGAACGCTTCGCTCGATCCTCTTCGTTCATCAAGCTCTCCACATCCAAGGGTAACGATATAGAACCACTACTAGAGTCCGTGACCACAGAGTCGGAAGAGCAATTCGGATGCAAGCCAATCCGGGGAACATCTAGGGGCGAGGCCATCAGACTAGCGAGTGGTACCATCGCCTCATCATGATTGGAAATGTAGCTGCCGCGATGTCCTGGCAACCCAGAAAGACGACGGTCGATCTGTTCCGAAGCTCGATTGGAGCACCCTTTCTTGTCAGCCTTGGCTCGAAAGGTATCAACCATGACATTCAGCTCATCACCCTGCGCCCGAGCCTGTTCAACAGCTTCCTCCGGCGATGTATGCTCATCGGCTTTCGCAGCGTCAGCTCGCGGCCCTCCCCAAGTTCGCTGTCCCGCGGTGAAAATCCCATACACCATGTATAACCAATTAAAGAATGGGTTGAGAACGAACATCAGCGGATACAGCCAGGCCTTGTATCGCTTCAATCGGATCCCGAAATAGAACATGAGCACGTAATTCAGCCCTAGCGATATCGCGATGAATCCAACGGGGAGATCTACAACCCGACTGGATGTTGTCATGAGGGCAAGCACTTGGACGAAGAAGAGGAGAGCAGTTGTGCGGATAGTATTTTGCATGAGGCGAACCAAGCACAGGAAGGGATACCGTCTCCATAGCCGGACGTCTGTCAACATGCATGCCTCGTTTGTAATATAACCAAGAAACCATCGGCGCCGTTGCTTCAAGAGAGTGCGGAAGGTCTGGGCCGCCTCCGTTTTGCAGAACGCGCTGGTACACATTTGGATCTGATAGCGCTCCTTCGCCCCGATCATAAAGAGATGTGTGAGCCACCGGTCTTCTCCCAAGTGACATTTGGCATAGTCAAATAGATCTTCGCATTGTTCCGCTTTGTCTGCAAAGTAGTGCTTCGCCATCTTTCGAAAAGCAGAAAATCGCAGTATCGTCAATGCGCCGGGCAGACAGGTCACAGCGCCGCATCCCGATTCCACAGAACGCTCGAAAAGCTGACCATGAATGTATTCCAAGTCTTGTAACACCGTGATGAGACTATTCTTTTCTGTAGTTGACGTGATGATCCCGGTCATGGCTAACATATTATGCTTACTTCCTGGTTTCAGCTCCATATCATACATGAAATTCTGCAAACACAGTCGGTCCAGGATGCAATCGGAATCGATGAATAACATAAAAAGATCGTCGTGCTTCCTGTTGTACTCTTCATAGACTTGACTAATCAACTTGAATGTTAACTTCTGGCAATGTCGCTTGCCACCGTGCTTGAAGCGAGACACAGTGATTCTAGCGCCCCTATACGTCACATCTATACTTTGCGGATAAGTATCCAGGGAAATCGGTATTCCAAGATGGTGGATCACTCGAAGGTAGGGCTCGTCGATATTGACCCCATCGTACGATAAAAATACATGGATACAGTTCGATGGGTAGTCACTGTCGACAACCGAATTGATTGCTTTTATGAGGACTGCAGGGTTCTCCTTATATACCGGCATAACAATCACAGTCTTCGGTGCGGTCCGGTCGTCCAAGACTTCTTTTATCCGCTGAGTTCTTCCGATGGAGCTCGTGACCAGTCTATGGACGCAGAATAGCCAGGGAATGATGAGCAAGGCTGAGAACGTCCAGAAGGCGAACCAGTGGAGGAAGAAGATGAACTCAGGAGGGTAGTTCTGAGTGAGCTGAGGCGGTAAAGGGAGGGTGACAACCATAATGGGGAGGAAAATTCCTCTGTACCGATCAGTATGCACTGGTCACTGATACTTCTTCGCAGTGTTCTTCATGGCCCAACTTACCTCAATGAGGTGAAAATCATCATCATTGTCACAGCAAGGACCTTGATACTCCAATTCTCGGCTTTCTGGAACACCTTTACCAGGCAATACAAGAATGCAGCGAGAAAGAGCAACCATTCCAAAAAGGCTGCCAGCATTAACGGGCCTATAATCGATATGCAAACTATCTGTATACCTATTAAATGTAATGTTCGCTTGTGTTTTCGAAAACAGCTCGACTCACATCTTTCGCTGTCCATGGTATGGGCACACCCTGATTGACGCTCCCCGCCATAGCACAATGACGTTCAAGAGAGACGTAGTATCACTGGCTCACTGTCGCTAGACTGTTGGATATCGAAAATGTCCAGTTGCTGCTCACAGAATCCTACACCGGATGAAAATTAAAGCAAGTTCATGTAAGATATCATAGGGCGGCGTTTATTGTGTAGGTCATCGCCAGTCGAACGACGACATGGCCTTTGTACGTAGTTTCTTGTTGTTAAGTTGTAGACTGCAATGGTCGGATGGTCGGATGGTCACTTGGTCGTCTCTGCTTGTGGCCAATTTCATTTGCAGTCGAGTGAAGCAGACTTGCCCTTAAACCGATGGCATTCTTCGTCGCATATGTGAATCTGACGGGATATAGGGCTGCTTAGCGATACATTCTATCGGAATGATACATATGTCCACCGGAGCAATACGGACTCTATGTACATCGAGGACATGGGACGAATGGAGAGGAACAATGGAACTGCTTGGCTGTGGCTCAGAAGAGGAAGGTGCAGTTCTTTGGAAGTTGAAAGTGTAGTAGCACTGTGCGCCTGAGGCAGTAACCCCCCGATGACAACTACATCACATTCCCCAGAACTTGTGCATCACCCCCAGAAGAACCCCGTTCGTTTGAGTTCTATTCAAGAGAGTACAACTTTGAGTTAAGCCACCAGCACGTACGTTTCATCGGTGATCAAAACTCTTAGATGATGACATACACACTGTACAAAATCGAAGACGAGCGCTCAAAGACTTTGACTTGGCGAATTATCAAATTTGAAAGAAGATAGAACTGAAGTATATACATTCAATGAACATGCTAAGACCCAGATACTAAATACATTTGACTACCTAAGAATAGCACCATACCCCCATCAAGACAAATCAACATTCACGTTAACAAACGGTACAACACTCACCACCCCAATCAACCCATTATCAACCGGATCTGGGCCCGACCCCTCAAGCGCGGGTAACGAACCAGCCGAGTACAACTCATCCAACATAGTCCGAAGATAGTTCCACATAGTTGACGGTACCTCCACGGTCAATTCATTCTCCCCGGAGACCAGATAGGCACTGAGGTCAAGTTTCGGCGTCTGGAAGTCGAAGGCCGGGAGTCTGTGGCCGTTGATATAGACACGGGCTGTATTTGGTGTCTGTGGGAGGAACAGATAGGCGCCGTCTGCTGTGTTAGTCGTTGGGGGCCAGGGTATGGTGGTGGTGTAGTAGCCAACCCCGGAGACGTTGGCGATGCTGGGGATATCTTGCCAGGAGATGAGGGAGGTGAGCTCGTGGGTCGTATTGTGTTTGACCGCGATTATTGATGCATCGGATAGATTGTCTGGACGTTCCCAGTGTTCGACTGTCAGGGTCCAGTTGGTAAGCTGGTATGCTGGGGCGGGATCCTTGGTTGTTAGTTGGGATATGGTTTTCCCGTTGGATAAGCTAAGGGTCTGGTCGGTTGAGCCGGATGAGACGTGCAGTTGGACCTTGTTTGTTCGGTTGCCGTAATTGTAGCCAATTACTGAGGATGGTACCTGAGTAGCATGTAGTGATGTGTTGCTAGTCGTGCCGCGGAAGCCAAGGATAGTTGTTTGATTCGCGGCCAGATGAAGGGGCACCACGGTTCGGCCAGAGCTTTGTTGATACTCAAGAACGGGGGTTTGGCTTCCAGTCCAAGGATCGAAGAAATATGGCCGCTTTGTCGTCGCAACAGTTAAATTACCAGCAGTATCCACTATATCACCCAAGACGAAAAGATAGTCGACCCCATCAGCATCAGAGCGCCAAGTAGAATACCATGTGCCGTTAGTTTGCACCTGCACCCGCGGTGCGATGCCTAGAGATTGCAGCACTTTGGATGCTTGGCCAGGAGATACAATGTGGACGTTTTGCACTTCTTTCATGGAAGATATTTCCTTCGCTAGACTGCTTGTGTTTCCGTCCCCTGTGTAGAAGGCATTTGGTAGCCCACCAGAAAGGATTACAGGCAAGCCATTACGAGCGAACTTCTTGATATCTCTCACTGCATCAATTGTGAGGTTGCCAGAGCTGGGAATAACCATTGCACGGAATCCCGGGCCATCAGGCGCAAGTATGCCATTGCTGACACGAGCCTGCGGCAAAGCAAAGTTGTCTGGTGAGAGATAGACATACGTGAAACCTGCACAATATTAGCATACACAGCTCATCCAACCTTCAATATCAGTATAGCTAACTTACCTTCCTCGATTAGATCAGTCTCGTTGTAAATTGTGCTGAACTGTGCGTCAGTAGCGGAGTCCTTGTTATAAATAGCTATATCGAACTTAGGCTGTCCCTTTTGCTGAGTATATTGCAATCGAGCCACATAGTTCAAAGCCTCCGAAAAACCATGGTTCCAAGAAGGCTGTTTCTCAGAATACAATTCGGAGAAAAGAAAGTGGAACGGTGTATTACCCGGCCACGTTGTACCGACATAGTTTCCGGAGAATGTGTGTCCGTGGAGGACGAACTGGTTGACGCCTCCAGCAATAGCCCGAGCGATTTCCCACAAAAGCGCTGTAACTGGATGGTGGAATGCTTGGTAGTTGACTGCACCCATTTCATTGGAGATCACACGTTTGCCAGCAAGAGCAGCTGGTCCAACGAATTGACGATATCCATCGATGCTGTCACCGAACGCCAGGCTTTCACATTCCGGTGCATTCACATCAGGAACATGTGCAAGTACATCGAGATTCAAGTTGTAGCCCACTTGAGATGAGTATTGGAGATCCATGTCATTCACCCATTGTGTCAACCCCTCCAAGTATGCCCGGTATCCTTCCCCTAACGCGGCCCGATAGTCGTTGATATACCCACTACCCTGATCGGGGGTATCCAACAGACACTGGATAGTACCAGGAGCGGTCGATTGTAGACCTATGTTGTTGTTTTTGTAAATTATAAGTGGAAGATACTTTTTGATGCTGTAACCATGCTTCTTCTGGAAGATGTTAGGAAGATCCGGTGTCCAGGAGACATTTGAGGTGATCTCTATGCTATCCTCCCAGCCTGCGCGCTTAGTTAGCCTCTCCTCTTTCTTTAGTACTGGGCATGATCAACTCACCATAATTACCGACTGCAACAAGCATCTCTTTAATCTCGTCCTCAAGGATATACTCATCCCAGAATCGGGTAACAGTTTCTGCACCCTTCGCACTGAAATGATCCACGGCATATGATCCACCGTTAAAGATTGTTTCCGACACATTAGAAGTACTTGGTACATTTTGATGCAACGTCTGGTGTTGGTAGAACGCAAATAGCCTATACCCCAGACCGCCTGTCTTAGGAAAACTCAAGCTAAGCTCCCCTGTGGATGTAAAGTTCTGTGACGACCACTCCTGCAAGGTTGAGTTCCTTAGCACATACTGTGTAGCGGTGGGTTGAACTTCACTTCCAGGAATCAAGCTCTCTGTAGGATTCGAGATATTTCGACTCGATAACACTTGAGCTGAAACGAGTGCTACCAGCTCCCCGGTACCCCAGCCAGGGAGCTGTCCATGAAAAGAGCCATTCAGAGGGACGGCAACCGAGGCTGTAGACTAAGTATGCGCATGTCAGGACACGTAATTTTCATTCTTTGCAACAAAAAAACCTACCAAGTCCCACTGTAGTCCTTCATCACCGGGACTCGCTGGCACGCCTTGTCCCTGATTCGGTCCCAAAGGGAAGTCCATCACCAGACCCGCATCTTTATGAGCCTGTAGGGCGGCTTTGAAGATATCAACAAACGCGGGTGTACCAAATCCATAAGTTACCCAATCTGCTCCTGGAACAACATTGCCATAGTCATAGTAGGGAAGAAATTCCACACCTCCAGCACCATTGGCACCGGCATCCTTGATATTCTTTTGAACAATAGTCGGATCTACACTGGCATCTGGGAGCCAGTAACGAAAACGTGGACGAACCCTAGCGGCGGGATTCTCGAATGTGCCATAGTCGATCTTCGCTCCGACTTGGTCGTCGACTGCCAGCCCATACTGTGGGAGAAGCAGGGCGGCCAAACAAAGAAGGCGTGTCTGCATTGCTGAGGTCCTGGGCTGCACCCTGGATTGGAGAGAACGGGTCCTTAAACGAATATCTTTCCATTAAAGCCAAAGTTTTGGGTTATGAATAGGTCGGCAAACACAACCCCGAAATTTTTTATGGTGATCGTCATGCTCGGACAACCCGAGATTTGATCTACATTTCTTCTGCCTAGGGCCGGCGCAGTGCAGCGTCATCCTGTCCCGAGTCCCCAGCTTTTCTCCACCTTCCGAGCATAAATGAAGTGGGGTAAAATACCATTCTAGTTAAGTCTCAAAAGGGTGACGCTGTGGGGAAACCCGGGGTATCCGGAGTCTTGCAGCTTACTACCTCTGAACCGGACTATCTAACACCGAATACGGCAAGCCAACGTGTCCAGATTTATTTTTCTATATTTTAAACTTGTTTCTACCGGCAGAAATTAGAATAGTTTACTATACTAAACCTACTCAAGTTGCTTATTTAGTCTACTTAATCCACTTAACCCGCTTAGTTTACTTGATCCAGTTAAATTGTCTAGCCTTCGTGGTCTACATAGTCTACTCAGTCTCCAACTCTATTTAGAGCTATACTAGGTAGTCTACTTATATAGTCACATGACTCTAAACTACTGAAGAAATTAGAATTAGCCTAGTACTGACTAATCACAAGGTGGCTAGCTGGGCGGTAAAAGGGCTTAACGGAAAAAGGGTGAAGAAAAGCCAAAACAAATATAGAAAAACGAATTAATACACGTTTCATATCCTGCTTCTGCAGTGCCTGAAGCACAACTTACATCATCATTTGGGAGATAGTAATTTACGGACATCCAGCAGTCTGTGATTAGATGATGCTAGGACAAATCTCAGTAAACATGACTTCTTCGGCAACTCACTTCCATCTCTGTCCCCGTAATAACGGCGGCCGTGCTCAAACTTGTACGCGAAGACGCTCGAACTTAGACTTGTCGTGTAGCTCGAACTATTCCGCCCAATGTGTTGGCATTAGCTTGCCTAATTGTAGCTTGCGACTCACCATTCCTCTTCGTAGGAGGTCTCCCGCATCAGATGACACCCATGGGCAAGGTTAAAGAGTTGTACATCTTACAGAAGGTATCGAGCAGGTACTCATCAAGGCGACCATGAGCTTCAGTTGGCATTGGTAGTATCCTAAAGTATTGGTAGAGTGCTATGGTAGGTAGCAACCATCCGTATATGCAAAGTTTCTGAAAGAAGCTTAGCTCAAACCATGTGAGGGATACATTCTCAATTCAGTCAAACAGGTTCTATGTAGTGGATGTTGATGACAGCGAATCAAGCTCTCATACCACAGAAGGATACAACAATACCCTCTACGCTAAACTCTCGAATAGTAACAAAATCCAATGGCTTATATCCCGCTCACAGCAAACCTCCTCCACCTCGATTGGATGTGCTTGCTAGCGATTCAGCAAGGCCGTCAAGCTCCTCGGAAAGGACGTTATAATTGTCACACTTTTGAGCTATATCGTAGTCGATCAAAACAGCCCTCGAATCGGTCATCAAGAAATTAAATCGACTCGTGTCACCATGTCGGATCCCCAGGGCATGCAACTGCGACAATGTATCCCAGCAAGCCTCGAGATCATCTAAAACTGCATGTCGTGCATTGGAAGTTCGTTCCATCAGGAACCCGATTACGCGGCCATCTTCAACCAGATGGCCCAGGAATCGCGGGCCAATGTCGTGGTCTTTTATCCACTCGTATGCTGTTGTCTCGCTTTCCATGTAACGAATCTCCCAGTGAAAACGAGCAAATTTGGCGACGACAACAGTGTCATATCCCGGACATTGCGCCTCGTAAATGCCAGTCCGGAGCCTCTTTCCCACTTGTATATCTGAATAATCCACCGAGTACTCATGCCATTGGTTTTAGACACTCGGAAATGTGTTCCGGACAGCGCGTGCAAAATATGGCTTCCCGGTGCTCTTGTCTTTGACAATTAGCCCATCATTCCAGTCACCAGATGGAAATTCTGGCAGTTGAGACCTTAGAGATGGGCCAAAAGCCATTTCAGTGGTTGAGAAAACGTTCCTCCCGATGGTAAGATACTTGATATTTCCATGGACTGAGAGTCGGAAGAAACCAAGACCAGTTTCATCGAGTTCCGCCTGGAGAAGCTGTGCGTTTCCTATGGAGAGGGTCATCGCGCTCGTTGTATAAAAGGTAATAGTTGAGAACAACACAGGTAGGGAAATTTGTTTGCTGTCTTACACTATAGTGAAGTGACAGTCTACTTTCTGAAAACAGTCCAGGGGTTCCCTTTGTCCCTCGCGTACAACGTCTATGTTACACCAGAGCCAGGGCGCCAGACTTGGTACCCCAGTATAAGTTGCATGGCATGCTAGCAAAGAAAGAATGTAGAAGGTTGCTGCTATAGAATCTTCGAAAGCCTGCAGTCACAGTTCACAGCATAAAGACGTCGCTCACAATAAGTGTACGATCCATGTAAGTGGTGCCGGGTCGTGAAAGGTTCCTGGAGAATCCACCGCAATCATCGCAAACGGTTCCAGAACATGTACTGGGTAGTGTACACTACTGGGAAGCTTTGGACTGATAAATTGGCATTCTGGGCATTATTGATGATAGTCCTTCATGTCGGTATCGAGTCGGCTAGTAGATCCTGGCGGCAAAATGGCCATACTCCGTATATCATAAAGTTAGTAGAGAACATCATACTCCGTAGGTCCTGTTCCGTAAATGATGTAACTAGGTTCTTAGAAGTCAAATTAGACCATAGGGGGTCGGGTGCACAGATGGGAGGTAGTAGTTATATTCAACTAGAAACCAGGTCATGGAAGACGAGATTACATGCTGGTAACTGACTAATATAAAACTTCAAATAACTCGCCGCAGTATGAAACTAATTTGGCAGCTAATCCTCCGTTTCTTCCTGCGACTTAGAACTATGAAGCTATTCAATTACTTCCTCCTCTCCTAATAGTAGTTGGTCTGAAGTGAACGAAGGGCGGGGCCCTTATACATTAACTACCTAAAAGAGACTAGTGGATATCTGGGCAGCACTTGAGCGAAATAAACGCAAGAATAAGAAAAGCAAGCAGTTCAGTACCGAGGTCGAGGGAGTGACAGCAAGCCGTTACGTTATCCACACAGCGAGACATCTCGCATTCTGGCATCTCCCGTTGTCCGTTGAAATTCCGATGAGGTCATATCCCAATAGGGGTCGGTGTCGTGCTCGATTGAGCTTTTAGCTTTCTGAGATCGAGCTTCAGGCTCAAGGGACGAAACGTGGGCTAGTGCTCTGAACTCGAGTTGTTGCACTCGATCTTGGATCGTGTCCATATTTAGGCCCAGGTATGAGATCAAAGTGGACGTGGCAAGGAGAATGCCATACAAAATAGAACTGACCGCTGAGCCGTCCTGACCGTTGAGCTGGCGGGGTCGCGTATGGCGCGACCCCGAAACTGAGTGAAGGGGGCGGTTATCGGGCGGACTTCCTAGCTTAGATGGAAGATCCTTGAGTTGGAGGATGATACCTCCATGGTCGTTAAAGAGGAATTGACAGTATGGAATTGCTGGTTCATGGAATCGAGATGCCGGTCCATAGTATGGAAGCCTTGGTCGATGTTGCCAAAGCAAATCATGCACTCTTCCTGGAACCCGTTCTGTCGAACTGGGCTAAGGTCTCATTAGAACCGGCTCAGTACCTCCAGGATGTGGTGTTCCATCCTGGCGATATAGACGCAAGGATCAGACAATCTTCGTATCGATATAATAGTTACTAGTAGTGATATTAGTGATGTTACGATTGTTGTGGTTTGTGTTGTTGTTGATAGTTGAGGAAGAGAAGGGGAGCCTAGTCTCATGTGAGCAAGAAGTAAACAGGCGGGGACCAGAGCGGTCACCGAATAGGCGGCAGAAAAGACACGCCTTTGTTTGCACCATACCCAATCAGGGCAACCAGGTACCACGGTCCCACAATAATTCATGCGCCACATGATGGTTGGGTATTCTCGAATGGATAACGTGCGTTAAACGTGCAAATGATTCCAAAACAGTATAACTGAGGATATCTGCAACCAATCCACCCCCGGCTACTTTCCTCTTAGTCACTACACTCGTAAATTATCCCAACTTTTGTACACCACAACGAAAATGTCCATGACACCAGGCTCGAAATCCAGGTCGTCCACCCCGACTGTATTCGAACAGCAGCGGGAGGAACTGGTGAGAGAGATCGCCGTGGTAGGTTATACAATCTTGAGCAGCTCGTGGTGCTTTTAGCGTCGAGGCAGCTTACTGAATTGACCGATCTCCGCAGGGTATGGAACAAGTCCTGCAAAACATCAACCGATTGAACCGAAACCTAGAAAGTATCGTTGCAGTAAGTTCAAATTTCCGGCTTCCTTGTACATGTAACTGGCTAAGCCCAACTGCATAGGTGGGCAATGAGTTTAGCTCTGTCGAAGCTCTCTGGTCTCAATTTGAGAACTTCATGGGACGACCAGAGGAAGAGAAGGCGGAGAGTGGTGTGAAGAAAGAGGAGCCTCATGAAGACCATAGTGAGCTGCATGAGCAGGAACTCGCCGATGAAAGGAGCGAGTTAGACGGTTAAGATACATGAGACATGATCCAGAATATGTTCGGTGCATGGCTTGGTGTATTGGAGTTTAAATTTGGGCGTGTGTACTGCGTACTCTCGATTTTTAAATGATTATTATCAATTTACACGGCAAGAAACATCTCTCGGGGTTCACAGTGTTTTTATATTCAGTGACATGGGAGACTCAGCGCCAATAAACACCCACCCCATGCATATGACATAGTGGTCCTCGGACCGGATTCGTGACAGACATCATGAGGAAAACATGCCAATTTGAAAAATCAAGGTCACAGACAAATAACAGTGGACATAAGGAAGGGTAATAGTGCTTCGTGGAGACAATCATCAAGGCAAAAACAGGTATAGCAACATGAAGATGTAAAATCAAAAGGCCGCCGTTAACAAAATATTTAGAAAAGCACATAATGGGTCGGACCGCGAGGGCCATCCTCTCCAGGTCGTATCCAATTCATATCACGTACAGGGAGAAGCAACGCGCCGAAGCAACCAGGCTTCTTTCGGCGGGAAACAGTAACATATCAAACAAAGATAAAGGGGGCATGGGACACGTCGAGAGACAAGAAAAGCGATCTACAAAATCTTGCATGTACGCTTCTTGACCTTCTTGGAACCGCCGCCACCCCCAGTAGCTTTGCCACTGGCACTATGACTTTGACGGTTGTTCCAGCTAAACTGTTCTTCGGCCGACACAACAGTGTCAACGGCCATTTCGAACACCCCGTCCACGCCGCGCATTTCCTTGCTACTACATTCAATGTACGAGGCATTCATCCGCCGAGCCACGGTCTGACCTTGCTCTGGGGTCACTGGTGTCAGTCCTTGGGTTTTAAGGAGTTCAATACAAGTCCTCTTATTGCGCAAATCGGACTTTAGACCAACCAGAATGATTGGAGTCGTGGGACAGAAATGTAGGACCTCGGGGTACCACTATTTCCAGTCAATGTCATATGTAATAAAAAGCATTCCAAGGGGACATACCTTATCCATCACATTCTCTAGAGAGGCGGGGCAATCAATAGCAAAGCAAACAAAGAGTAAATCAGTCTCGGGATAGGATAATGGGCGCAAACGGTCGTACTCTTCCTGGCCTGCAGTATCCCAGAGGGCAAGTTCGACCGTCTTCCCTGACGCCCGATGGACGGTTTGCGTGATGTAGTTCTCAAACACTGTCGGAACGTATTTCTATTCCAGCTCAGAACGGCGGTCGGAAAAGGCTTTTCTGTAACATTCGTGGGAAATAAAGAGTCTTACCTCCGGAAAATAACCTTGCGAGTAACTAATGAGGAGACATGTCTTTCCGCATCCACCATCTCCCACCACTACGAACTTTTTCGAGTATGCCGGTGGTTGAGTGATATTCGTCGCTTCCGACATCCTCCCGCTCGAGATGCTAGTATTTGTGCTGGCAGTTCCATTGCTCACTCGGACACTCTGGCTGCGCCCTCTGCTGTGTCGAGGAGTGGATGAAGGAGGAGGTGTTTTTACCGAATGACGTCGTGACACTGCATAAGGCTGGTCATCGTACATATGACTCGACATGATGGCGAAGGGCGGACGTCTAGGATTGAATTAGGAGATTTGGGAGAACGTGGTGCTCAGCAGCGCCGAAAATGGAACTGCCCTTCTGATCTATTGCCTATAGATAGATCCACTGCCCGTTTTAAAGGTGTCCCGGAAATATTCAGTTTCCAACGGTTTGATAGGCTCTGTGAAGTGAGGATGATGAGTCGGGAGCGAGCTGAAGGATATTAAGAAAGATGACGGCGAGATAATAACAACAAAAAAGAAGTCGAGGATCGAAAGCAGTAGTCTAGGTACTGAAAAGAAAGAAAGAGATCTCAGTTTCACGATAGTCGTGGTAGTTCGATCAAGTAATGGCAGGTGTGGCGTGGCCGCTCCAGCTGACATGAAACCCGATGTTTACGGGCCGAAGCGCTGCCATGGCAACCACTTTGCCCAGGCCATGACGCAGTCAAATCAATATCTCTAAAATCAAATCCACACCCCAACAACCCATTGAACCTTTTTTTAGCACAACGTCACTCAATCGATTGGATCAATTGCTCAAATCAAGGAATTACTGGCCTGCGGTCTGGGCCACACCTCTCAAACTCCTTGAGCTTCTTGGATTTCTTCCAAGGTTCACCCTATCAGTAACCTTGTTCTCATTGTCCCGTGCCCTAAAAGCGGCTCCGATCTCGAAGGCTGATTTCGCTTAGTGTCTCGATTGGCCCGCGATCACCGATTATGCAATCTAGACACTGGCCAATATCTCGGTTTAGATTAATCCCTTGCGGGTCTTGGTCAAATAGTATGCCCCTACAAGATGACTGTGTGATTGAGGGACAGGAGAACACTGGATCCTTGGACCCTCCCTCGCGAAGCGTTCAGCTGTCATCTGTCCACACAGAGACGTTTTATGCACGGCTACCGTCGTAGAAAATTCTAACCAATCCTAACCTACGTGTGTACCCAATGTCCCCACACCCCTTCCACTTGTTGCATTGTAGTAAGGTCGTATGGATGTGTGCGTGGCTCATTCCGGCAACTCGAATTCGCCCGAGGATCGTCATGTACTCGTGGTAGCCTGAGAGAATGCGCTAGAGACCAGAAGACATCCAAGTCTATAATCGCGTTGTATTTCGATACTTAATGAGTGATGTCTACGAGCGACTCGTTTTTCTCTCGCATTTGCTGAGATGATGTCAGGCTCTTATGGTTCATGAATTCATGAACAGTACTATAAAATTTCCCTTTTAGGATATCTGCTTTATAGATCAGCACCAACATCCATGTCGACAATTCAGCCCAAGCCTGTACCAGCATAATTCAGCATTTTTACTCTGATTGGTCTGGTAGGCTAGAGTTCATATTGACTTCTACAAATGTGATTCTTTTGAGAGGGTGCTGGGTATAATAGTATGAACAAATAACATAGCGCAGGTTAACCATGGTCTGTCCATCTTGAAGATCGCTCAGAAAGCAATCGTCGGGTGAGAACACTTCATCGCGGGAATAATGGCTATCAACTTCTAAATTAGAACGTTCATGCCCGATGTATGTATGTGTGTGTGGATAAAATATATATAGTGCAAAGTTGGCCGCAGAGGAACACGGGTTTGTCGTTAACAGTGTCACCTTAGTTTATTTTTATTTTTATTTTTTCTATGCGTTTCAATTTACCGAGGTTCATGAAGAATAACCATAAGCCGACCAATTATAGGAAAGAAAACACCCGCTCAGTCAGATTATTCTGATAATCCACTTGAGTGTACTGAGGTCTCCTGCGTAATGCAGAAAGAGAGAATCCGTAGGAACTCCGAAACCCAGAATTCCTTCGGCGGTTCTTCATGTTCCGTCTTCCGTTGTCATAAAAAGCCTCATTTCGAATGATAGGAAAAATGACTAAAGAAAGAATTATCCACTCCGTAGTCGTATCGGGCCAATTAGGGGTGACTAAGCACCAACCCAACATCCTACTTTGTATTAGTAGCAATTTTACTCCCTTTGGTGCTATTCAAATCGCATTGACCGCCCAAGAACCAAAACCGCTGGATAGCGCGGGACAATCTTCCCGACTAATCCAAATTGATCTGCTGCTGTCTTCCTCTTCCCCCTGATCGAAACCGAGTGGACAAGGGACAATTAGTGAAAATTTTGCACATCTCGTGCTTCCGAATGGTTTCCTCACGAAACTGTCATCGGCGTTGAGACATTGAACTGAGCAGATCCTCCGTGGGATCTATGGGGAGACCGCAACGATAACGATAGCGTCAATCTGAAATTGAACGGCCGCCTGCAACATGGACAAGGGACCAAATGGCACACCAGATGCTGGGCTGAGAAGCCTTAATCATTGTGCGTCGCAATCCCTATTTGACCTGATGGTCTTTCAGCGCGTCAACATACTAACGGTCCGCTGGTGATAGATCGCAACCAGCTCCCATCCTGGCGGTACTGGCCACGACAGAAACTTCTCCCCTTGGTGCGATATGAGACGCCATATCTCGCCTGGTTGCAGGAGAAGGTGCGGACCCCGGCCCTAGACTCCTATTTCGCATTCACGGCCAATCTCGGAACGCATACGTTTTTCATGGTTTTCTTGCCTATATTGTTCTGGAATGGGTATACAAGCTTAGGGCGCGGGTATGTACATGGGACCGAGACAGATCAGAGCGCGTTGCTCTGTGGACTGCCTGATCACGTTGGCTAAAACTATCAATTGGTTAGGATGGTAAATCTTCTGGCATCTGGAGTCTACTTTAGCGGTTTTATCAAAGACTTGCTTTGCCTCCCGCGCCCTCTATCGCCTCCGCTACAACGTATTACAATGTCTGGTTCCGCTGCGTTGGAGTATGGGTTCCCCTCGACGCATTCAACAAATGCCGTCTCGGTCGCTGTATACGCACTGGCTCTCCTAAACCTGCCCGACTCGACCTTGAGTCCTGCCGTCAATGTGTTCCTACAAGGTATCACTTACCTCTATGTCACCTCGATTGTATTCGGCCGACTGTACTGCGGTATGCATGGGTTTTTCGATGTGGTAATCGGCTGCTTGCTGGGCAGCTTGCTTGCAGTCATACAATATGCCTACGGAACCGCCTTCGACGAGTTTGTGGTCTCGGCTTCCGGGAAACAGATCGTGCTAGTGGTATTAGTGATCCTCGCCCTTGTTCGTCTTCATCCGGAGCCCGCCGATGATTGTCCTTGTTTCGACGATAGTGTTGCCTTTGCGGGGGTAATACTTGGGTTGCAAGTGGCTTATTGGCACGTAGTGAAAACGGATATCACATGGGACGACCCGGTTCCCGCCACTGTTCCGTATAGGTTTGATGATTTAGGAGTTTTGAAGACAGCTATGCGCCTCATCTTAGGAGTGGCACTGATTGTTGTGTGGAGAGAGGTTATGAAACCCTCTCTTCTTCGTGTACTTCCCCCAGTCTTTCGTGGTCTGGAAAAGTTGGGTCTATTACTCCCTCGACGATTCTTTACCGCAGCGTCGTAAGTCAGGTCACATCTCCATCTAGCACGGATTTTTTTTTGGCTCACTATTGAACCAGGCAATACACCAAAGTTCCCACGCAACTCAAGGATCATGAAGTGTTCCCGACCTTTTCCGAAATCCCGTCAATCTTTTCGAATATTCGCCACCCTCGACGACGAGCAATCTCTGTTGGTCCTCAGTCGGAAGCTGATGCCTACGAAACCCTGGCCTACCGGGAGAAGCGCAGACGAGAGAGCCTGTCAAATAGCAACCGAACTTCACCCCTGGTAGAGGAGGATTCTCAGCAAGACATCTCGGAGGGACACAATCCTCAACTATCACGGAAGCGCTCCAAGCTCCATGAATATGAAACTATGATGGGAACTGGTAACGCTCGACTCGCAACTGGTGTCGATGGTGTGGAGGCACCTCCATTGACGGAGCCATTCCCTGATTTGGTTCCTGACCCCGAGCCGGACGAAGAAGAGGTGTTTGCGCGAATCAAGAGACCTCGTGTGCGATACGATGTGGAGGTAGTTACGAAGCTGGTGGTATATTCCGGTATGTGGTTCCTTTTTCTTTTTCTACCCCTTTCTGACCATGACTAACGCTGGCTAGGTATTGCTTGGATTGTGATGGAGGGAGCTCCTTTTGTCTTTGACAAAGTTGGCCTTGCGCCGATTTAGAACCATCTGAAAATTAAGCTGAGAGTGAGGTCTAGTTCAGCTGGCTGAACGTCTCGAGTCATCATTATTTCTGTACCATAGCTGGTCTTCTGGTGTATATATATGACTTTGATGCGTTATGTATTTTCTTTCCCCGTGTTTTTTATTTTATTTTATTTTATTTTATTTATTCCCCCTCCCCCCTTGTTGGTGTGACTGCATGTTGAAGAGAGAGTGGGGGCTCCTACAGAGGCTTTAATGGATCAACACCTGAATCATATACAGAGGGGCAATTACCAGAATATTGAATTTGCATCTCCAATGGTTGGAGAACTGTTTTTGACCTACTTGTGAGCTACTTGTTGATCCTTCAATGTTATCTGCGTATATATCACGTGAACGTACCAAAGAGGGAAAGCGTGGGTGAGCTTCGGGGCGTCTAAACCATGCCGGGAACTACTTTAACTTCTTCCCATCAATTCACTTCTCCAGATTGCGCGCCGGTGGGAAGGCTCATCTTGCGCCGCTCCAGCCTGCCATCTGTATATCGCGCGGAGCACACTCATGGAGCTGCCATTCACTCCAGCGACTCTTGCGACCTCAACAAAAACCATGGCAACCACCCATGGCCAGTAATTGCGATCCCATCTGTTTTGCTTTCCCTCATCTCTTCACCACTTCCACCCACATCTTCTTGATACTCTTTCTCTTCTTCATCATCTTTTACCTTCTCCCTACACGGTATTCTCACGTGAAACGCACTTTAAAATCCCCTACGTTGATACCCGTACCTTCTTTTCACAATCGTCCTGATTCCAAATCCACCATGGCTGGCGTCTTCGCGACTACGCAACGCGTCGTAATGGATGCCGAAGACACTAGCATGGAGAGTGAAGAACAATACTACGACCCTATGGATATCAGCCCTCTTCCCTCCTCAAACGAGCAGTCACGGAACATCACCCAGCCGAGCGACGTGAACTCCGACCAGAACGTCTCAAGACCTGATTATTGGGTTCACTTTACTCCTCCAAAAAGCGGAGGTGTGCCCAAAGCCACCAGACTTGATGGAAAGCCGGCGGTACGAGCTCCAATAATCAGACCTCTGACGCGATTCTCACCACAGGCGCGGATTGACCCATCGACTGGCCGCTTCAAGCAGCAGTTCATCGCGCAGCCTTTTCTGCGAAATACTTTTACCTCGAGCAGCATAATTGGCCAATTAAATAGCAAAACCAATGCGATCATCTCGACCAGCAGATACACATCTCATTCGAACAACATACTCAAGTCCCTACCCCATAAGCCAGTGACTATCGGAATAAGCGTCCCCACCACAAGTGATTCGTCTTTTAATAGTATTTCGACCACCAAGTCTATTTGGGACCGTAAAACTCCTAGTTTTGAGTCGACCACATCGATTACTACCGCAACGTCATTCAACTCTCGCAAAAGATCTGTGGACGATGGCTTCAATGAACCGACTCACGGTGCTATGCCCGAGACAGATAGCCCGTCGAGCAAATATCGACGTGTTAGCGAGGAAGGGTTCCCAAATTCCGCTATCATAAGCAAGGAAGACACCCAGAGAGCCGAAGCGCCATCAACCCATGCTGCGCACATCCAAAAACAGCCTACCGGGCCGACCGCTACCTCTCCCGTCCCCCGCGATGCTTCTACACAATCCCAGTACCTGACTGCTCCTGTGGCATTTGCAGCCGAGACTACTCGCGAAAACATTTCCCACTGTGCGGATGTCATTCCTGGTGGATGGCCTGAGCAGCCTCCCCATGATAATCTATCTGCCACTGCAGCATCTAATGCTCCTTCCTTCAATGGTGTACTGCGCCTAGGAGGAGAGCCTCTCATGACAAATGCACTTATCGTGTCATCCTCTACCACCTCACTACCTGGCCCCAGTGGCTCAATCACCACTAGTGATGACTCTGGCAATGCGGACCATCACCGGATACAAGCAATCGACACTCTTGACAACAGCCTCTACAATGGACAGATCTCACATATGCTACGCCCGTACTGGGCAACATGTTACACCCTTGTCCAGGGCGCCTACGCTGCGTCGGGAACTGTCAAGAACGTTCTTGCCAAGACTTGGAACCTGATTGGGCAACCCGTGATCGACTACGTACAACGTCGTCGCCGTCCGCAGCCATCCCGCCGCTCTTCTGGCCTCGGAGCTTCTCCGTCACGAGTTGCAGCACTTCGTCGCCTCCCTGAGGAGCAAAGACGCATGATCAGAGACCATGAACGGCGTAGACAGCGAGGTTATCCCACAGTGCAAAATCTTCCTTTCCCAGATTTGACTCTAGACACTCCACAATCTCCGGCCATTGGCTCTTCATTGGAGAGGCCAAATGATTCTTTCGTCATGCCACACGCCGCAAACTCTGCGAGGGATCCTCGAAAGCGCAGCAGCCGATCTCCTGACCACTGGGCTATTGGTGGAATTAAGAAACCGACAGGCGTCCAGAAGTCCCCGCAGGTCAAGTCTATGAGCCCCAACCTTAAACGCCGGTTGTGGCCAGGTAGGAACCTGGAGCGTGGCAAACGCGAACTTGCGCTACAACAAGCATGGAAAACCGGGAATTTCAGCGAGGTCTTGAAAGACCAGGGACGCCGCGTATCTACCCACATTGAAAATTCCGAACGCACCGAACGCCTAGGCCAGCTCGCGCCAAAAGAGGGGCCGAAGCCGAAACAGAAGAAGCGAGTGCGCTTCAAGGATCCGATTGAACAGTTTATCCCGGAGCCTACACTCCCTGACCTTGCTCCTTACCTTCGTCCCACATCTCCCAACGTCGACCGTGTCAGTCCTAAAAGGGCGTCTAACGAACAGAAGGAGAATGTCCCACCAATTTCTAGTTCGGTGGTAAAGACCGACACAGAAAATAAACAGATTGGATTCGGAGGGCATTGGTGGGAAGAACAGATTGAGCATCCACTTGGACGACCCGTTTCGGCCGTGAGCCTCTTTTACCCCGAAGTGAAACCGCTTCCGCCCGGCCGGACGGAGTCTGTCTATGCTGAGGAGTGGAGAAAGATTGAAGAGGAGGAGAAGCGTAAGCAAATCCCAGCTCGAGTTCGGGTTGAAGGCCCAGCTGTACGCCCTCTTTCGGGGGAGTGGATGAGCCGAGTTTCCAATGCCATGGCCACAAACAGCAACCGCCGCATCGCCACTACTCTGTCTGGTGATCCGCTGACGAAGAAGGATCTGTCTACTTGTTTTACTCCCATGGCCTGGTTAAACGACGAGGTTATTAACTCGTACCTTGCTCTAATCGTTGACTACCTGAGACGCACAAATCACAACAATGGCCGTGGTGACAAACCCCGTTTTCACGCTTTCAATACTTTCTTTTTCTCCAACATGCGCGACAAGGGCTATCAGTCTGTCCGACGTTGGGCCAATCGTGCCAAGATTGGCGGCGCATCTCTTCTTGACGTGGATACCGTGTTTGTCCCAGTACACAACAGTGCACACTGGACGCTTATCGTGATCAAGCCAATGGAACGCACCATCGAGCATTTCGACTCGTTAGGCTCACTCTCGCACCGGCACGTGGGGGTGATGAAGGATTGGCTCCGTAATGAGTTAGGCCCTCGTTACGTCGAGGAGGAATGGCGCGTCCTACCGTCTGTCTCTCCTCAGCAAGACAACGGTAGTGACTGCGGGGTATTCCTGTTGTCTACCGCAAAGGCGGTGGCCATCGGCCTCGAGCCACTATCCTATTGCGCACGGGACATTGTCCTGCTGCGCAAGAAGATAGTGGCCGAGCTGATGGCCGGGGGGCTGGAGGGGGATTTCGATCCGGCCTCCGGCGGGGAGGTGTTGCTCTAGGGCAATGCCTCCCGGTGGGGGAGGAGGTAGTGGTGGTAGGAGTAGGGGCAAGGTGAGGAAGAGGAGGGATATCAAACCTTCGAGGTTGTATTGTGGTTGTTTGTTTTTTGTTCTTCTTTTCTTTCTTGCATTGCTGGAGTTTGGGGGCTGTGAGAGTAAAGGATGGACACCTTGTAACGGCGTTTGGCACATGTATGAGTGATACCCGTCAGTTGAAGCAAAGCTCCTGACATATGATATTGAATTGGGTCTGCCGGCGAAAATCGCTTTTGATGCTTACATGCACATACAGCATGCGACATGTGGATGGATTGAAATAAGGGCATGGACATGGTTGATTTGGATGCTAGATATATGTGGATACAATCTAGACCAATGTGAATACCTGCAAAGGCACCGTGTCTCCGTTGTAAAGATGTCGATTGCATATCTATAAGACCATGAAGACGTAGCGACTGTGGAGCGAACTTAATGAAAGTCACTCACATAACACGCTTTTCGACACCCAACTCCATCCCCTTTCCCTATATTCTCTTGCTTCGGGATCTCACCATCTAACGTCTTGCTTCTAGCCCTGCTCACATCACCATCAACAGGTCCTAAATCAGCCCTCCAAACCGCCCTACCTCTCGACCTCGTCAGGCCCTCACCAGGGCCAACAGAGCCCCCAGCCACCGAAGAAACATTGAACGCCATCTCAATCCACTCAACTCCCAAAAACACAGACTCCCCAGTCCTCAAATTCCCCGTCCAATTCCCCCCATCACTCCACAAATTCAGAACCAAAGTACTCGGCTCCCGAGGCACACCATAAGCCTTAACCGCCTGTAAAGCCTCCCCAGCATACCAACGCGACATATCAGGAAACCAATCCAAGCGATGCGTCGACCACGCCGTCCACGGCACAGAAAGGTTCACCATGGAGCCCGCCCCGGGGATAGCCGTATCCGACACGGGATCGTAATCCGGCTGATTGGAATAATGGATCACATTTGGTGGATCGGAGGTGAGGATCTCGATATCTGATTCGCATGTCTTGGAATGGTATGTGAAGAGTCCGACGCAGGCGCCCTTGGGAACGAGGTTTTGCCTAACTTTTCGTCGTCGTCCTTTGCCCCAGTACTTGTCTTCGGGTACTTTGGGGGATGGGGGGATGGCTCTGGGGCCGAGGGCAGTTTCGTTCGACATGAGTCTCATTCTGACGCGGAGTGAACAGTGTAGGATGTTCCATCTCAGGAACTCTATCTCGGCTGTCGAGACGTGGTCTGCGTGCCGGGTTGTTTGGAGGAGGAGGTATGTTGGGTTTGGAGAGACATGGCTCTGGGGGTCTGGGTTTGGGGCAATGAATACGTTTGTTTCGGCGTTGGTTATGGGGAGGAGCTCCGTTGTTCCAGTTTTGGTCCATGTTTGGGGCAGCCAGTCGTTGATGAAGGGCGTGTTGGATAGGAGGAGCGCGGTGTCTAGTGCGAGGGGGTCTGGGGCCGGTTGTTGGGTGGCATTTGGGAGGGGGATGTTGCGGAAGTCCCAGAAGTGGTAGTTTGTGAAGTAGCCTGGGTCCGGGCCGGAGATTATGTAGCATTCGCAGAGGGTGTTGTTCTTTGCTGGTGGAATTGGCGTTGGGGAGGGGGTGATTGTGAGTATCGAAGAGAGACTGGGGAGAAGGGTGATGTTGTTGAATTTCATTGTGGGTGAAGGAATGATAAGAGAAACGAGTGTCTGGTGTAAGGTATAGTAGTATTGATTGTTTGGAGAACATCTCATCTTTCTATTCACTTGGATGTGTTTGTATATTGTTAGGGCTGTCAATGCTACGGCAGGTGCGTTTTAGTGTGTTACTTCCACTGCAGAGCCAATCGTCATAAGGTATAACACTCTCTAGATACTACGTTGAAACTCAATTAAGCTTATTGAACGACCTTACATTGGATGTGACGGTGCGTCCTTTCCATCCCTACGAGGTCCTCCATTGTTTTGCTTTCATGAGAAGAACATAATGGAAATACAACGAGACTATACTGACACTATAACTACAATCAACAGTCGCAAAGAACACTTCTCTACAAAGAAGCATTATAAGCCTCAATAATGGCATTCCTATGGTCTCTGTCAGTGTACGTCTTTGTTATATCAACATGGTCTATGAATGAATGACCCAGCGCCTTTCAATAGTCTCTTGAACACGTCTTTCATATGGCCGAAAGTATCTAAGCTGGATGAAGATGTCAACTGATAAAGAATCGAATGTATTATATATACGTAATTCCTGTCTGGGCTCCTACTCCCATAGTCTGTGTAATGCACAATTGAAACACGATCTAATAGCCAGAAACGTGCAACATTGGACATGATGCCGAGACGCGGGGAGAACGTCGAATGCGTCCATTGCGGACGCTTCCATCCACAGTATTACGGCGCTGCATTGAAAAATCATGCGAGGGTACACCAGGACCGTCGACTGGCTGCGCAACGACAACGTGAACCCTCGACAGAAACAGAAGATAATTCGGTATCAATTCCGCAACTTGCAGCCTTAGCTGGGCGTGTCCGGCTTCTAAAGGAAGAGAAACTGACTGCTGGGAATGTGGCACAAAAGTTGCTAGAAGTATGGGGTGACGATGACGCGAGAATGGCGTTGCTGCGCCGTCTGATGACTCCTCATCTTCCACCTGGGCGTGGAGCAAATTCGCTATTGGCGAATGCCAGGAGCGCAATCCTTACCTTAGTTGGTCCTGTGGTCCGAGCTGGGCTAATAATTCCTACGTATTTCCAGCCTGGGCCGTTGCAAGACCCTACATGGCCTGAGCAAGAGCCGTCTTCCTACCCCGTACATTTATCCCTGGTGAGAACGTCAATTGGATTGGCTCTCCTTCGAGATGATGTCCGCGCAGTTGAGATGCTAGTCACGCTTGAAATGAACCCGAACGGTATGCTCTTGTGTGGGTACAGCATTCTGGCTGTGGCCGTCTTAATATCGGCGACGGAGATTCTGGACTATCTCCTATCTCTCGGGGACGAGATTCGAATTGACCAGCAGGCAAATGCCTACGGTGAGCAAGAGGAAACGGCAATATCGATGGCATGGAAGGTCGGGAACAAGGACGCTTTCAGGAAGCTCTTAACACACAATGGGGGTGAAGCCCCAGGTCAAAGCCTTTTCCTCATCTGTGCCAATGAGCATCATGATGCGTTCGACGAGGTGCTGCAACTTGATTTGGATGGCCGAGAACTTCTTCGAGCGCAACATCCGATCAACCAGGAGACCATTCTTCATGCCGCCGTGTTGAACACGGATCACGCTGTCTTGGACGCAATACTGCAACTGGCTGTGCGGGTCGGTGACAGTGAGAATGACACGTATCCTCAATATCTTCAGCTTCGAAATAGACAAGGCCAAACAGCTCTGATGTATGCGATCGAGCATAAGAGATACAGGGCCGTCGTAAGACTTCTCGAGGACCAAGACATCGATCTCAACGAGCGAGCGAGGGGCGGCCAGACCGCGCTATGGTATGCCGCCCGCGCCATGGATCTAGGGCTGGTCGTTTTGCTCCTCGTACTAGGGTGCGATGCGGGCAACCCTCTTCCTCTTCAGTTTCCGACCAAAGGTACTCCGCTCAATGCCTTGCTCTATGCATATGAGGATATTCTGCAGAGATACACGCATGAACTACTGGAGGGTGTACAGGGAGCACAAAGGAGATTCAATCAGGGGAAAGAAGACATTATTGAGATTGCTGAGACGTTACTTGAGTACGGTTGTCGATCAAATGTAGGGGATGATCGTTGGCGAATGCCTATGACCGAAAGACTAGACGGATTTCCAGAGTGGGAGACGTTGTTCACGTAGTGGTTTCATATTTTTGTTTATTTTTGTTTTGTCTTTTCTTTCCTTACGTCACTTCTAGTATGGCCGTTTTCAAGATCTGGTCATCACTGAAGTCTGTTGGGTTTGATTTGTACGAGTTGGGCAGTAGTTGATATGTAAATATATAGATTCCATCAACGAACTTATTGAGTTTGTTACACTTATTATGCACCCGTATAAGCTACAAACATCTTCCTCTAACAGTTATTATTCAGTTTAGATCCAGTATCATCATTTTCAGTGATACTGTTATGTCCAACATAAAGTAGTTGTGTTGGAAGACGACCATCCAAAAGTGGCCCACTTTGTATGGGAAGTTGAGTCCCCCAGAATGATTTTCGGACACGGGAACGTTTGAATGCACGACAGCAACCCAAGCGGTGTCGGTGATACTATGAGGAGTCGCCTCAGACTGTGTTTCTATTATTATTAGAGCGTGTCTTATTGTTTCTCTGCTGTCTTTTGGTTTGTTTCATCTTCTTTTCATGTACTCTGTATTCTTGCAAGATTTAAGATCACGGTGTCAAATGTAAGTAGGGTCAACTGGTCAGTGATATTACCCGACCTTGGGATGTAACAAGTAATGCGGATACGGCACGGATGATCCCATTCAGGGCGATTGCACAATGACGCCTAGGGCTATTTCTGTCCTCCAATAAAGGGGGCCCCTGGGGTGGCGATAAGGCAAAGTAAGAGAGGAAATGGTCTATCATTGGCTTCGACTTGGTCAGCTGAGTGCAGTGCGGCTGCCAAGCCTTTAGCTCGGCGGTAATTTTGGTCTCATTGTATTGTAACACCCCGTATTGCTGAGGGAAGAAAGGCTCTGCTTTCTGTATTCTCTCTCAGTGGGCTTCATTTGAGATTCAAGTGTTGGGCACTGGTAGAGCAGTTATTTAGGAATCAAGAAGACAATTGGTCTATTCCAGAGTGAAGATGTTGATTTCCTGCGAAAGAGAACCAGTTGCTGAAGGATGGGTGTTCGCCATGTTTTGATTAGGGCTAATCAACCGGTTGTCCCGACCGCATTGGGCCATCCCGTGTCTGCCACGCAAGTTGAAGGAGGGGATGGGGCGGTCACGGGTCCAGGAGAAGAGAGTTGAGTCTTTCTCACTCATCTCGCAACCGTCGTCACTCATACCACAACACCATCACGACCATCAATCATCCCACACATCCCATCGCTATCATTATCCGAACTATCGCCAAAATGGACCTCATATCTTGCTGAATGAATGTAGGGGGTGTTGACTTTGTTGAAACTCGATTTATCCACGATTTATCGCCTATCTCTTATCCCTATTTACCATACTCGGTTCCTTTCCATCACACCACTATGACAGCCACCCTCGAACGGAGTCTGTCTCGCACTTCGAGCATGTCTATGCCCATCTCGAGCCCTAGATTATCTCTCATACATGAAACCACACCACCTAGCTTATCCGACCCTGCCCTATCTCACATCCACGACCGTTTAACCATACTCGACACCAGTGTATTTCAATTACGGTCGACTGTCCTGACTAAAGACGGCTATGTCGAGCGACGGAACCGGGAAGATGATCATATTCGCCGGGAATTCGAAGCCCATCGCTCTATCTCGAATCGAATCGATTTGAACGTGGTCGCGTTGAGGACGGATGTGGACCAGCTGAAGTCAGGAGTGTTCCAACTGAAGACAAGCATCGGCCAGACCGGCAATGAGACCGTCTTCTTACGCAGTGATGTCGATCGTTTGTCGAAGAATATCGATCAGATCCAGTCCGATATCGAAAATGTTCAGACGGACGTGTGTCAATGCCGGGTGGAGATTAGCAAACTACACGCGACCATCAGTCAACTTCGTACCGATTTGATCACTCTTCAGCATGAAACATCACGTCATCTGAATTCTGTCTTCGACCGCTTTTCCCTGATCGAGTCTCGCATGAAGCATTCGGAACGCGTCCGCTTCAACTCCTTGGCTCACACCACCCACGCCCCAATCACCCCGGTCCCCGTCGTTGAGGATGATGGCACGCTGCAGTGGCCAGAATATTTCCCTCGTACTGTCTGGCGCTTCTGGTGCCTAAAGAAGCGCAGTCGGAGTAAGTCGTACTCCGGTGAATGTCCCTGGGGCATATCTAACAGAGTTTAGTCAATCGGTTGGTTCAGTTGGCCGAATTCTATCAGCTTGGAGGTTACCAATACTGGGGTCGAATGCACCAGACGGAGGCTATGTTTGCTAGCGATAGTGACTCCAGCGACTCCAGTGATTACCCGTCCAATTTGACTCGTGCTGAGGCAGTTCGCTTGTATCCCGAGGCCGCACACCAGGCATTGGCTGCTACATTGGGTCTGGTTTATTACAAGATTCGGAACGAAGTTGGAGAAGGGCCGAATACCCATATTCCACGTCCCCCGAAGCGGCAGCAAGAGGACTTGCCATCGGTGTCATCGGGTTCGAGGCCGAAACCGGTGAAGATGGCACGTCGTCCCAACAACACGTCGCCTACTGCTTTGCACCGACTGGTCACTGGACCGTCGCTGGAGTCGAAATCGATAGTCTCGGACGAGTCTGACAAGCTTGGATGGAATGCCCACTCAGAAGTATCTGACGAGGCTATGAGTAAGCTGCGAAACATCGTTTCCGAGGAAGTCGGAACGCTACTTCGAGCTTTGGAACGTGGACGCATCCGATTAAAGCCTGGTCGCTCTGAGCGTGAGAAAATGTCTCCCATCGAATCCAAAGCCAGCATACGCAATGGCCGGTATGGTGGCGATGGAGCACAGGACGATGATGTGCGGACCTTGCCGAACACGGTTCCAACGGAGATTTTGTCTCTTTCGGATAAAACGGACAAGACAGAGGAACATGAACCGGAACTTCCGGCTACCGAGTCCGATGCGACTAGTCCAGAGTGATACTATCACGATATCGTCAACACGATATAGTAATAGAATACGGAGGCTTGTATCAAAGGCTCTTGCCTGTTACGTGACTCTGACACACAAGTTCCTATGCCAAAGTCACCTAATAGGCGCAAGAGCCTTTAATGCCCTATCCTCATTGGACTAGCCTGTATCGCCATCGACGGTTGTCCATCACACATCTCGTTGTAGATGTATCGCTGGCTAGCACAAGATGCAGAGAATGCTCGCATTGTGAATCCTTTGACTTGGTGGAAGCATTCTCTGTGTGGTGCGTGATAGCAGCACTGCTCCTTAGTTGCACAATGATCGACACAGGGCACACTATGCCACTGTCGACATGTAGCAACGTTCCAATTTCTGGGTATGTTAAGATGTGGCCAGCCTTCCACATATAACTAGTGGATCTGTGAGGTTCGCCGCATCTTGGCAATGAACGGATAAACCATTTTGACATCTTGGTGGCCCGCAACATCCTGCTCGAGGCAACACAATATCTTACGTGACACTGACAGTTGAGTCTTGAGTCAGGGCTTATAACCTACGGTTAGAATTGATAGGCATGATACGGCGCCCTGGATGGATATGTATACAAGATACCCCTTTGGTTGGATTGTTTTTGCAGATTATTCTATTTTGGCCTGGACCTAGCGTTATATACCTTGCATTTGGCGTTTCTCATTTATAACTAGTTTTGTTTATCTGATTCAATGACAATAGGAACAGTGATATTGACAGGATGACAGTCTCGATCCTACGAATCGAGACGCTTTGCGTATCTCTACCAAATCTCTTCTGCTCGCAGCAGCCTCTACGTCGCGGGTCAACGACTTGAACGTGGACCCACTCATATAAGTTTCATGTTAAACCGTTGCCCACCGCTGAGGCCAAGTACTAAACATTTACAAATGATACTTTAGATCAAGGGTAACCTAATCTCATTTGAAACAAGTGATATCCTACTACCCGATTCCCGCAAGCATCAATGTCCTGCCGTCTAAATGGGCTCCAATAGATCTTTCTGCAGCACCTCCAATACCTTTTTCTCATCTAGATTTGAAATATCCACGGATCCAGGTGCCGGTTGATCGCCGTCCGTCTCGGAGGTTTCTCCCGACTCGATTTCACCTTGCGGCTGCGTGCGTAAATAGTCTTTCTCGAGAAGAAACTTTATATTCTCGTCCTTCGACGACAAGGTATTTGGTGAGTCTGATAGAATATAGATAGTTGGGAATTCTAGAACAGTGCGGCCGCGCAGAGCGGAGGTGAGAGTGGCAGTGGGAGAGAGAGGGACGAGCACCGGCTGTTTCGTGCTCGTCCGTGGGCGATGGAGATAGAAGTAGAGATCGCGGTGGGAGGTAATCTCAGCTGTGGATTGCGTGGGTTGGTCTTGTGAGATTTCCGGTGCGATATCCGGTTTTGTCTCGCTCTCCGGGTTGGGAAGCCCAGCTTCCTGAGGCACAGCTTCCTGAGGCACAGCTTCTTGGGGCGTAGCTTCTGCGGTAGATGGAGTAAGGTTGTGTGTATGAGGTAGTTGCTCAGACGAATTGACATCCACTTGTTCCGACTTGCTCTCCTGATCTTTCTTCTTCTGTTCGCGCTCCTCCCTAGACAAAGGAAAAGACCGATCGTAAGCCTCAGCAAGAGTCGACGACTCCAAGCAAAGTCTATGTCTCCTCTCCCCATCTGGAGCAATCCACTCTACCGTCCAATTCAAACACTTATTCCTGCACCGCAGTCAGCATCCACAACATTCACCCCGACCCAAAACTCCAAGAAAGGAAACATACTTGGGCAACCACTTCGACGCATTCGCCTTATTCCGACTCATCCCCCTCGGCGCCCTAAGAACAGTAACACCCGCCTCCTCGGCGCCCCTAAGAAACCCAAACTCCCCCCTCACAAACCCCCCAGAACCACCCTCAACCCTCCTCCTCTTCCTCCCCATCTCCTTACCACCCCCAGCACTCTCCTCATTCCCATCCAACCCCACAACCGCAAGATCCACCCCCCGACCAGAAGTCCCAGGCTGTACAGAAATCCCCCTATTCTCGGCGTCGCGCTCTGCACGCTCCAGAGTGCGCTCGATCCCCGTGATGAAATTGAAATCCCGGTCGAAGGCGGATTCAGTCGCTAGTTCGTTTTTCTTCATGTAGGCCGCGGGATCGCGGACGCCGCTGCATTGGGACCAGAGTTTGTGGCGGCGCGAACAGGGGAGGGAGCAGGTGCGGGTTGAACAGCGGGGACAGCGGTATTTTGGGGGTTGAATGTGACTGTTTTTGGGCTGTTTGTTAGTAGGTGGTTTTATTTGGTGCTTTGGGGGTTGGTTGGTGATGGGATTGGGGTTGAACGGACCAGATTGTGCAGAGGTCTGAGAGGAGGGGGTCTTCGGAGGACATTTCTATGATATATCTTCTTCAGAATAAGAGGAGATTGTATAGATTGTATTGTCAATGTATAAAGGGTAAGATATTAAGTATGGATATGGCGACAGGTCATGTTATGATATAATGTGAGATATGAGAAGTGGAGCGGAGGAAAAAAAGTCTGGAATCTGGATACATTTAGCTTATCGATAGGAGATCTATCGATGCCTTATGCTACATAATATATGCCTGAGGCCGTTAGTGACTGCCTGGATCAGATATCCGTTTTCAGACACAGCGAGGTCATGTGCGCTGATTGATAAGAAGAGACTTTGACCCTGTTAGGTAATGGATCACATCTCTCCAGATCATATCGAGTCTCAACGAACCACCCACGCCCTGTGTAATAAAAGGAAAGTGAAATGAGAGACACCGTCTAACTAGAATCAAACTAGGTATATAATCCCCCACCCTCCAGTGACTCACGCATTAGTAAAGCCTCGTCCCTGATTCCATCTCCGCTATCGGATTGGTATCCACCTGACAAATCAGGCACCTAAAACCGCCACCAATCTTTCATCCCACCAAAGATCTTAATAATTGATAAGGGAAGGGCATCCTGTGCAACTTTCTTTTCTCCAATCCAAACCAACGTCTACCTTCTATTCCCCATCTATTTATCCTCCGAACACACACAGAACCAAGGAAACGAACCAAAGAAAACAACAAAGAGGTGAACCAAACCAATTAATCTCAAAATGTCTATCACAATCGACACCTCCGTCGACATCGACCTCCCCACCCCACCTCAATCAAACGGCAGTCAAAAGCGCAACCTCCTCCTCGCCCCTCCCTCCGTCGCCGCCCACGAAGAGAAACTCCGTGATGTCTTCTCGACCTTCGATCGCTCCTCGACCGATCTCCAGATGCTCGATCGCCTGTCCGCAGGCTTCGTCTCCCTTCCTCCCAATACATATGACCTCGTGCTGGTGTTGACGGATGCGCAGTCGGATGAGGCTGTGCGGTTGTTGACTCGGGATGTTTATACAGCTTTGGTACCGGCGATGAAGGCGGGCGCTAGATTGCAGCTGCAGCAGGGGAGTTTGGGGGCTAGTGAGGGGTTGGAGGCTATCTTGGCGGGGCTGGTGGAGAAGGATGGTGGGTTTGAGAAGCCGGTGCAGGAGGCTGCTGTGCCATTGAAGTTGGGTGGCAGGAAGAAGAAGGATAACACCAATGGAGTGAACGGAGCTCAGAATGGAGTGGCTACGAACGGAGCCAGCACAAACGGCGTGGGAATGTTCGATCCGGCTCAGAACAACGACGAGGAGTTGATTGATGAGGATGCGTTGCTTTCGGACGATGATTTGAAGAGACCTCTCCCACGACGTGAGTTTCCCTTTTGATGCTTTATTATCTCGTGAAACATCTTATTGACTAAACTTTTTCAGCCCAAAACTGCGTACCAGAGACCGCCAAGAAGCGCCGGCGTCCCTGCAAGGACTGCACCTGCGGTCTAGCCAGTCAACTCGAGGAGGAAGACCGCGCACGTGAGGCAAAGGCCGCTCAAGATCTCAACATTCTGAAGCTGAACACAGACGACCTGAACGACGAGCTAGACTTCACCGTGCAAGGCAAGACAAGCTCGTGCAACAGCTGCTCGCTCGGCGATGCGTTCCGTTGCTCCAGCTGTCCGTACATTGGACTGCCGCCGTTCAAGCCCGGCGAGGAGGTCAAGATTATGAATGATATGGTTCAGCTGTGAGGGCATTTTCTTTCTGGGTCTGGTTTTCGGGTCTTACTTTATATCCCCTAAAAGGTGTTTTGCGGTGATAGATTTTCGGTAGGGTATTGTTATGAATGGCATGATCTGGTTTTCCTTAGGATGTATGAAAGCTATCTCAAACTGAAAAGTTTCTCTTGTGCTATTTATACTAAACAGTAACCTATCACTTGAAAAGGTCTACTTCGAAGTGAGCATAAACAAGCCGACGTAATTCAGCCTCTAATTCAGTACCCATAAGTTAGATTCAGGTACGTGTCAAGTCATCCCGTATTAATACCATAATATACATCCCATAGACAATAAGACGCCCCTATCACGGTGATTGAAGCCCCAACCACATACCAAATCTGTTAGACTGTCACCAGGAACAACAGACACGGAAACAAGGTCTGTAGACTAATCATAAAAAACAATTAGCTCTCTTCCTATAAATAAACCAGATGGACCAGTTACATCAGCAAAATCGATGATATCACCGCAGCGACGGATGAGAAAATCACAAATAACCTCCGCATCGATTTCTAAGCATCGGCATGAACCAAACGCCGAGGGAAATCACGACACTGGGTCAGTATAAGTAGATCTGTTTCCCATGTGTTATTCAAATTAATTTCTGTCTCGAGCTTGATCAATAATAACAATAACAGTACATATTCAAGAAATAGAAAAACAATGGCCAGCAAACCCTTCGCTATCATCGCTGGCGTCGGTCCAGGAACTGTATGTCATCATCAATGAGTTCCATCACCCCACATCATCCCCACTATCAATAACCAATCCCCTAACCAACCCACTGAATGAACTTAATGAGGCACTACTAACAAAAGAGTAAAAGGGCGCCTCAATCGCCCGCAAATTCGCCCAAGCCTACTCCGTCGTTCTACTAGCTCGTAACCCGGCAAACTTCACGCCCGTCGTCGACGAAATCAACGCAAACGGCGGCCAAGCAACAGGTATTAGTGCTGATCTATCAGACACAAACAGTGTCAAATCTGCGTTTGAGAAAATCAACGAGCAATATGGGGGATCGACGCTAGCGGCAGCTGTATTTAACTCCGGGGGCGGATTCGTCCGCAAGCCGTTCCTGGAGTTGACGGAGGAGGAATTCGCTTCCGGGTTTGAGAGTCAGGGGTTTGTTTCCCATCCTATCCTATCCTATTCCTTCCATTCTCTAGTTTCTCGACAAGGAAGAGTGTATTCTAACAAAAAGAACAGAAAAGGTGGCTTCAACTTCGCCCAACGCACCCTCCCCCTCCTCCAAAAGGCAACCGGACTCCAGCACCCACCTACACTAATCTTCACCGGTGCAACAGCTAGTCTGAAAGGCTCAGCATCATTCTCGGCCTTCGCATCGGGGAAGTTTGCCCTTCGTGCGTTGGCGCAAAGTCTCGCTCGTGAGTTCGGGCCCAAGGGAGTCCATGTTTCCCATGTTATTATTGATGGGGTGATTGATATCCCGAGAACCAAGGCGTGGACTTTTGAGCATGAGGATGCCAAGTTGGATCCTGGGGCGGTGAGTTATTTATCTTTTCCCTTTCCCTTTTTCTGTATTATGTCTTCGTGGGTTGGGGTTTGGATAGAGTGAGTGAAAGGCTGATTGTGTTTTGTAGATTGCGGATTCGTATTGGCATTTGCATACCCAGCCGAGGACGACGTGGGGCTTTGAGCTGGATCTGAGGCCTTATGTTGAGAAGTGGTAGTTTGTTTCATTGGGACTGGAATGAGCGAATTGTCCTTGTCAGATTGGGTTGCTCTGTTTTGAGAGAGACAGGCTACGAAGATGGGGAAAATCTCCTTGATATTTGACCAGATTGGATATATCTCTGAATTGGGAATTGCAAATCCCAAGCCCTGTCGGGTAATAATGAATTAAATGAGTTTAGTTGTTTCTCCGTCTATCTTCCGCCCTAGAATCGTAGAAGGTGCCATTTGTGTCATGAGACAATGGTGGCTGTGGATTGTTCGAGTCGAAGGACATGGTTGGGAGTTGCTCCAACTCTAGGTCCATGTTGAGGGTAGCATCGATGTCCCTTGTGTCTATCATGTTCGAAATCATGCATTCACCTGAAGTAGGAGTAAACCCACTACTACTGAGTTCCAGTGGAGGATTGAACGACAATGGAATGGTATCCAGAATGTTAGGGTCCGCAGATACCATCCAGGACGGATCTTGCGACCCAGGAGAGAGAAATGACCCATCATTAGGCCCAAGCAAGTCGGTGCTGGATTGGGTGTCCTCCGGACTTAGAGACGGAGGACCAAGTCTCCACACATTCAGCCATGAGCCATCCCGCTTCATCATATCGTCATCTTCAAACCAGGACCGAATCCTACGGAAGACTGCCATCAACTTGGTAGCTGGCCATAGTGGTCCCCACCCTGCGAACATTTGTATGATGCAACCTAAACGCCTGGAGACTTGAAGTCGGTCTATTTGCGGTTGAGCATCTTCGTTAGTTGATGTGATGGCCGCAAAGTGAAGCTTCACTAGGATGAGCGCGGTGTAGATCATCCGGATTAGATGCACTGCTGGTAAGACTCGAATCGCAGACATATCCAAGGAGGTAAAAACTCGGAATATGTGATCTATGGTCTCGACGCATTCGCTGAATATGTCTGCTGGGATGGTGATGGTGGCTGATGTCTGATCTTTGGACGGCGCTTCGGCGTTGGAGGTGGTATTTTCAGACGCTGTACAGAAGGCAACTTCATTTAGATACAAAGACGAGAAATAGTAGGAGAGTTGTAGTGCACCTATATAGGAATATTTAATTATTAGTCAACTTCGAATATTCATAGAAACAGCGAAAAGAGTGCTTGCCATCAAAATCATCTTCACGGATGCTGTTACGCCAGTCAGAGAGTTGTCGCTTGGATAAGGTATACAATGTTTGGATCTGTATGGCTTGTAACGACTGAGAAGAACAAGGATCTTTAAGTGACAGTTGCATTGCAGCTTCTTCGGTTATTTGCTGTAGACGAATGTGCTGGCACAGAACCTTGTCGGATGGGAAAGCATCAGGAGAGGTTCCCAGGATTTCTAAACATTCATCCATACAGTGGGTCCATCTCATGACGTTCGGCGCCCGTAGAGACATAGAAGTACTACGAAGTATTAGCAAGCGCATAAATGGAAGTCGACTCTTTTCACCCACTTCGAGCAAATATAGTAACATCCCAACCAGACTCTCTGAGCTCTAAGAAGCTCTGCCTGAGAAGTTTGGCGTCGGTCAGTCTGCCCCTCCCCGGGCAAAGCTGAGGATTCCCTATTTTTATTATTCAGCTTGTCACTCAATCCCATGATTAAAGCCATATTGGCAGCAGTGTGGCCAATTTGGTAAATATCCATTTGCTCTCCCGGCTCTAAAGGCTCAATTGACCGATACCATGTGGCGGAAACGATCAATGCTTGCAGTAAGCCGAGGGTGTATTGGTCGCTGCGTAGCATACAATGAACGTACGTCTGCACGACCAGCTTTCGGAGTCTTCGCTGAATCTCCAACTCACAGAACCCAGATGATGCTACGTCAAGAATTGCCAACAAGAGAATCGGGTTGTCCTTCCGTACATCGGCCGCCGTTGTGCCTGGAGGGAAGACCACGGCTGGAAAGGTGGGAGCCATGTTTGTGATATAACGGCTCAACATAGTCTCCGCGGTGGCATGGTCAAGATAGGGGGTGATAGCTTTGTCCAGTACCGACTGTATGCTAGTTTTAAGATCCACAGCTCCGGAGCTCACTGCCTTGTGGGATGGAGGTGTGAGTAATAAACTGAGCTCGGGGCCATTAGAGCTGGATGGACCCACCACTGGAGGGCATTGGCAGGGCAGCCCCTACAGATGGGGCCCAGCCATGTTGTCCAGAAATATTCGACACCGAAGTCAAATCAGCAGGCCAAGCTGGAAAAGACTCCGCGCTGGAGCGGGTTCTGTCGTCAGTGGCCTCTTGTTTTACAGCAGATGAGATCATCTTATCGATCTTAGACTGTATATCCAGGATGCGGTCATTCAATTGTTGACGGTTCTTCTGAGGTTTGTCCGCGGGGAAGCAAGGTTTGGATGCCTTCTGACATCTCAAGCACGGCATACCAGGGATCGGCTGGTTGCATCTCACTTTGGAAACATGGCAGGAGTGACATGCGCGCGAGATATTGCTGGTGATTGATCGTTAGTATTACAGATAGGTATATGAAGTATCACATATCAACATACGTATTCTGGAGTGAAACCAGTCCATGTTGTGATCGCTCATCACTTGTTTCTGCAGCTATTTTGGAATCCATTGTTTCCATGTCGCCAGACGAGCGGACCCTCATATGAGGGGTAGAAGAAAACAAGCTGCTTCACCGGATGATTGATGGTAATCCTGAGAGTAATGAAATAACCACCTGAGCAGAAAACCAGGAGCATGCATACAGAGCCAGTGGTTTTTTTTTAGTCGCTAAATAAAGAGAAAGCACTAGCCAGGACTCGGTGGCTGGAGCGATCGATGAAGTTTTGGACCCCAATCTTTGTTGGCCAAGACTTGGACAACAAGCATCGTATTTGGACCTGGTAGTCGGGCGTACAGATTTTTTAAATCTCATCCAAGACACCAAAGTATCGCAAAATGATCCCCAGAAAAAGCTAGCGGGCTTTCGGTGCTCGTCGTGTCTAGATGGCAGCTTAGTCCAGGTAAAGAAAGTACTCAATCTACCGTGAGTTCAGAGATTGCCCCACGTATGAACATCTGGCTAAATTTAACCATACTAGTTAGTGGAGACTTGGCGAGACTGGGAGTAGAGTGGGTGGCCAAGAGCGTTTATCTCACCTGTGCTGCTATACTGACTCCCTTCTCTCATGCTGGTCAGCTTTATCACATTATACCTGAGCAGCGAGATAACACCATGTCCCTCACATATCAGTGCGTATTGCAGCAGGAATGGCTCTTGCGGTAGGAGAGACTAACCCAGCCGAGTAATGTGCAGAGAAGCATGGAACCTTTTCCAATATGAGGAGTCGCCCCCATCACTCATCAACGACTATCCGAAAGCGCAAGACCCCCGACTCACAGACAATCATACTCAAGCAAACCACACTATAACCCCAAATCACCAAGCCGAGAATTCCAATAGCGAACTAGTCACAGAGCTCCGACGTCTGCGCGAAGACCTGCAACGTCTTCAATTCACAGGGTATCGACATTCCAACCTGACCCATTGGTAACTACCCCAGTAAGCATAGTAGTTACTGACATCGCGTGACCAATTATAGATCCCAGGAAGATGCCCTAGACGTCGTCCCTTCAATGAGTAATTTATCCGATTTCGGTTCACCGGCATCGCAGACGACTGCCGCTGTTCACACGAACCAAGGATCTCAAAAGGAAGATATTCTTCGTTGCTGGGAGTCGTGCTGTAATGGTCGTGCCTTTTCTAACAGAAGTAATCTGACCCGCCACCAGCGAGAGCGACGTGGTGAATCGGCGAAGCTTCGGTGTTCTTTCTGTGATGCGGTTTTCTCACGTCGAGCTGCGAGAGATACTCATGAGGCTGCTCGACGATGTCGCCGATGATATATTGAGAGCAGAGGGGTTTCGAAGCTTTATAAATAGCCAGATTCGGGAATGCATGGGTAATGGTCTTTTCGTCAACAGCTTTCTGCAATTTATGAGTAATTGGTTAAATAATCTGGAATTGTAGTAAAGGTGCTTTAGAATCTCGTGGTTTGAATTGTAGAATAACCTGTAAAATCTAAGTCTCATGTTCATAAATCTCGTTTTCTTTGAGTGTTGAAACTATCCAAGAATGGTTGGCATCGAGGAGAGATCGAATTCATCCGCCCGCAAGGAATGCAGATTGATCGGAATACAGAAACGGTGCAGTAGGTGGATATAGATATTTGCTCTAGATAAGATGATTGTGATAAAAATTGTTGAATCAGAAATGCGGTTGAGGGATTGTGTTGGAGGGATGATGGATCGTGTGCATGGAGGATCGAGGGATTGTTGTGATCCTTCATCGGCGAAGGATCACCGACGGACAGAGGATCAAAAAGGTGAGTTCTACCAACACATCTACCATGAGATAATATCACGCTTGCGACTTTTGAAACTATAACACAAACACTTTGGCTCGACTTTACTTTATCATCTGCTTTCTTCAGAGTATTCTCTTTCTATTTGTATTTCTCTCCCTTGTTCTGCCTCAAGTATGGTCTCCCTCAAGATAGTCCAAGCATCCAACGCCAGTCTACGAACAATTCCCAACCTCACAGCCCTATTCGTGGGAGGCACAAGCGGAATAGGCCAGAGCACACTGCGCCAATTTGCCAAACACACAGACAACCCAACAGCATACATAATCGGCCGGAGTGAATCACGAGCAAAGCCCTTCCTCTTCGAACTCCAACAACTAAACCCAAAAGGCCGCTTCAACTTCATCGAAACCGACGTATCACTTATCCGCAGCGTAGACGCAGCATGCAAACAGATTCTCCAACAAGAAAAACACCTCAACTTCCTCTTCATGACACCCGGCGGCATCTCCCTCGGAGGCCGAAACGAGACTACCGAGGGAATCGACTATCTTTTCGCTCTGCGCTACTATGCACGCATGCGATTTGTCCAGAACCTCCTTCCACTGCTTGAATCGGCAGGTCCAAGTCGGGTAGTGAGTGTCTACGGCGGCGGATTCGAGTTCGGGATCAACACCGAGGATCTAGATCTCAAGCATAACTTCTCCTTGCTCAATGCCTACAAACACTCCATCACCATGACCTCCTTGAGTATGGAATACTTAGCCAAGACTCACCCATCCGTTAGTTTCATCCACGTCTACCCCGGTCTAGTGGGTACAAACATCTACACAAACAGCTTCCCACCGCCTATCTCAACCTTCTACAATTACGGAATGTGGCCTCTGATGTGGCCTTTCTCCATCGGTCTCCAGGAAAGTGGAGAACGGCATCTGTTTCATCTAAGCTCTGCGCGGTACCCGGCCCAGAAGGGTATCATCGCGCAAGGTGTTCCCGTCGAGGCAGGAGATGTTGCGAAAGGTACGACTGGAAAGACGGGTAGTGGAGCGTATCTCCTGAATTGGAACGGGGAGGTTCGACCGAGCCGAAAGATTATAGAGGATTATCGCGTGCAGCGCATGCCTGAGTTGGTTTGGAGGCATACCGATGATCTTTTGGATCGGGCCGTTTGTCGGTGATTCGGCCGTTTTTCTTTCCATTTATATCTCGGAGTGAGGCTGTTAGCTTTGATAGAGAAGTAATGATCAGCGGAAGACGTTAGATCAAGATTGGACGGGGAGTACGTCGTGTTCAAACAAGGAATGATGAGCGCCTCTGTATAGTTCTGCATAATCCCCAATATATGGCCAAGACTCACGGACCTGCAGCCATGCATACACCTAGACCCTGATACACACCTCTCAATCTCCCTTAAACAGAACCAAGATCAAAACCAGATACAAGCTTTCGATAACGACACTGATAAATGAAGGAATAGAAGGATGACATCACTTCGCAGCTTATCAATCGCCGAGTATTAAACTAACCCAGAGCAGCAAACCAACCCTCCGTACCGAAAAAGGAAACCAAGCCCTAAGCTCCCCAGCAGCACTAGATCGGTCCAGATACACCAGAACTGCATTCAAACTTGGCCCCCGAATAGAACAGAAAATCATTAACAAAAGTGGTGCAGCTCCGATGTGTTGATCATGCAATTTACAGCCATATCCCGGTGGGGTTAATATAGAGCGACATTAGCGTGGTGTCGCAGATGCAAAACAACCGTGCAGATCTGTGTCCGGGCTACCCGTCTGTTCTGTGATCGTGGTCTAGGGGATGGAGATAAATACCCCGGGTCTAGTGGGTGATTTTTGATTTGGCTTGTATTGTTTCCCATCATTGAAAGGTAATTTCGGTCGAATATTGGATCAATATTGCCAAGATGAAGCCCGTCACGCTCCTTTCCCTTGCTTCTCTCGTCTATGCGGAGAACCTCATCCCCACGACTTGTTTTGACTCCTATACTTCCCTTGAAGAGTATTTTTCCTACCTCTATCCATGGGGTAGCGACCACAACGGCTCAGCCCGCATGGTCGCCAACTCCACCGACCACGATTACATCTCCGTCGAATCCGGCACGCTGACTCTCGTCGCAAAGCCGACCTCGGGCCAGCCTGCGACCAGTGGAGGCCAGGAAATCAACTATCTCTCCGGAGCAGTGCATTCTAAGAATACTTTCACTGTTGAAGCGGGCTCTGGTTTTGACATCGAGGCTGAGTTCCAGGCGACGACCGATAAGGGAACTTGGCCCGCTTTCTGGTTGAATAGTGCGGCGAGCTGGCCGCCTGAGATTGACATGGCTGAGTGGAAGGGTTGGTGTTGGATGTTAGTTATTTTGAGTCGCTTTTTTGACTGATAATTGGAACAGGAACGGGGCAAATCACCTTCAATGTCTTCAATGTGAGTTTCCTATATCTAGTATCATATTATCTATGAACACAACTAACGGCAATATTCCAGACGTCTTCCGAAGTCATGAACCACAACACAGATTACCCGTCTCCGAGTGACTTCCACAAGGTCAAAACCCAGATCCGCGCCGAGAACGACGCCGATATCATGGTCAAGTACTTCCTCGACGATGTGGAGGTTACGACTCAGTACGGGGCCGACTACGTCGGGAAGCCTTTGTATCTGTGAGTACTTGACAAGTTATAGAGGGCGGGGATGTTCACAAAAACTAACATGCTGCAGGATCATCAATTTGCAGATGGAAGGATCATCTGGATCTCCTGGTCCTAGCACAGGTTAGTAATATCTGCTCTAGTGGTTATGGGACTTGGCTGACTGAATAACTAGACACCTATTACCGTGTGAAGAACCTATCCTTCGATCAGATCTAGAGCGGGCTTAAATCTAGGACATCAGGAGATGGTTGGTAGGTAGAAGGCTTTGAGTTCGATGGAAATGGGAAGTAGAAACATCAGGATTGACAGGGGCTTGGAGATGTATTGTCATATCTGTAGACTTGTTGAGAATTTAGTCCTTTAATTTTGACTTAGACAGCTAACTGAGAGTCTGGCTGCTGGCAATAAATATATATAAGGCACCAACAGACGATATACAGACCACAAACAACATCACAGTACAAGACGCTTGGAGTCAGAAAGTAGCTAGATTATGCGATATACGCCCAAATTACAAACTTATATCATTGAGCTTAAAATACTAGGAAAGAAAGAAAGTCGAAACGCTACTAGCCTTCGGAGTATAAGCCCGGTGCATAAACCCTGCACACCGCATAAATAACAGACTGACTAAGCCGCATAACACCCATAACGTCACAGCATCACACAACCAGCTCCAACTCCATCCCTCACCAAGACTACACTCCCAATTCCAACTCCCTTTCGCTAATCCGCCAAACAAACCCAAAAACCCACAAAAAAAGATGGTCCTAGAAAACGCCCAAACAGACTCTATCCCTCCAACGGGCGCCGAACCAACCAACGACAGCGACAACACCCAAAACACAAAATACCAGTACCACTCGCTCTACATAAAACGCGACCTAATCGCCAACCCGGACCCATTCACCCTCTACCTCGGATTCTTCGGACGGTGGAACTACGACCGAAAAGTAACAGCCAATGTCCTCCGCCGCGTTGAAAATGCGCGGGTTCTCATCCAGCGTCTCCCCACACAAGACGAACTAGATGCGATGGTCACACACAGCAGTCGCAGTTTGTACCACGAGCGGATTGGCGCGCCATTGGGAGGACTCGTCGGATCAGCGCTGTTGTGGAACCAGGCCAGGAAGTCGGAGTTGTATCCGGCTTATTTCCCCAAGGCTTCGGGGCCGGAGGGGAAGATGCCGTCTCCGGGGGAGTTTATACAGGCCGCGAAGAGGTTCGCGGTTGCTGAGCCGATGGTGGCGAGACGGGCGGCTTTTGTGATGTGTTTCAAGTTGTTGTTCTATAGTGTGGCGGGCGCAACGCTTTCGAGTGTTTATGCGGTCTACAAAGAGACGACGAATACGATGGGAGACTCGCGGTTGAAGGAGTTCTTGGCAGACTTGAAAAAGCAGAATCCTGATGAGATAAGGAAAAGAAAGATGGAGTCCAGGGGCCGGAGGTCGGTGGGTGAGCAGCACGGTGTCGTTGAAATGGATCATGGTGGTGAGTATGCTTCGGAGTATTCTGGGGGTGACGTTCAGTCTACAGGGGTATCTGTTCCTGATCGTCGTCCGGTGTTGGAACCTGTTGGTGGTGGTGGATTGGGTGCAGATCAAGGGCGTGGAGGAGATTTCTTCGATGAGGATGATGCTAGTCCCACGGCGCCTGAGTATAGAACCAGTAGGGGCGCGCAGGCTGGTTACTCGCAGGGAAGTGCCTGGGAGCGGATTCGACAACAGAATACTTCCGCACCTGCTCAGTCCAGTCGTCAGGATGCATCCAGCCAGCAGTCACCACAGTGGGACTCATGGAGTTCTCCATCTTCAGAAAGTGACAAGCAGCGAGAGAGGGAGCAAGCTCGTGCTGAATTTGACCGGTTATTGGACGCAGAAAGGAATATTGGACAAGAGTCGGCGAGCGAAGGGCGCAACAAAGGTTGGGGAAAGTGGAATTAATTGCCCTGTAGTGAACTGACATAGTGTATTATACAAACTACCCTTGATTCTGCGATGCAGTAAGTGCGTTGTGGGCTCAATGTATATTAATCGTATGTGGTATATTTGCATTGTTCATGAACATCATATTATCATCTAGCCCGATTATCACTAATAGTGGTAGACAACCAAGGAAATCAAAGCATTGTGAGAGGGATGGAAAGCCGTGCATGATATAGCAACAGAGACCACCTCAATCCCAGATACAAAGGAACTTTTCCTTGTCCTTGCGGACCCGATCTGAACAAGAGGATTAATACGCAGGAATAAGCAAAAGTCCAAGAAAGGCACACAGACATTTCCACCGTGTGTTACTTAGAGGACAACAATTTGTCATAATGTCAGGAAGGGTATACATCCAACAATCACATAATGCCCTTTAACGAGTCATAACAGGGCGTAACAGAAGATAAAAGGAAATGTCGTTAGTCATGAGGGCCCGAGAAGCGGACCACGTCTAGAAAATTGGAATGCAAGTAGCAGAGTAAAAACATTAAAGAGAGAAAACAAACGAGGTAAATGAAAGAAAAAAATATAAACAAAGCCAAGACCGGCGGATAGAATTAAAACGCCCTAGATGCGACCGTTGGCGACTGGTATACTTTCATACGGAAAATGTGTTTCAGCCCAACTATCGGGTGCCCGATTAACAGTGCCTATACGAGCCAGGCTGCGGATCTTACTGGAGAAGCTCTCGTTCACGCTTTTGCCGCGTCGGTGCTCAAAGGACATACGGCGACGATCTAAAGTCGGTTGTGTCTCCATGCTCACCGCGGGTCCGGCTGTCATAGCGCGGGGTAGCAGCTTTCCCATGTTCTCGTTGTCAATAGCGATGTCTATGGTCCCTGAAGACTCGCGCGGAGACGCACAATCCATCACCGGGGCAGGTGGTGGCGGGGGTGGGAGAGCGTTCAAGTGCTGCAGCTCGGGTAACATAGGAGGAGTCTCGTAATATTTCAGTTCCATCGCGTTCTCGATTCCCTCCTCGATGCTGATATCCACTGGAGAGCCTCCATAGCTGTACCCGCCTTGTTCTCTCGAGTTCTCCCGGCGATGACCCATGTTCCGGGTTCTGCTGGTCGAGCGGCTTCTCGGGAGACGCGGATTAAATCGCGGATGCATTGGCAGGTCGGATGGCACTGTCCCAGGTTGTTTTAGTTCGGGCACTGGAACAGACATCGAGCGACCAATTCTCTGAGCATCAGCCTGATACCTGGCGTCACTCAGGAGAATAGTGCTGTCCGGGACGTTTGGAACAGACGGAGCAGTCTCCTGATCATACCTCGGGTGTCGCATGGCTTTGGGTGTTGTAGCCAGCCCTAATGGTCCGGACTGGGATGAGTTCGAGTCCGAGCTACTTCGGTGCTCTGGAGATGCTTTGCTCGATGAAGCCCTCCGCCGACCTGGTGTGCGTGGACCAAGAGAATTCACAGAAAATGGTGGGCTCTCTGGAATGCGACTATGTTGCAGTTCTCCTGGAAAGGGGATGTTGGGCGCGGATGGATTCCGTGCAAGGGAGAGTCGCCGTGCCTCTAGTTCCGCTGCTGCCAGCTCCTTTCTTCTGTGTTCGGATAGCCCAATGTGGGGGACGGCGGGAGGTACAGTTGCGGAGTGAATGGCCCGGCTCTCTTCCATCAACATATCTTGGTCGCTTTGAGGTACTATCTCGACGACAAGGCCTCGAGGAGTTGCACCTACGTCATACTGTTCATGTTCCGTCCCCATCTTGGGCTCGTGATCATGACGACTCCGAGATCTCACCCTTGGTTCTGCTTTCCCTTTGTCCGGACGTCGGCTGCTACTTCGCTGCTGAGACCTCCGTTCTCTATCACTGGCCACTAGTCTGAAAGCATCGTCTGTAGTAGAGGTGGGCAAGGGAGGCGAAGGCGATCTATTGTAGGAGACCTTCCTGTCGGCACTACGTCCACGGTCATGTTTCTCAGTGCCAACCCGACTAGCTGTATGGCGACTAGATGAACGATTGTTCCGACGCTCGGATGAGTTCCGTGAACGAGGCTTCCTAACCCTGCTTGCACTGCGCGTCTTTGAACGATGCTTCATCCGACGAGCACCGTCGTGATCCTCCTGAGCAGCTTGGTAACGGGCTATCTCTTCGGGGGACATCGGAACCGGCGAGGAAGGAGACCGCTTGGCGGGTGGAATATACCTCTTTTCGTGTCGCCCACGTGCCTGCTGAGACGTGTTCCTAGAGTGGTGCCGTCTTTCTGAAGTCTGGCTGGCCGTCTCATCCGTAGTTCGCTGTCCTATACCATTGGAGCGGTAGTTGTGATGCTTCTTTGAGTGATAGTTCGCCTCGTCAAGGCTACTGATATATTGCTCAATACTCCTCCCACTAACACTTGGGCTCTTTGCAGAACTGAAGCTGTTCAAAGTTGATGCTGGGCTTCTAAAATTACCACTATCCCATTGGTCGGCCGCCTCTGTACCAGAGTATTCAGTAGGATGCAAATGAAGCTGCAGTCCATCGGGCTTCCTATCCCTAGATCCATTGCGACTGTCAGACCGGTCTTTCAGAGCCTCAAAAAGCCCAGCCGCTGGAGATGGTATTCCCTTGATGCCTGCAAACCTGTCTGCATTTGATTGAACTGCGGTTTGCGGACTTGGTTTGAACGCGTCGTCGGGATCGTATGTAGAAGAAGGCAGCAGGCCAATCTGCTCTTCTTTCTCGTTACCGGTCTGATCCTCTTGATCATCATTTTCCGAGGTTGAGCCATAATCAACGAGCTTCTTGGAACCACTGGATGGAAAGCTTGGCGGCTGAACGTCAACTGGGGTTTCCCCGATGGATGGCAAGCGCCCTCTGCTAAACGCGGGAGTACCTGTTCGAGAGTTCATCGCATTGTTGAGACTCTGGATGTTATTCAACTTGTAGGAACCAAAGCCTCCAGGGGACAATGCCGAGTCGGCTACAGCAGATTCAGCAATGGGCGTAACCCCAGGCGCATTCGTAGGTGTCCTATCATCCGACTTTAGACCGGGGAATCGGAACTTTTGGCTTGGTTGCGAGTCAAACGATGTGATCAGCTTGAGAGCTGGAGTCTTTGCCTGTCGGCTATTGGAAGGCTTTGTCTGTGAGCTTGGTGGTAGAAGGCCTAACGGATTGGGATAGGGAGGCTCCGGGGAGTTGACTGGTGATTTTCTCGACATTACCTCGGCAAAGGATGCAGCCTGTTGTGCAGCTGGAGATGTCCAGGGTTCCGAAGACTCCACTCCCGTGCACATGAAGCACCGTATTGCAAGCTGCTGCTGGGAATGTGAGACGACATGTTCCCCCCAGCGGCGGACGAGATATGATTGACGCTGCCAATCTGTGGGTGTCACCAGGCACGCCATCAGGATAGCTTCCATATAATAACTTTGTGAAACGTAAACTTCAATAGCATCATTCTTATCGCCAAGCCCCAAAAGAATCGTAGCTGCAGTATGCACGTCACCAATTTCCAGAAGTTTCTGAACAAAGGCCTGTCCGACCTTGTTGGCTTGTGATTCACCACTCATCTGGCTAAAAGCAAGAAGCATCCAATCTACTGTTGAGGCTGAACCTGGGCTAAGCATGGACACCATTTGGTCTGTGTCAGATTCCCCTAGCCATTGGGCGAGTAGAATAGCGCTCTGAGTACCCGGTGTGTGGCGGCTAACTGAGACAGGAGTTAGTAAAGATATTCAGACACGATACACAAATGACTTCATACGCTCATCGTTGATTAATGCATCAATATCATTATCCCAGCCGAAGACCATGCTCAACATTTGACGACGGAGATCGTCCGGCGTGAGATGCGACTCATCCAGGGGCTGTTGACGGCTATATGGCACATCGTTGAGTCGTTCGCGTGTGAAAGGAAACAGGTCCATGGGTTTATCTGCTGGGCTGGGATGAACCTCGTTTCGCAAACGAGACCCGGCGCGGGAGCTTTTCGCAGACGACATAGATACGGAAGAAGCATACGCATAAGATGCGCCAGATGCCTGAGGGGTGTCTCTACCACTAGCGGAGGTGAGTGAAAAGGATGTAGCGGTGTTACCCGATCTACTTGGGGATGAAAATGGGACTATCCTATAATTTCCCGACGAGGCCTTTGAACTCACGGTGTTTGCCTGACTTCGAGAAGAGATTGGGCTAGTTAGCTCGGCACGCTGTTGACGTACAGCCTCGATTCCACTCGGGTCAAACGGAGTTCGTCTCGTGCCGAACATGGCACCGGATTCCTTCATCTCGGGTGGGTCCTGTAGCATGCGTGCTGACGCACCACGGGCTCTGGCCTCCTCTGATGTTGGTAAGACTCCGCCGGGAGGATGCTGTACATTGGCGACTAATCCCGGGCTCTCAAGATCATACTGCTGTACGGTGTGGCGAGGTCCCAGTGTAAATAATGTGGCTGTTGGTCCATAATTGGCGAACCCACGCGGATTGTCAATCGTCGGAACTGGCTCCGAAGTGATGTGCTTAGTTCGCACATCCCAGGCCCATGTCTCCCTAACAGCGGTTGTCAGTGATTTTGGCAGCAGAGTGGGCAGCATCAAGATTACAGTGCTATCTTACCCCTCGAGATACTGAACGATTCTACCATTCTTTGACCAGGCCATCCACTTAGGTTCGGTCGTTGAAGACGTGTCCGATCTCTTTAGAACCCTGATTACCCGCGGCGCATCTTTACCAGCAGGCTTGGCCACGCTCCATACCCTCAGATCACCATTTGCGGAAAGGGTAGCAAGCATATCCGACTTTTGCTTTGACGATGATGCATGCCATGCCAGCGAAACGATCCGGGACGGCCCACGGGAGGTGCTCATGGTATGCAAGATAGTAAATGTAGGGTGAAGAGTAGCTATCAGAATTGATCCATTCTGGTATCTAGTTTTTGTTAGTACGGGTTGGGCTTCACTATATAATACCTTAACTAGGCAGAACAAGGAATAGATTGCATACCCAATGGCGTAGGTTCGACAGTCTGATGAGGGCGCCAAAGCCGTGATAGGGTCGAAGATCGTCCGGCAAGAAATATGCTCCGATGTCGATGGTTCAAACAATATCACGTCACCCTTTACATTTCCTACAGTCACATCAGCCCCAGTTTCAAGCATCACGCAGAGATAACGTAGATGTACCGAACGCTACATTGCCATTGCGCATCCAAGCGGCAACCTTGAGCTGCTCAAAGGATGCGAACCTTGCGATCACCGAGCCCGTAAACAGATCCCAGACAATTGCAGTCTGACTAACATCATAGCTAACGACCAGTCTCCCTGCGCCACGCTCACTGACATTGTCTACCGATATAAACCCAATATCGTCGGTATGGCTTTCGAAGCGTCGCTCAACAGCCAAGGTGTCGTGATGGAGGCATACAATGGCTGAGCCTTCGGCATACAGGAATAGGGAGGCTGTCGAGGCGCATGGCACGAAAGCAGACTCAGGCGTTGGAGCTTCCGACGTGATCGGCGGCACTGATGTCTTCATCCTCGTAGGTCGTGAATCCGGAACCGTGGCTGTACTCCATGACAATTCGACCATGCTTCCGGTTGCACCGGCACCGAGGTTATATGGTCTTGAAGATGTGTACACTCAATGGGTTCAGTAATCCTGTTTCACTATTGAGTCCCACCCGAGCCAGAATGGCAATGGGTATTCCAGCATGCAGAACAGAGTTAACTCGTCGCCTGTTCGCTGTGGTTTTGGCGATAACTGTCTTCACAGCTGAAAGTGCCTACAGTGAGGACAGCACACAGTCCACAGGGGCTTTAACGAGCGTCCGACTGAAGACATAAGCAGAACAGGGGCAGGACTATGTAAAAGAAGCCAGAAGGCCCGAACAGCGGTCAGCGATGAGGGAGGGGGTGCGAGATTAAGAATCTGGGACCGGTATGGTACTCAGAAAAATTTCTAAATTGGGGCAGCAAGCGAATGCACAAATATGCAGGTGAAGAAATCAACGGAGATGCAGCAGATAGACCAGAGAACCTCGCGCTAACCAGAAATCCACGTTGGTGGCATACGGGAGGGAGGGGAAGGATTAAGAAAAGAACTAGAGCGGAGGCGGGGAGGGGGTATGAATAAGGAGACGATCGGAGGGACAGGGGGGGTATTAATTCTTGGTAACAGATATTGTTTCGAGGAGACGCATTGCTCGAGCTCCTATGATTCCTCCTGATAGCGCCAGCCTCTCTACCTAGTTCACGGCGATCGCATCCCGTGCAGACCACCCACAGACTCTGAAAAATCTGAGATATCTTGCGAGACGACGGCGACGGACGATCAAAATCTCCAGCCATCAAGCAATTGGAGCTCGCGCCAAGGTGGGTTGACGGGCGCTTCCAGCGACCAGGATGTCAACCACCGAGCAGGGGAGAACCGTCCAGGGATCTGATTAGCAGGAGACGACCGATAGGACCCATCGATGGCTCGACCGCACGCGCACCAACGAGCGTGCAGGGACACAGCCTGATATTGGCATTGGCCGACGTTTGACAGTCCATCTTCCCATATATGGCTGGGAGCTCTGGATGAAACATCCACCCGATCGAGACTAAGTTAATTAGTAACTCCTTAGAGCACCGGTCAGTGATCATGATCAAGTCCAATCCCACTGCATGATGCGAGTACATCGACACTGCTCAAAGTTTGGGGCTAAATGAGACGGCAGCGAGGGTACGGCCAATTGACGGTACCAGGATGCACTGGGCGGGAAATGTAATCAGACTAGAAGCGTTAGTGGTACCACTTTGGTCAATCAGTAGTATGGATCATATTAATAGATAGATAAAAGGCAACTGCATAAAAGTAAGTTAATGCTAACAGTTTAGTTGAGTAGTACGAGGTGGGTTGAGTAGTAGTAGTAATTTGAAGGTATGGAACCAAAGCGGGGGGAACGGCAGTAGTGATGGACACTGGGAGAGCGGCGGCAAAGGTAAGGTGATCCCAGGTGATGCAGCGCTTCTGATTGGCCCCCAACCTGCAGGCGGGCGTTTCTTCACACTGCAGCCCTCGTCACCTCCACCCACCAATCACCATCCGTATCTCCACCTCAAGTGACCTCCTCGGCGCGTAAATCCATTGTGTCCAGGACATCAACTCATCCTCACTGGATTGTTGCCTCTCGCCGGAAGGACCGTATTTCTCTCGAAGGATTGGTGGGATTGGTGCTATTTTATTTCTTCCAACGGGCAATGACCGAAACACCAAATCATATCTTTCAAAAAGCCCATAAAATCTCCACTCCATACTCCTATCACCGTACATGGTCATGATATTGGACACAGAGCATCGTGAAGGTACCGGAGACATACACATTTCTGGTTCTATGAAATCATGGGTGGGAGAAAAGAAAAATGGGAGATCAGTGTCTCAGATCTATCCGTTACATTTCTCCTGGTGCGGTTGATTGGATGACCTGCTGCATCCTGGCACAATGACACTCAGATCAGTTTCAAAACAACCGATGGCATCTTGTTTTTAACATAGCGGCAATACTAAACAATCATTGGGCGCTCAAGCTAGGGAGGCCTTATGTGCCGATACACCGTCACCATAACTGTGATACAACTAGGCATTAAAGTCGACCATGTAGGACATGCCCTGAATCAGGGGGCTGCTGCCGCACTGTTCTGCGTCCACCGAACCTATAATCCAAACAATAGCAACAATGATTTGAAAATGCAGAGTGAAAAGGCTAAGAAAATAGTGGGCCAACTCCGTATGACGCATGCTACCCCTCAGAGTGATCTGATGTCGGATGCAATGTGATGTGATCAACAAACGGCATTATGATGGCGGGATACCTCGCTTCGCTCCTACGGGTAACAATCGCGATTCCCAAACCAAAGGCGTCTAATATGGCGATAAGGGATTGTTGTACAATGTGATATCGCACGGAGATTTGACTATTTGTATCCACCGCCGTCGAGGTAGACGAACCATTGGAGCTTCTGGTGCTCTCTTCTTGAACCTTCCGGCGAAAGTCAAATTGATTACTTTCACGAACACGGAATAGTGTGACCCTAGCAACAACCCTAATAAATTGAGTCTTGCGAAGCTCTATCCGCGTAACAGGGGCCTGGACCTTGACCGCCATCTTAAGTGCATCTCAAGAGCACGTTCGTCGTGGCATGGCAAAAGTACGGGAAGATTTTAGAGTAAGCCGACTGGAGATGTGATTTGCTTGGCCAGTGGGTCTTCCCCAGATTGCCCTACTGTATATATGGGCATGGCCAATTGCTGGCAGCTTCGCATCTAGACTATGTATGCCCGCCATAAAGCCTGCTGTGATACGTGAAGACCAGACCGTAAACCAGCCTGCTTTCTGCATGGCTAACCCGAGTGATATTGTAAACCTCTTACCTATACTTAAAGATTCAAATTATAGTATTATGCGCACATAACGGTTGTTGTGGTAACACAGCTGTACTCAGAAAGATCTGCATCTGCTGTCATCAGTTACTGTTCACGATTGATTCGAAAGTATGTTTGTCATGGATATACAGTATCTAACAGCTCATAGCTTTGCTTCTTTTGGAACAGCACTAATCATAGATAAGTCCAGTACAGTTCAAGCTACCCTCGAGGCGTTTCACCGTTTTACTAGCTGTAGTTCGAATAGACGATGCTTCAATACCAGGACCAATGAGTAAGTTTCGCTCTAACTATCATTCCATAGTATTATTCTCGGTCATTGCATTCATTATAATATCCATAGATGTTCAACAGGAGCTAGCGTGAGGCATACTGTCTACTGCCGCTTGGTGGGACCGAAGACAAGCAAGATGTTCTTTCTAAGAATTCGTATGCTACGGACTTTATAGTCACGGAAATGTCAATCCTGGCTGGCATTTACAGCTGTAGTGGTGCCTTGACGCTGCTTACGATCGAGTAATTGTCCCTTGTATGGTATTGAATTGGATTCAATGATACAACCACTCAACACAAATAGAAAAGGAGGAACTGCGTGAATCTAATCTTCTCCGCACTAGAGACCTCTATTATTCTATCATGCCTACCTGTTTTCCTACAAGAGCCGTATAAGATGTGCGATTCGTTATTGATTCTAAGCTAACTTAACAGGAAGAGGCTGCCAACCAATAATACTAACCATTTGGAAATGCCTGCTTATACTTCCGATAAATGCATAAAACGTTTGTATCCTTCACAAAGTCTTTTACTGTGCGATCTCCAATGAGTTCGCGCCTCTTCAGCTTTCCATCTTCCACCTTGAACAACGGCGAAAAGCCCTGTCCTTCCTTCAAAGTCGGTACAAACTCTTGCAAAACATCAGACTTGAATGTATCGTTGCATCCCGCATAACACTCCCGGATATCCTGCCTTGACCGTTGTAAAGCGTCCAAGCATCTCTTGTAGTTTGTGCCATTGTATTTATGAACAAGACGTTTATTACCATGGCTTTCCCTTCGACCTTGTTCTCTGTGCTCTCATTGGGAGGCTCTACCATGAGCCCAAGAGCACAGTCCTTGTCATGCATCAGCTGTGATTTAAAACATGCAGTTAGCATGGCCATCAATCGGTGGTATTCATAGTACTGGTAGGTATCTTACCTGCGCGCAAAGGTCTGCAATTGGCAAGATCCGCAATCATTTGTTCCAAGTATCTGAGCCAGGGAGCATGATGCTAAAATTGACACTATTATGTAGCCGAGAACGAGGGACTCGAAGATGACCCGCGGAAAAGCAGTCTTGAAGAAAGTGATCAGCAAAGGCATTCATACTATATGCCTTATCCAAATTCCCCTCTTTAGCCTCTTTCATAGCCAACTTATGATCAGCTGTATAAATATGGTGAGCATGCCCTGCAAAGTGATCGATATTGAGCTAAGCAAGCAAGTGCAGCATATGTAAACGCGGGTGAGTGTAAGTCCCATGCACTTGTTATTGACAACCATTTTAACCGCTGTTCCACGGACTTGAATCTAGATAGTGCACTAGAGGGATCTTCACCTCCTCTCATAAATTTCCTTGAGCTCGTCAATCTCCGTCGAAAGAGCATTTACAATTTCCGTAATCCATGGCTGCTGTAACTTCTTATGCTGCGATCGTCCGATGTGAAAACCTATTTGCTTTTGGCTTAGCCGATGGGAGTTTCACCTGGACAAGCTCAACTGGGAAGTTGATTGGGAATCTACCCAAGGCAATTCCCGCGGGATTTACTGGACCTTCCCTAAAGGTGGTCCCGCCAAAATGTAATCCAACATATTTCTTCCTGATAAATGCTGTGACACTTTATTGGTAGAATCAGCCGCTCCCACCCATGTCATCGAAGGACAATTCGTTTAAAGCGAGGATGAAGGGCCCGGGTGCGACGCCAAGAAACATATCATTCTATTTTAAACGTGGACCAAAGAGTGTAGGGGCCGATTCAACCCTTGCTGAAGGAAAGGTGAATGTCGAGGACCCTCACCTGTTTTCATCCAAGGTAACCCGTATACAAGCTCTGATAATCCTTTTGAAGATGTGTCCTCCACTTGACCCGTGAAGGGGCATTATATTCTTATTTTCCTTCTCGCCGTGATAAAATGTAGTACGCTGCATCGTCCCGTGGCTAATATCGATACAGTTACGTATATCGTGTACCCGGCATTCGAAATCACCCAGTAATGGGAGGGAAATGTGGTCTACTGCATCAGGACTCTGAAGCGTTGGATCTGCGAAAAGCTCCATTGCAGTTGGACAACACCGAACGAAGTGTACCTAGCTTTACTGCTGTGGTATTGACGAAATTGGACTGAGATTCCTCTGCGATGGGGCTTTATTAGTGTTCGTGTGTGCTATAAACCTGCTTGAAACGTAAATGCCGGCCATGTTGGACTCCGGTCAGTCCCAGAGTATCCCCTTGTTATTCTCATTCCGGAAACCAGTAAAGTAGAGTTCGCAGTAGCATTCAGAGCCCGTCAACTACCATCGGCTTCAGTTTCCGTGAAGATAATCCCTGCACCGCGCCCCGTATCCTCCACTAAATGGTCACGCAGACTGTTCATCTCAGCATTCAGAGCTTCATCCTCACCAGGACAGTACCGGCTACGCTCAAAGTCAATCAATTCTGCAGATCCCTGCTGTATAATGAAGTTATACCGTTCACATCGCCATGGAGCAAGCCAAAGCCGTGGAAACGTTGTAGAAGAGCCTGGCAGACTGAGAGATCCTCAATGCCCCCATGCCTTCCCTCGAGTTTCTCCAACACAAACCCCACCACGCGTTAATGCTCATGGATATGACCGAGAAACCTTGGCGCTAGACCAGTCTGCTCTAGCATTTTGTAGGCTTGAGTCTCCTGTTTTATTCTTGGTATCTCCCATTCGAAGTGGGCGAGCTTGGCAATGATTGTAGTCTGTGAGCCAGACTTGGTCAGCGGACAGGTTGCTTCGAAAGCGTTCGGAGATATTGTTCTCGTCTTTGTGAGATCCAAGCAGTCAACGAGGTTTGCGTGCCAAATGCATTTTATTCCAGGAAATATGCGAGTAGTTAGTGACGTTCTCAGCTCGCCGGTGGGATTATCCCGACTGATATAAGCGTGATTCCATGATTCATCTCGAAGGAAGTCCGGCAGCGAGTCGAGGGGCATACATAGCGTTCCTCTGTTGTACGTTCCCGGGGCAATTATTACATATCGAATACGACCGTGGATGAATATCAGGACGCCAGGTTTGAGCGCATAATGCTCACCTGGGCAGCAGGCTTGACACCCTGACATACAACCATAGTGGTAGAAAGCAAAGCCCCAGAAACCCATATTCTCATCTAGGAACTCCATCTAGGTCCTGGTTTCAGCTGGTAGCACAAGATCATGAAAGCAACTTGGCTATCAGCACGCAGCTCACTTTGCCACTTAGATAAAACAGCCACGCCTCTGTTCTTATTAGCTGTGCAATCATCTTCTACTCATACTGTGCCTCACAGCCAACTAGCAGATAATCCCCCATGATGGATTACAACAAGCCACTCGAGCTTCTTCACATGGTGGAAGAGACTGAATGGGCGAACAAGGTGAACATGGCTCGCATGAATGAACGTCTATGCAGTTGGGCCACGGGCTTTCACCCCCGAAATCTCTCATGTGGGCTAAATGGTGGGTTCCTGAATGGCTCATACAATGTAGGCCAGAAACTTGTCTTTGATGATGGAGCAACCTGGTTACTCCGCCTACCTCGTGGTAGCAGCGTTTCTCCTGAATATGCAGACGAAAAAATAGCCATGGAGGTGGAAGCTTTTCATCTTATTCTGGAAAGGACGTCCTTGCCCGTGCCAAGAGAGAACCAACTTGGTTTGGGACCTTTCATACTGATGAGCTTTATAAATGGAATCTGCCTTCTCGAGGTGTTTGGTGGAGGCAATTCGAGACTAATCAGGGAAGACATCCCTGACACCGATATAGAATACGTCTACAGGCAAATGGCGCATTTCATGCTGCAGCTTTACAAGATAGATTTCAGCCGGATTGGAAGCTTGCCAACCTTGAAAACAACGTTCCCTGCGCCCGGTCGTCCGCTCACATGGAAGGCACATGAGATACTAAGGGTAGGAGGTGTTGATACTTTTGGTTTGTGGTACGTGTAGCCCGATGTAAGAACTCCCACTGACAACAATAGATGATGGAGCCTATGGTTTCTCTACGACCAGAGAATATTTTGAGTACGTTATCAGTCAAGACTGGCAGCAGCTACGGCTCCAACCAAATGCAATTGCGGGTCCCCGCAGTGCAAAATCGAGATACTCCTCGTTGAAGATATTGAAGAGTCTGATTCCTGACTTTATTAATACCTCCTATGACCGCGGTCCTTTCAAACTTATTTGCGACGATTTTGGCATTGGAAATGTTATCGCCCGAAGTAAGGATGACCTCAAAATTACTGGGGTGGTAGACATGAAGTGGGTCTATGCAGGGCCAGCTCAACTGTTCGGATCTGCTCCGTGGTGGCTTCTTATGGATCGACCTGTCAACGAGAAGTGGGATTTCGAAGAGAAAGATGCCCCAGAGGCCACTGATCGCTACTTCAAATATTTGGAGATTTTTATACGGGTGCTATCAGATGAAGAGGATAAGATGACTGGAAATGGTCGCAAAGAACTCACCGAGCTGGTTAAATGGTCTAAGGATTCTGGCGCCATGTCGCTCCATATGCTTCTGCCAAGCGGCTTTTTTGATACACCCACCTTTCCTTGTATGCAATTGCGAAAATTCAACGGTACTGAGTGGTGGGATGAGCGCATGAAGGACAATATGGATACGGAGGAGTCAAAACATTCGTTCCAAGCAGGCTGGAAAACTTGGCGGCGTGTGACAAGATCAAGGATAGGGTGGAACACTTCAAGGCCCTCATGGATAACGAGATAACAACAATAGATTTTATGATTTCTGTTTACTCTCTCCTTAGATCTGATCGAGAAATGTGATCGGGCTAAGAAATGAGAGATATCGAGGGATAGGAGCGTTGAGCGTAGTGCAGGATCTTAATCGAAGCAAAAATGCCATCTTGATCCACTGCTGTTTTACTATAGATCTTAAGACAGTTCTAATCAAACCCATTACTTTATTGGGGAATCCCTTTCCAATACAAGAACTTCAGGGAGACTTCCTACTCTTATCATTTCAGAACTTGATAAAACCTGAAAGCCGGTAGGACACTACTTGCTCTCTTTCCTTTCATGTTTATCGGCGCGGTGTAGCTCACCACATTCATATTGTGATATCTTGAATCAAACTATATACATTGCGTAATCCCAGGAACCTTAGCTTACAATACTATGTGAGAAAGTAGAATTGAGTGGGAAGAAAGAAGCTTCACAGAATGACAGCAATATCCAGCATACATGAGGGGCGCAGTCCTTCCCGCTTCCACCAGGATGTGGATTAAAGTTTCATAACTAGGAGAAAACAAGACCCTTTCTTAAATCACCAAATGTTGCAAAGTATAAATCGGAAAAGTACCCGGTACGCGACACCCACGGCCGTTGGTCTGACGCCTTCGGTAACTCCTTTGCTGCTCGCTTGACGTAAGTGGATTTGAGATCCATAACAGCCTTGTTTGCTAGTGGACCTTGATTCTCGCGAGTAGGAATAGCAGTTGAATAGCCTTTGTTCTCCATGTGCTTCAGGAGCCTACAGATAAGCTGCATGGCAATGTCTGCTCCAAGCGTCCATGAGGCGTTGACGAAACCCAACACCAGTGCTGCGTTTGGGAGATCTTGGAGCATAAGGCCATTCCATGTGTACTTTTCAGAAGTATCAAGCTTCTCTCCTTTGATGTATATGGGGATGCCGCCGAAGAATTTCATCCTTAACCCAGTGGCCGTGACGATGACATCGGCGTCGAGTCGTTTCCCAGACGTTAACTGGATGCCGCCTTCGTCAACTGTGTCAATTACCCCAGTCTCAACCTTTGCTTTCGTGGACTTTAAAGCTTTGAAAAAGTCTCCATTTGGGCAGATACAAAGTCTTTGCTCCCACGGGTTATACCGAGGTTTGAAATGGGGATCAACGGGGACACCCAGGGGCAGTTGCGCCCCCATGCCCTTTTGAAGCATGGATCTCGCAGCGTTTGGAAAAGTATGACAAAAGCGATAGAACAGCTGAGGAACGACCAGATACCACAGTCGACGTAGATAGTATAGCGCTGAGTTCGGCAGGAGTCTGCTCCAGATGCTGTTGAGCCTAGCATTAGGGATGGAGGTAAGATACGTAGGGCTGCGTTGCAACATTGTCACAGATTCCGAGTCCTCTGCGAGTGACGGTATAAGAGTCACTGCGGTGGCACCACTGCCAATGACTACAATTTTTTTACCCAAGGCATCGAATTTGTCGGGCCAGAATTGGGGGTGAATCACCTCGCCTTTGAAGTTCTGCAGGCCAGGTATAGTGGCTTCTAAGGGGTTGTGGTAATCGTAGTAGCCGGTCGCAAATATTATAAAGCGAGCGTTGAGTTCCTTTGAAGTGTTCTCACTTTCTACCTCGAGACGCCACTCATGACCGTCCCATTTGGCTGCGCTCACTCGATGGTTGAGGCGGATGTGCTGCTTGATGCCATGTGCAGTAGCCGCATCCTCGAGGTACCTCAGGATATCTCCCCCTTCTGCGATGGGGTTAGATTGATTCCATGGAAACCACTTGAAGCCGAAAGTGTACAGATCAGAGTCAGATCGAATGCCGGGATAGCGGAAAAGATCCCATGTACCCCCAATATTGTTTCGGGCCTCCAGGATGGCGAAGCGGTAGTTAGGAAAGTCAGTGTGGAGACGATGGGCGGCATTGATGCCAGATATCCCTGCCCCGATAATGAGGACATCAAACGAAGTTGAAACCATCTTGACACAAGACAGGATTTCAGTAAGATGAATATATAGTGTGCATACGTTCGGTATGGCAGGGTAGGAGGATATATACAGTTGGAGAGACTCAAGGGGCTGCAGCTACTTAGAACAAACACGCCCCTCTTTGCCTCCCGCTATTTTCTATTCCGAGGTCATTTATAATATCTTCGGTTAACCACACCCTTATACAAAATAATGCCCGATCTCGTCATGTGCTCTCCTGTTATTGGCGTGGTGCAGTTGAGATGGCTTTATAATTCCCCGGAATGGTAAAAACCCTCCGCCTGGGCTCCACAGCCACAAGCGAAACGCGGAGACTCGACTTCCCTTGTATCGATAAATTAGCGAAACCTTGCGATAGATTACCGGAAGTTAGATTCAATAGATTCAGGTTTCTTGACTTGAAAAGTTGGAGTAGTGGGTACAGCAAGAGCTATAAAGTAGGCCAACAGCGACCGTCACCATCGCTCTTCATTACTCTTCATCACAGCGGGACTAGCACAATTCCATACCAAATCAGGACCATGTCTGCCAATCATCTAGTACAGCTTTTCTTGGACAAGGCTAAAGTCCTCTTTTCCCAACTGCCACCAAATGCTCAGGATTACTTGTCCCGTCCATTTGTTCACAAGGCGATCGCATTTGTGGCAGCGATTCAGTCCCTGAGAATTGCGAACAGGTGCCTCTCCCAAAGGGCACAGAACAACTGGGTCCGCTCACGTGCTTGGGATGCGTCTAAGGAGCTGGTGCTTCTCACAGGAGGAAGTAGTGGGATCGGAAAGCAGATAATGCAGGACTTGGCCAAGCTGAATGTCAAGGTTATCATTTGTGATATTCAGGAGCCCAAGTTCTCCTTGCGTGAGTGACTATTCGCCACTGGAATCACTGAGTATTAACTAACATACGGTGTAGCATCGAACGTATTCTTCTACAAAGTCGATCTTACCTCCTCTGCCGCCATTAAAGAGGTAGCTACAAAGATACGAAGGGATCATGGTCATCCGACAGTCTTGATCAATAACGCCGGTGTGGGCTTCGGGGGAACCATCCTGGACGAACCGGAAGAAAAGATACGCCTGACCCTTGAGGTCAACACTTTGGCCCATTTCTGGACTGTGAAGGAGTTCTTGCCCAGTATGATCAAAAATGATCATGGTCACATTGTGACCATCGCCAGCATGGCCAGCTTTGTAGCACTGGGAGAGATGGCGGATTACGCTTGCTCGAAAGCTGGGGCGCTTGCATTTCACGAAAGTTTGACCCAAGAGATCAAGCACTGGTATGGCTCAAGAAGAGTGCGCACGAGGTGAGCTCCCCTAGATTTCTCATTTCAAGAAGGCAGCTTCTGACAGGGGTCGATTAGTATCATCCACCCGTTGTGGGTTCAGACACCCATGATCAATGACATCGCTCAACACCGTTCACAGTTCGGACAGCCCATAATGACACCTGAAAAGGTATCCCAAGCAGTGATGAAGCAACTCGTAAATGGAAATGGGGGCCAGGTCGTTGTTCCCTCGTCTCATGGCTTGGCCGCCATGATCCGTGGGCTTCCGAACTGGATTCAGGAACGCTTGCGAGATCATGCCTCACAAAGCTTTGTCAGATTACGGCGCTTGGAGCAAGAGCTGGCAGGCTCGCAAGTTCAAAAACGTGCCATGACTTGATTGGACTTAGCCATGTGTTTCATCGGTTGTTCTGGATGTAGATCATGATGTAGTAGTAGGTAGAGCAAGTGGATTAGTGCTTTGTTTTATTGGCTGTCTCCGCAATACGCTATGCCATAAATCGAAAAAACCCTCCGCCAGCGGGGATGATTATCTTTGCCACTAAAAAGACCCATATCTCAATTTCAGACCGAGAAAGAGTGGAGACTGCCAAGCTTTCCAACATCCAAGTGTGTCTTTTTTCTCACGGAAGGCCTCGGTAAGTCGGCCCTTAAATGGGAACCGTATCTAGACTCACTTCGCTCCACTTCGGCCTCACCGCGCCTGATAATGGTCGATAAGGATGCTCATGATGCAGAAAAAAGCTTGTGATCAATGCTATAGTAGAAAGAAAAGATGCTTGATGCGCCCGGCGTCCTCTATATGTGTTCGATGTGAGAAATCATCACTTGCCTGCACTATGGCCCGACAGCAACTACGCGCAGGGCGCCCGCCGAAACAAGGACATCCTGGGGTAGCGAAAGAGTCACTCGCCATATGGGACTATGCGCTATCAAGGGCTAGCCCAGAAGAGGAAGGTCGGGAGGAACCCCAGATCGTAATCAAGTCCAGCGCGACCAAAGATGCAGGGGAAAGGTCTCCCTCGGACTCCACACATTCGGGATCCGCCACGCACCTAGAGGTTGAGGACTTCTATGTTCTACACGATATCTATATGTTTGGATTGACGTTTGCAAAGGACTTCCAACAAGCCCTAGAATACTGCTACCGTTATTCCGCGGATCTGTTGGATGAAACTTTCGCTGCTATCAGTAGCTGTCTCTCGTGGGCTCGTTTTGGCTTGCTCACAGCCGATCAAGTCGATGTGAGGAGCGGTGCTGCTTCTGTAGAGAAGCTTAGAAATGCTGTCATTTTGGATACCCATGATGCACTGGCAGTTCTAATGCTGGGGCAGGCACTAGCTGCGTTTGATTCCCTGGTCACATCCACAGGAGAGATCTCCATTCTTCGATGCTCTTTGTCCCTTGTTCACCCATGGTATCCGGATATTGCTCGCAACCGACTTCTAGAACCCATCGCGATCGCACCAATATTTTGGGACACGGTATGGTGCCTACTGCATCGTGAAGTCCCTGTGATCCGACCGCTGTTCAGCCGTGTAGGAGTCGTTGACCGAGTAGCAGGTCTCTGTACGTCGCTGCTGCCTATACTCTATGATTTGTGTGTTGTCAGCAAGCAACTTGCGGACGGATCTGTCCAGGAAACGATCCTCGAAGACGTTGAACACCGAATCCGGACCTGGTCGCCTGATGACTCTGGTCTGTGTTTGGAGACGTACAGCGAGCTAGAGATATTATCAATGCGCACACAGGCAACGATGTATCGAACCGCTGCTCTCCTTCTCATCCATCGCCTGCGTCATCCACTGACCTTTGAGGATACGACTGCAGCTGCCCTTGCCAGTGATATCCTTGACGCCAGAAGTCAATTCTTTGCAGATGCCGGAACCGGTGTCAAGCTACAAAATACCACTTTCCCACTATTCCTTGCCCTTCTCGAAATTCCCATTTCGCTGCAAGGGCTCTGGGAGAGCTCAACGTGGCTTCGCACTCGACCAGCCTGTGTGGACCGTTTGTTTGTCTTCAACCAGTATTTCTGGGATCAACGACGGTCGGGATTCAATGGCTTGCTCTTTGATCTTATAGAAAGCGGTCCCGAATTTGCTCCGTGTCCATGAAGCCTCAATCATTCGAATCTTTGTCAACATCGATGATTTGGTGTTTTGCCCTACTGATTGGCCTGAGGTATCCAGACCCAAATTGACTCCGCTCATAAACCTCTTCATGCCTTTCCAACGAACAGATCTACCTTCGTCAAGAGCAGGTCTTGCTGAGCATTGAGAGGTACTCCGACTATGGCTAGCCATATATGTTGCTGTGATAATTGCAACAAGCCTTCCAGAATCAACCTCGCAGGCAAAGGACGTACATACCCAGATAAGGCGTATGTCTATTGTACAATGAGTTTTGCCATATTCTCTACTTCAAGGCTATTGGGCATATGAAGGGAAAAATCCCATTGTCGTTGGAAGAGGGCATGGATCTCTTGATGGGGTCACCATATCACACGAGAGCGCCTGAAGAGAATCACCAGGCAGCACTGCTTAATTAGCAAGCCAACTTGGACTGGTGAGAGGCCAGGCTCATTTAAGGGCCATTATGGCACTTCTTATGAGACTGTCCATCGCTCTCTAATTAGACTACCCGTTCATAAGAGCCCAAGCGGCTGACCTTGGCCCTCATTTCAGTCTTCTCCGTGTTGATATGAAAGAAAGGGAACAGAAACGAGGTAGGGAGGTGCAGGACACAGGGGTCTTAAATAGTCCATATCGTTTCCTATTTCAAGGTAACGATAATAAACTGTGTTTATTTGATTCGATTCGGTGTATATATTCCTATATAAAACGGAGCCAACATTGCGTACACAGTGTGAAACAGGAACCGGGCCGCTCGGGGCTCCCCGTCTAGCATTGAATACGTAACCTATTTAGCATAAGTCGCGAAGGGCACGGGGCTTCACGCGGCTGCCGACGTGGGAGTGTGTGAAAGAAGAAAAAGAAGGAAGAAAGAAGTTCAAAAGAACACTTTGTCAGAATTGGCCTATGCTAACTATAAGCGCCTGTTATTCAATTTGCATGCTTAGAAAGACCATTGTTGACAGAAGTAGTTTAAATACGCGAGATAGTAAATTATTATCCACCCGAAAACATTCAAGAGTTCCAATGAGCTATTTTCAGGACGGTAAAGTGGTGCTCAAGAATAAGATGCTGATGATATAGCCATATATCGTGGTTATGGTATTCAACAGCCCAGCGTCGCCCGCGGTTACATGTCCGACTCGGAATCCGAACCATGTCCATGAGGCTGCACCTGGGGTACTGGAATCAGCGCCTGTGATTGATGGTATTCTGTAGCTATTGGGGGCTGCCCATATGTATTCTGCACACTTGACCCCTGAAGAACATAATGTGGCTGCTGCGGTTGCTGAGGATACGAGCTAGTGACAGGTGGCGGTCCAGCAGCAGCAAGATTATATCCAGCCCGGGCTTGTGGGGGTGCAAAAGATGACTAAGACGGATACTAGTTGACCCATCCTGGATACGCCAGGGCTTTGCTGGTTATACCGATGCTGGATCAGCGGCTCTAGATGCGTTTACAGCCTCTGGTGACTGAACGTGATCAGCACGGGTACAGTTAATAAATTCTGCCCGTTGGTCTGTCATGCCCCTGGTCACAAGAAGGTGCTTTTCAAACCCTGTACCAGCTTTAACCACAGTCTTGAAATGGTGGGCGTTGAGATTGCATGGGTTTCCATCCTTTTTAATATTATGGGTCCTCTCGCAGTGAGCAAGAGCAGAAGCGATGAGAAATGCATTCCGGATTTATCTTCCATTCCATCTGCCTTTGCCGTTTTTGCTTTTCGTGAAATGGTTTTTTGGCAAAGGCGAGAATACCATCACGGTCTATCGATAAGGGCTTCCGTCAACCACCGTGTTCTTCCTCTATGGCCGCCAGCGGATCAAGGCTGACTTCCCATATTTTCTCGGTTTGCACTAGGTCAAGGTACGGGTAGTACAGGCTGATGTGGATCGGGGACTTGAATGCTTCGTCAATGTTCCCCACCCGGTTTGTGGTGAGAAACAGAATTCCGGAGTAGTAGTCTAGGACGCGGAGGAAAACTGTAGATGAGTTAGCATGATTCAAATAAGAGACAAACGCAGAGTATGCAAACCTGATACCAGGGAATTACGACTTAAATCAGATGATACTCGTTCGGAAAGGAATACATCTGCCTCATCAAGCAACAGAATACAATCCCACGATTGTGCTACTCGAAACATTTCCTTCAAAGACTTTTCTACTGCAGCAGGATCTAACCCTAGATCACCACAAGTGATGGGAAGCAGGGGTTTCTGGAAGTGACTGGCGATCGTTTCCGCAATCGATGTTTTGCCAACACCAGGAACTCCATGGAGTAGAATCACTGGACCCCTGCCTTTATTCTGGATGATATCTTGACTGGTCGTGGCGATACCTCTGTCTCGTTGATCTCTTTTCGTATGAAATGGGATTCGACTAGTGCTCGAAGTATAGCTTCATGATTCCACTGATGGTCAGATTATTGAACATGTCTCTGTCCTCCTCGATCCGCCGAACATTTTTAACATCAAATGCGACGAATCTTCAATCCTGGAGTGAATAGCCAAAGAGCGTACTAGGCAACAGGTCTTCTTCTCGTGGTGAGTACTCGAAAGAGTCGCTATTCGTCATACCAGACAGAAAAGGATCATGATAACAACAGTATTCTTTCTTGGTGAAGTGTGGAATATTATCCTCAATCCAACAGACAGCCGTCATTTCAAACTCTTTGAGCTCCTGCCCCTCTGTCCAATACCACACCGCCAGTCACTCCACAGTGCCTTGATTCATACGTCCCCGGCGATATCTTGTCGAGGGCAGCTTGCGAACAGGCTTCCAGTCTGGATGAGCCGGGAATGTTTCTTCGAAATCGATCACCACATCGCCAGACGCAAAAACAAAGTTCGTTTCATTTTTCTCTGGGCTCCCATACACAGCTTCCTAACTGGTTCCTCTGTAGTACTTTTTAACTTTAACTTCCTATTATATAAGTATAAGCGAGTTTGTTTCCTATATGAGACTGAAAGCATCTATTCCAACGATACAACATCCAATGGCCAGATGTCCATGCCTCCCTATATCTCCCTTCTTCCCATTTGCTATACAGCAGCTCGTTCTATTACTTATTGCGAATAGTTGCTCAAGGAATCCTATCGTTGCCAGGATTACTATCCAGATTTGTATTGCATCAATCCTTCGTGTTCTCCTGGCAACATACTAGCGGTAGCCTTCAGCTAGGCTAGGCTTGGAATCATAAACACAATTACTTCAATCCAGAATTAATGTCTGCAATAGGCTTACCAAACCATGTTTGAATTATTTTGGATGTTATCTAGATTGTTCTAGTTACGGAGCGCTATTTTGTTACCCTATTATTATAAACATTAAGATAGCAATACTATTAAAGTTTTGTATATCTACGACTGGTAAGAGACTAAATATATACTATATCTACGGCAGTATGTATGGATAGTCTGAATATATTTATGAATCATACTCAGATAGCTTTTCAAAACTATAAAGCTGTCTCATCCTATCCGTGCTTTCCTCTCTTCCACGACTTGCGGATGATTATGGTTTAGTTGGACAGACCTCAACTACTGGTGTTGACAGTCATTATCAAAGTGTATCAAGTGGCCGGGAGGATAAAGCTATGTTTAATCACCACGCGGTGTGATACCAATCTGAGAGACAGTGCAACTAAATCTACACTTCAATTCATTATAGATGTTGTTGCTTGTTGTCTGTGGTGTCTACCAGGCATAGATACACCGTGTTACTATCATTGAACTCAGAGGTAACACTTGTTTCACTAGATAAACAATTCTTCCAGTAATAGATGCACCTGATGCTAATATTAAGGACTTGTCCCACAACACAAAAGACCAGTACCATACCGTCTATCACTAAGACGTTCTATACGATTGAGTAGGATCCTATGCCGAGAAAAAGAGAAAGAAAGTGTAAGGGCAAATATGCAAGAGAGCATCTGCAACGAGCGAGTCCATGGGTTGTTCCGCAAAAGTGCATACAGAAGGGGGAGCTATGGTTGAGAGTCAACATCCTGCGCAAAAGGTACTGCCCAAAAGTTTCAAGTTGCGAAGGGACATACAATGTGAATGATTCCTCGGCATGGTTCCGAGCTCAAAGATAGTGATTTGTCTACTCTCCGCCAGGATAGCCCGAGAGGGTCTGCCATCTACTAGTTCTGCTCGTCGGGGCTGTCGGAACAACGTCCATGGGCAAATTGTTGGATGGCGGTCGTGGAAAGAGCTGGCGAGGAATATAGAGCACATTCACCGCCCCCTTCAACATAGGACCATGCCTGACAGTCTTTCACTCTTTCACAGTACTGTCCGCAGGCTGTGGCGTTGAGTAATCCATACTTGAAAGTGATGGGTGCCCCATTGAATGAGGCAAACTCGTTGTGAGTCAGCTTCGAGAGACAATCAGTTGCCGTTGCCAAAGCCCAAGAGCCGAAAATGGCTGCCAGGTGAAGAAGCGCATTGTCAACAACATGCTCAAAACAGGTGGTTTTTGGGACTGGTTGGGGAAGATGCAAGAAGAAAAAAGCCGGATTGGTCGGAAGAGAAAACGGTCGACAACTATGTAGGTCCATATCAAATATATTCCCAGGTCTAATAGCGGCCCACTGTTAGCTAGGGAGTTGGAGAGGTAATCAAACGACAATAGTGCTAAACGGACGGAGATTAGTTACTGAATGCAGCTCTTTTGCCGTACGGTACTTGTTGGGGTCAAAAGTCTCAGATCCAAGGGTCTACTTTGTACTAACGGCACTAAATGCTACGATGCTACGCTGTTGGAGTTGATGTTTCACTTCCATTTACCCTAGGGACTTAAGCGAAAGGATAGTCCCGGGGCTAGCTGGCTTGGCACCCCCCCCACATAGTTGAGATTCCGCTCATCCGTGGGAGATTAAAGTAGCCTCCTTCCTTTATGAGTTCATCTCATCATCTTTTAACTACTGCTGGCCCCATCACAGAACTCGCCATTGAACAGGGATTACAAACGGATACATTCCTCTCTCATTACCGAAAATACTCCGGTTCATCTCCATATCCACGCCAAAAGCAAAAGAAATGGATCCTGACCCATTCGGACGACTTCCGTGGTTTGTCCTGCAAAAAGTCCTATCAAACCTTCCCGGTCTACCCGCCCTGCATAGTCTCTACAAGGCGTCCCCGGAAGTGGCGGGATTCTTGCACCAGAACAATGACCTATTTGCCCGGATCGTGGACTCGATTATCGACAATCCTGTCCGCGAAAGGGGCCTGGCGCCACATGTCCAGGATACCATACGGCTCATTATCCTTGTTTGGACCCGAACTCAGGAACCGGAGACAGATATCCTTGGCATTTTGCATTTTGCCCGTGAACGTCCCCGTGAATGGCCTCCTATGCTTAAGACAATATCCCCGCTAACACCCTCGGCTATTCTTTGTCGGCTTCTTCGCCTGATGGTTCGATTGCGATTTCTCGTCCACGCATATTTTCATTCTACAATTACAAGGTGCCTCCAGCTGCAGGTAGAGCACTTACCCCGAAAAGCTAGATATCACAGTACATGCCCGGTAGTTGATCACAGCCGGCGCCCCCAGGGTATACCATACACTCCTGTTGATATTGGCCCACCGACATGGGTTGAGGAGCAACGTCTACTCGGTAGTTTCTTATGTATTGTTCTTTTTTACGAGCTGCGCAAGGCACATATTGAATGTCCCCTGGTAACAGAAGACAATGAGATTACCTGCGCTTTGCTGGACAACAACGTCGAAGGGTTTTGGGGGAAAGTCCTCTGGAAACGCAATAACGAAGGCCAGGAGGAGCAGATAGCAACTCTTCTTCACTGGCTGGTTCAACAGGCAGGCGGACGTGAAAATTTATACCCCTGGCTGATATCTAGCAAGGCTTCAATGGATTACAGCAATTGTTGCCAGAGTTATACAACTGTGATAGATTCGCAAATGGACGGATTAGAAATCATGGGCAACAGCCTAAATACGGGACGATCATCCAGGGGGATGATGTGCTTGTGGCTATGTAAAAGGCATCCCATCTCACCACTTAAAGTCCTGGAAAGCTCTGTCTTTCGCCCATATGGCCTTGTATTCTGGGATGGTGTCAGAATGGATGGTTTAGGCTTTCCAGAAGGGGTGGGTGCTCCACACCGAATGTGGTTCGCGTTGTCCTCTATATTCACCGAAGAGGATTGGGTGGAATTGCTGAGCCGGCAGTCTAATATTGCCGCAAATACCTTATTGTAAGTTGGCAGCGCCAGTGCCAGTGAAGGTGTCAATGCGAAACCGGAAACGAATCTTTTCAATCAGAAATGTATCAATGGCACCGGAGCCAATAACTTTGCTGGTCTATGTGAGTTCGGTTGCAAATATGGCTACTGTCCTCTCGGTGCCTGTTACTGCCAGCTTCAAGGGGAGCCGCGAGAAACACCCAATGCGACCGGCCCCATGGGCTATCCTCAAGCGGGACTCGATGCCAGCTATAGCGGGCTTTGCGCGTTTGACTGCCCTCATGGCTTCTGCCCAGACACTGCATGCAGCACCGTCTCTGCACCGTTGTCCACTCTCACTGTCTCACCCTTTTTACCTCCAGCATGCATCGGCGGTACAGGGGAAGGTAATCTCGCCGGTCTTTGTGACTTCGCGTGCAACTTGGGGTTCTGCCCTATCAATGCGTGTACATGTACTGCCCAAGGTGCTCTTCACACGCTCCCTGAAGCAACAGATAAGGTTGGTGAAGCGGGTCCAGGGATGGACGAAACTGTGTATGGACCCCTTTGCGAGTTCACCTGCAAGTATGGATACTGTCCTGAAGGTGCATGTGCCGTCTCTACGTCTGGAGGAGAGGGTGACGACAAGGGCTCGGTGAGGTCTATGTAGATCCAGGCATCTTCCTGAAACCTTCCCCTGTTGTTGGATGCATTCCACCTTGCACTCTGATAATGCCAGACCTGCTCCTGAACAACCCAACGACGATCTATTTATCTCCGGTGGCTACGTCCATTACCTTGGGAACCACCACTATCAAGACCGTTTACCCCAGCCCCAGTATGACCAAGCCCTATGCCCCAATTCTTTACCATGACCAATTGCTGATTATTCTGAGAGTAGTTACCACCACGGCTATGAGCTATTTCAATATGCCTGTCGGCCCCAGTCAAACGAGACCGTTCTCCTTCTATCTGACTCCCAGCTATTCTCCGGAGCCCGTCACATTGGAGGCGGACGGTACTTCCACCACACTCTTCCTACCTCCAGTCTCTGTCCAGTCAATTACACCCGGCGGTGGGGTTACTCAGACACCCACGTCTCTTGGAACAACCGAATACTACACCAATGGTCGGACGTACACCTATTCTGAGGCACAATTCCCGTCTCTCTCTGATCTCGCAACTTCTACAATCACGACCACGACCCTGCCTGCCCGAACCTCAGCGGCCACCTCCGCTACGTCGACGACGATTGTTCCGGTATGGGTCCAGGCTGGGGGCTTCTATTGGTCTCCGGTACCTCAGCCTACCCTGAAACCGGGCGATATACCCGTGCCCCCACTGCCCTCGTTTCCTCCGATCCCCACCGCACCATGCTTCAAACTCTTCGATTTGTTCTCAATCGACTGCCCTCCCAACCGATTCCTTCCAACGACCACTTTTACCAGCCACGCCCCGTTCCCCACCTGTACGGATATCAATAGCCCCGGCTGCGGACATCGCTGTACCTCTAACTGCGGTAGCAGTTCCAGCGAGGAGTGCACCGCGCAGACAGCCACCAACTACTGGGTCACTTGCTCTGACACCAGCTGCTCCACCACAAAGACGGCCACTTTTACCGGATGCTCAGTGACTAACTCGGCCACGACAACAGGCAAGTATTGTCCGACGGGTGTCAAGATCGATCCCAATGACGACCAAGGGGCCAATGGATATCCCCCACGAACGACCTCTACCATCACTACCAGTATCCCAGAGATCGCCGTCGTTGGGGGCAAACCGTATACGGTAACGAGAGGAACCATCAACGTCGATGGCACGACTATCCAGGTGCCGAATATGGGCGGCAACGAGCAGGTCAGCACGACAATAGACAATGTGCCCATGGTCATTATTCCAAGCTATTCAGGCACGGTGGCCGTGCCAGTGTTCCCAACGGCCAAGCCAACTTCGGACTCAGGATCCCACTCCGCTACCTCCTCAACGACTACGTCTACCACTACTACTACTACCAGCTCGGCAAAGCCAGCGCCTACCTCTGCAGATGGTTGTGATCTGATGAAGAAACAAGGTGTATGCTGGAATAAGTGTGACCCTATCACTGGCAAGGCCGTGGGCGGTGGGTGGAAAAAAGGCGATCCATGGTGCTGGCTTGAACATGATGGAGTAGGTGCCTTTTGCAACCATCAAACAGACTGTCCAACCACATTCCAGTGTCAACCAAGCAGTTGGGCACAAGGTGGATGTACAATACCAGAGCCAGATTCTGGTGGTTGCGCCATAATGGATGGTATACAGGGAGTATGTTGGAGCAAATGCAATCCAAAGACCTCTCAGCCCGTCAAAGAAGAGTGGAAAGCAGGAGATCCATGGTGCTGGCTTAAGACCGACCAGGCAGGGGCTTTCTGCAATAACGACAAAGATTGTCCAGCAGATCTGGAGTGTCAGCCAAGTAGTTGGGCCAAGGGAGGATGTTCGGCAAGCACGCCAATTGCCGCTCAGCTACTTTCGTTTCATACTAACGGAACATCTGCTGGGCCTCTTGGCCTTGGGCCTGGCTTATACTAAGCCGATATTGACACTACTATAATAGAAATGAACTAGAATTTGTACAAAAGAATATGACGGAATGTTCAGACTTACTCATTTGCAATATGCATCAGGGATAGGACCTAGGCAGCATCGACGAATTCGACTACTTTAGTTGTATGTAGCCGGTGATATGGACTGCTCTTCCCTTAACTCAATACATGTTATTGATGGATAATCGCTCAGCAATTAGTAGCCCCTCTTCATTACCAGTACTCCCTCCGGTAATGCGGATCGAGATTGACCGACTTTGCCGAAGCATCGTCTCTCCTGGTTATTTCATACAAACACCATAACTATGTCTCTGCTATGAGTTACTTTACCTTCTGTTTTGGCATCTCACAGTTTGAATGGACCTGACTGGGGCAGAGATAAAACTCTGTATCCCATAGTTACTTCCTTATCAGCGATGCAACTGTCATCCTGAGAATATCGCCTCGAAATATTTTCCCGATTATTAATCCACGAGCGAAAAGGCACTTTTAGAAATGTCAAGGTGCAATGGGGCAATACCAGATACTGCCATGTTTCTCAAAGCAAATTGTTTTGCATCGCATAGAGATCATAGGAGCTTCGTGTCTTACTTTTAAGTTTTGTTTTGTCTCTGTTTTTGATCGTATAGCAGTATACCAACTCAAGACTCGCCTTCTCGCCTTCATCACTACAATTACGGTATACACAATATCAGTGGTCCGCGATATCATTCCTATTATGTCCATTGCTTCCAGCCAATGAAGCAAGTGCTTTTATAGGAAACTAAGCACTTCAAAACTATCAGGATCCTTGCTTTGGACCAAATGGTATGCCGAATAGCAACATGAGTACTGTATGTCCTCCAAGATCAATTGATGGTTAAGCCAACGGCTGCTATCCCGATACTTCGTCTCAGTGCTCATTAGGTCACCTATATCCTTTCTGAGGGACTTGTTCATGACGCGTAGATATTGCGCAGATATCTTCTTGAGTATTCGGTGCTTCGTCGTCAGAAAGGAAGGTGCATTGTGAAGAAAGAAAATTGCATATGTAAACGATGAAAGCGGATGAAACTATTGAAGCCTATGACGCTTTACTATCGGGGGGAGTGAGTCTAGTTCAAGGCATATGGCATTGCGGATATATCAAGGATACGGGCCAGGGCATCAAGTGGGAGTCGAGTCTTAAGAGCACCATATGTCAATATATCCCAAAGTTTTGTCATAGAGAGGTACAACTCCTGTACTTCGACAAGAGCCCTACCACCTCTTCATAACCATTCCTAGCCGCCCAGAAAAGTGGTGTTCGGCCATATTTATCCCTTGACTCTATATCTGCCTTATTCTCGAGCAGAAGTCTCACTACCGCCTCATGACCATTCCTAGCCGCCCAGGAAAGTGGTGTT
>ML733416.1:320329-361575 GCA_009176405.1 Aspergillus novoparasiticus
AGTCTCACTACCGCCTCATGACCATTCCTAGCCGCCCAGGAAAGTGGTGTTTGGCTATATATATCATCCATCAACTCTATATCTGCCTTATTCTCAGGCAAAATTCTCACCACCGCCTCATAGCCATTCCAAGCCGTCCAGGAAAGTGGTATTGGGCTATATTTATCATCCCTCGACTCTATATCTGCCTTGTTCTCAAGAAGGAGTTTCACTATCGCTTCATGGCCCTTTTTGGCGGCTGAAATGAGCAGTTTGGTTTGAATCTTGTCGATGGGCAGATGATGATTCTGGGATCCTTTCTTCTTCACGATATTCCATACCCCATTATTCCCACTACAGATGGCATATTCAAACGGCGTTCCTCCGATATCATCTTCCAAATCAATTGCAGCTCCTGCTTTGAGCAACATACTGACTGCCTCCACTTGACCGTTCATGATAGCCCACGAAAGTGGTGTCCTATTATGCCTGTCTCGCGCATCAACCCGGGCCATCTTCCACCAGGTTCTGTAGGATCTTTTGATCAAGAGCTTTATGACAGTAGTATGGCCGTTTCCAGACGCCCAGGATAGTGCTGAGCGGCCATATATATCGTCCTCAGCGTCAACACCAGTTTTACCCATCTCAATCCAGTGTTGCACTACAGGTATTAGTCCAAAATAGGCTCCAATCATAAGACTGTTGAAGCCAGTCGGGAATTCTATGCCCAATGACGCCCAATAAACTTGGAACCAAGCTGGACAGCGATCTTCAATCAGATCGCAGAGTGTCACAAGGGATTGTTTCATATTGTCAGTCTCATCATTCGCTTCCAAAAAATGAGTGGCCCAAGATTTGGTAGAGTAGTCTAGAAAGATATAGGTGTTGGTAAGCTCGCCTATATCTATTTCCCGAGGCAAGGTCTTCCGAAAATCGGAGAGCAGCAGGTACTGGATACAGATTATTAAAATAATTTGATGGGACTCTTGCAGCTTTAGTGAATGCTTCCATGAGAGACTTTGAATGCTATCATTGCTTCGTTTATGGGTATCTCGGAATCGGTTTCGCCAGGCAGCGTTATGAAGCACGCGAAGTTTGCTGTCGGATGTATTCCCCTGGATCGGGGGTTTATTCTTTTCAATCAAAAACTCTCTCGCCGTTTGATGAAGGAGGTAAATTTTACCTTCTACAACGGTAATAAACAGTCCGCAGAGGTCCCGGATATTTTCACGAATACGGTCTTCTGATCTGAGTTCAAGCTCCCGATATGACTGGTGTTTTTCACTCAAGATTAAAGCGAGGTTCATTTCTTGGAGCGTTAAGGGCCGTGTCGCACCGACCACGATATGAAGTAATTTTCTGGCCTTTTGGCAGTCTTCGCTTCGAGATAAGATTCGTTCATAGGCATCGTCCACGGTCTTGGGGAGGTCAGACGTAGCGTCGAGTATTCTTGTTTTATCGATATCCTTAATATTCTCAATTAGATTTAGAGTAAGGTAGACCCAGAGATATGTGGTGTTGGGAACACGTGTGACGCTCTTGAGTAGGATAGACTTTTCCTCTTCCGTGAGCTTTAGTCGGGCGCCAATTGTTTCAACCCTTGCTTTGATGAAAGTCTTGATCTCACGAGAGATATCCTCCATTTCTTCAGTACCTTCCCCGCTGAGATGAATCAATGGTTGCCCTTCCATCTGCATAGGCTGAAATCCTTGCCTGATGTCACCATAGAGGCGACTAGTAATAAGAAACTTTAGATTGAAATTATGCCGACTTTCATCAGTGTAAAGCCTTTCGAGTGCTACAGTAAGTTGGGACCGTCCATCCGGTTCACATTCATCGAAGGCGTCTAGCAGACAAATGATCTCTGTAGTATCCCTTTGCTTCGCAGCGCTGATGAGGACGTTCCAAAGACTGCCAAAAGAATCAACAATCCTTTCGTCCATCTCAAATTGTTCAATAATATGCGCAGTAAGCAGATCGCGATTCTGGTAAAAGAGCTGGTGAAGAATGCAGCATAACGCCTTTACGATGCTCCTCTGATCCTCGAAGTCGTCCTTAAAGAAGAAATATCCGACTGTTCGACCAGCGTGACTTGTGAGAACAGAATCTGCCAGATACTTTGCCAACACAGATTTTCCACATCCGGGATCTGCAGTGACCCAGAGCATCTGCGACGTCTGGGTCTCTTGCCAGGCTTTAAATTTTGGATGAGTAACAAACCAGTCACACGTCCCTCGTACTCGAACAGGGTTTCGATCTTTCTGATCTAGATATTTGGATACATTTAGTCTCTTCAGGACATCCATCTGTCGTGATTGAAGAGGACGCTCATTCTGGGTATTCTGAGGGAAGTTCACAGGCCCATGAAAGGTGGATCCGGAGAATTGGTTGCCACTGCCTGTATTGTTGTTCTGCGTACTCATATGGGAGTTGAACATATCCCCGCTGCCGTGGTCGTTGGTGAATGACATCCTGAGTGTGATGCAGTGTGATGCAGTCGATATGTTACACTTGTGGATCTCTGTCAGACTCTCATCCGGTTTCAATATCGATCAGGAACCGAATAAATGCCTTTGAAGACATATGTTGCTCTCTATGCACCCCTAGCGGTTTTTGACGGGCTGCGAAAAGGCTCGAGGCCAGCTAGCGTGGACGCTCGGGCTACGGGTAATTTAAGCGGAGAGAGAGAAAAGAAAGAAGGATGGATAAATGGAAAAGAAAGTACACCATGCATGGGTCTACTTGCTACGTCAGCAGTACCTTTCTATTTATTTCCTAGTGTCGCCGGTGATCGATGCGACATGTGACCAGTCAGATTTCGGGTAGCTGGCTTCGGAAAGGCGAGGCCTCCAATAATATTCAATCATTTTTGTTGCGCAGGTAATATATGCCCGTTATGGCTGTAATACGGAGTAAACCGTGCATAAAAGATCGTGCGGCTGACTTCCTATACGCAATGATTCTCGTATACCCCGTTTCTCCGCAATCTACATCACCCGTTCTGTTTGGCAGTAAACATTGAGGATTCTAAAGTTATCCCTTCCATCTCCTTCAAAGGCTGGGGCACGTGTAGTTTTCGAGGACCAGAAGGTAGATCAGTGGGTACTAGTGGGATGACTTTTTGAACTAAAGACGACGCTATCGTGGATGTTTTAAATAGAAGTGCACTTAACTAACTCATGATACCACTGCTGAATCAGTAGTTCTACGGATCATTATTTTTACAACGTTGCCGTGTCTAAGAAAGAAAGATACAGTAAAGTAAAGCGCCACATATAGTTCCAGATAAGGTATTACTTGTCAACTGCCTAGTTATCCTTAGATGCGGTCGGAGGGTGGCCGAAATACACAGGCCCAGCGAAGCTACCGAGGAATTGATTGCCATTTCCTGTGTTGTTGTTCTGAGCGTTCCCAGTAGCATTGAACTGCTGTCCAGAACCGTAGCTATTAAATGTGAAACTGGGTGCCTCACTGCTCTTTGCCTCTTTGTTTGATTGCATATGAATTCTTGCGCCAGTTCTGTTGCTGCTGCTGATAGGAACAACCGTTAAGAGCACCTTAGCATATGCAGATGCACTCAGTGCTGAATAACCTTGCCAGTCCTTCTGCTTGTGTGAATCACAGTAGTCACAAATACCGCGGATCACCAAGCAAGGTAGCTGGTTCATGAGACCAGCAGCCTCCATCTCAAAGCAGAGAGTTCCCAGCTTTTGAGCAAGGTAGTCCCGTGTTTTAGCGTCTTTTATTACCTGATTACCAGATGCAATCAAACCATAATGAATTTGAGGCTCGTGAGACTTTCGTGACATACGCTTCACCATCTGGCTCAGGTCGCATTTTGAGCAATCGAGGCCATTCTTTGGGTGTTGATATGTCGCATTGAACAGCAAGTCTCTATCAGGGGGCGAGAACTGCTTTCCCATGTACCGATTACTGTCCAGGGTATTCGTGATAGTGGCATAAATCTCAGATCCTTTAATCATATGATTGCTGCGCATCTGAGAGACGGCACTCAACAGTACCTGAGGGGGGCTGTTGAGCGAGCCGGTATGTTGAAAGCACCCGTCAGGCAGTGCCTTGCCGTAATCATATTGTATCACACCACCTGAGGAGCCGGATGGCATACTAACCACCACATCCCCAAGGCGAATATCAACACTTTTGCTGGGTACACCCCCACCAATCCCCACCATTAGACCAACTCTTATAGACGGGAATGTTGACAGCATTTGGGAGAGAACTGTGGCTGCAGATGTGGTTCCATAAACTCCAGAGGGCAAACAGACAAGGACGATATTATGGCCGCTCATTTCTCCAAGAGAATAGGAGTTCTGGTCCGCTTGTGGTTGGGGAAGGGATTCATGCGTCTTCTCAAGCATCGCCTTGGCAGCCGCCATCTCCAGCGGTAACGCGCAAATCCAGGCAACCGTGTAGTCGTCATGGGAGAGTTTTGTAATTCCCATTTTCTGATCACGGCTTTAAGGTAGAAAGTAGAGTTCCGTGTATTGATATTATCATAGAAAGATCTATCTTTCCAGAGAAAGCAAAATACAGATCTTGAGAGTGATGGGGATTTGAGGTGGGGCACAATGTACACATCATCTTCTCTGTAGGATCAGCGCAAGGCTGGCGGAGGATGAGGCCTTGGCTAGCCACTGGGCATAAATAACGAATCATATTATCTATGGCGATTCTAGCCTTGCAACCCAACTTTTACTTACTACTTGACAACTTTTTTTATATATGAAATAACTTGTGCTTCCGAGTTACTGCTAAAAGACCGAGCCAAAACGATAAGCCACGACGTAATGCAGTTTATTAAAGAGATAATTACTATCGGAGCTTAAGGCAGTTCTACGAATATCGAGATGCCTGTGCTCTTTGAAGGACAATCCCAACTTCATAGCAACTATCATTTGTTGTTTCGCTCTATATTTTATGTTCCAACGTCGTCCAACGGGAGTCTTATGCGGCACAGAAGACCAACGCCTATATTCTCGTAATTAGATAGTAAGGTAAAACCATAGAACACTAGATAGAAGATGTAAAAGAAAACACAAACAAATTTCGGACCACTCATATATTATTAGGAAGTTATCATGGATGAGAGCAAATGCTAATCTCTAGCATTCACACGTGACCACTGACCACATTAGGGTGCGTAGAGTCATGTGACTTGACCTGAATAGAGTGCCTGAGGGCTCCAATAGTGGCTGCCTGATTTAATCTCATATGGAGTCTCCGAGGAGAAAGCTTGTTTAGTCCAGTGACGCGTTCCTGATAATTTCCACCGGGTCCACAACCAAGCGAACAAAATCGGAAACCCGGATGCGCAGGATAAATAATACCTTGTTGTCAATTGTGCTGGTTTTCCACCCAAGATCCCCCTGTCTGATTCTCGATGGCTTCCCACACTCCACGCGAAACCGACCGGCTACTAGGAAACGATGACGATTCTGGTACTCCACTACAGAAATATCGTCGCCACAGGCTTATCAGCCATCTCACCTCGGACATTAATCCTAACCATGGGGACCTTATTCTGCTGTTTTGCTACGTGATCACTGGGCTACTCGACAGCTCCGCCGTCTTTGTCTGGGGCTCATTCGTGAGCATGCAGACCGGCAACACCGTCTATCTAGGCCTCGGCCTCATGGGAGTCGATGAGAGCACTCGCTGGCTCAGAGCATTAACCTCGATCGCCAGCTTTTGTGTGGGCTCCTTCTGCTTTGCCTCTTTTCACCGACGGTTCTCTCCTCGCAGGCGCTGGGTGCTGTGCCTTTCCTTTACCATCCAGATGCTCTGCGTAGCGGCGGCTGCTACGATTGTGACTACCCATCAAACTTCTAGGGATTCCCCTCTAACCTGGAAAGTGATTGTTCCATTGATGCTGGTCGCTTTTCAGAGCAGTGGTCAGGCAGTGACGAGCCGTGCCCTGCAGTTCAATGGTCTGACTAGCGTGGTGTTGACAAGTGTGTACTGCGACTTATTCTCCAGTCCGGAGCTTCCTCCTTTGTCGATGTTACATGGAGTGGAAAACAGGCGACGTGGCGGGGCAGTGGTGTGTCTCTTGTTTGGGACGATGCTGGGGGGTTTGTGGGCCAAGAGCCCGGTTGGGCTAATGGGAGCATTTTGGACGGCAGTTTTGTGCAAGGCGTTTATCGCTGTTGCCTGGCTGATTTGGCGGGGGCAATCGACTGAGAACCTGGAGGATGACGAGCTGGACCAATGATAAATAAATTATTAGTTAGCGATATTTAATGCCAAGGGGCTGTCCTATCACATCTGATGCCCCTGACGGCATTCCCACTCAGCCCTACTGTAGGGCTGACACGGGCCCCCCTTTTGCTCCACTTCTCCTGCGCAAATTATTATGAAAGCTCTAGCGTAGCCTTGGCTTATAATTTTGGCGTAGGGGAAATACAGAAAGAGAATGAAACTGTTCAACCACTGTCAAAATGAAGCAGATCGGTTATCTTCGAACGTTGACGGTGAAGCTGTTATGTGCCGTGTTTTCCTTCGGACTCCTTGGGATGGCTCGAGGTAAGCTACATAGTTGTTCTCTAAAAGAGTCCCGTTTGACCATATCCAGGGCTGGATGAGGGCCTCATCTCGACCACAGTTGCTCAGCCGTCCTTTATTCATGAGTTCCACCTTGAGGATGCCAGCCTTAGTGCATCGGAGAAAGCCAACCGGCTCTCTAACATAACCTCTATGGTCCATGTCGGGAGTATCCCTGGAGCAATATTTGCTTTCATCATTTGTGAACACGTCGGAATGCTCTGGACAATGCGGCAGCTGTGTGTGATATGGGCAGCTGGAGTAATAATTGTTATTACAGCTGCAGGGAGTATTGGTCAGGTCTACGCTGGTCGCTTCATCATGGGGTTGGGTATTGGACAAGCCGGAGTCGTCGTACCCATATATCTCTCTGAAGTGGCTACACCGTCACTCCGTGGGCTCATGGTCTGCACATTTGCTACGTCTGAGTACATGGGAATCATGATAGGAGTTAGCATTCACCTACCACCTGCGACGAAGACCACGGTGACTAACGCGATCACTCTAGTATTTTTCAAGTTGGGGAACAACCATGCACATCTCCAACAACAGCTCAAAGCAATGGATAATCCCACAGTCTATCCAGATAATGGTTGCTGGCATTCTTCTGCTTTCATCATTTTCCTGTGAGGAGAGTCCCCGCTATCTATGCAAAGCCGGACGCTTTGCCGAGGGTACCCGGGCTCTAAATCGGTTGTGGGATTTACCAATACACGACCCACGCATTCAGAAGGAATTCGAAGGTATTCTTAATCAATTGGGAGACACACCAGCAGGGACGAGCATCCAGCGCTTGGGGAGGGGTCTAAAGCAACTTGTCTCAGACAAATCCAACCTATCAAGATTGGCATTTTTAGCGATCACTCAGCTCCTAAGCCAGTGGTCAGGTGCTACTTCCATTACCAGTGAGTGTTGAGCCCGAAGAGTTAGAAATCAAAAATAACCAACGATTATGCAGCTTATGCCCCGAAGCTCTTCTCGCTTCTCGGGGAAACTGGCCAGTCCCAGAAGCTCTTGTGCACCGCCGTTTTAGGCGCCGTCAAGTTTGTCGCATCGCTTATCTGCACGGTATTTCTGATTGATTACACAGGGCGGAAACGCCCTCTGATTACAGGAATTATCATTCAATTCGTCGCTATGCTTTACATTGCCATCTATCTAACCGTGGCATTGCCATCCACCCATCCCATCCACTCAAGAACAGAGCACGATGCAGCTATCGTTGCCATCATCTGTCTCTATCTCACGGGGGTGGGCTGGGCCCTTGGATGGAACTCGATTCAGTATCTCATAAACGCGGAGATTTTCCCACTATCCGTGAGAACAGTAGGTTCTAGTGTACTCATGTGCTTCCACTTCGCCAACCGATATGGCCTATCTAAGGTACAGTTCTTCAACATCGGAACCGCATCTAGATGGCTAACGAAAGCTTAGGCTGTTCCGTCCATGTTGCTAGAGGATGAACTGCGGCCAGAGGGAACATTCTGGCTCTTTGCGGCAGTTACAATACTGGGCTTATTGTGGGTTTGGATGCGACTCCCTGAGACCGCTAAGCGGAATCTTGAGGAGGCGAATGTATTGATCTCCTGAAATTCTGACCATTGCTCCTATAATGCTTCTTACATACTACGAATGATATTTTAGATACCAATTCAACAGATCATATTTTAGGAGAGAAGATAAACTAGATTCAATAGCGCTCACGAAACCTATTAGGAGCGTGGGAATTGCAGTTGACAAGATTCCGAACAAAAAGGCACAAAGCCAAATGAGTGACCAAGCGAACGAATTGAAGAAAAACCGAAAGTCATAAGCTCCCACAAATTGACCAACTGCTTGTGCCCACCAAGCCAAGTCACACTCAAAAGAGGCACAAGGAGGTCTCAAATTATGCTCAAGGACTGTAAGCATCACTCAGTAATGACAGAGCCTCTTTTTCATAACCCCAAGACTTTTGCACCGGAATGGCAGCCCTGCTTTTCTCACTCACCATGCTTCTAGCAATCCTTTTCCTTCTCATGCTCCCTCTCGTGCTCTTCCTTCTTGGGCCACTTGGGCCATTGGGGCCATCCTGGCTTCTCTTCATGCTCCTTCTTCTCCTCCTTTCCATACTCCTCCTTCTCATGCTTTTCTTTTCCCCATTTCTCCTTCTCTTCCTTCTCGTGCTTCTGTCTTTCAATCTCTTCCCTCAGTCTCTCCTTCTCATACTCCTGTTTCTCTTTCTCTTCCTTCTGTCTTTCTATCTCTTCCTTTTCGAATCCCTTGTGCTCCTTCTCTTCCTTGTCATGCTTCGCCCTTTCTCTCTCCCTCTGCTCCTCTTGTCTGTGTCTCTCTTCTGCCTCTGCCTTCTCGTGCTTTTGTCTTTCCTTTTCTGCCTTCTCCTTCTCATACTTCTCCTTCTCTAGCCTCTCTCGTTCCTTCTTTTCCTTCTTTGCCTTCTCTTTCTCCCAATTTTCCTTTCCATGTCCCTCCTTCTCCTTCTCTCCCTCTTCGTGCTTTTCTTTCTCCCACTTCTCCTTCTCGTCCTTCTCATGCTTCTCATGCTTCTCCTTTTCATATTTCTCCTTCTCATCTTTCTCATGTCTCTCCCTATCTTTTTCTTCCGCCTCCTTCTCCCACTTCTCCTTCTCATGGTCCTCCTTTTCATGGCCCTCCTTCTCATGTCCCTCTTTCTCGTGTTCATCCTTCTCCCACCATCCCCCATCTCCACGTCGATATTTCTCTTTCTTCTCCTTCTTCTCCTCTTCCTCCTCTTCAAACTCAGGCCAGTACTTCTCATCAGGATAGAGAAGTTTCTCGATATCCTTCACATTCCAGCCATCAACACCCTCAAACGCCTTGTGCAGCTTCTCGCGCTCCTCCTTGGGGAAACGGTCATGGAACTCCTTGATCTGCTTGGGGCTGAGGGGCCAGAAGGCGGTGACCTTCTTCTCGAGGTCGAATTCCCGGAGGACGCCATCTTCGCCGAGATGGACTTTGCCCTTGTGATCCGGGGGGAGGTGGCAGACTTCGTACTCAGGTTCTTTGCCTCCGAGGTCCTATACTAGAGTTAGATAAATGTAGATCATAGGGTTGAGTAGGGGGAGGAGTAACTTACAGTAGGAGCCGCAATGGCACCACCAAGGAGAAGGAGGATCAAGGAGGCGGGGAGCTTCATCTTGGGGATGATTCGGAGGGATTGATCGGAGTTGCTTTAGGAGGGATTGGAGGGGATGAGGATGAGGATGTTGGTGTCGGATATAGACTCAGTTCGGGGGGAAGAAGCGGGCTATTTATCTTCGAGCTCGAGTGTATGTGCTCTGACCTTGTCCCGGGAACTGCTAGATAGCTCTGTTGCCTCGATTACGCGTCCAAGAGTAGCTGTTTTCGCAATGGAGTATCTTGTGATTCGTAGAGGAGAGGTTCCCCTGTATATTTTTAGGTAGCTTTCAGTTCGAACGCGTTGAACACGATGGATGCATGTTGTTGGCCCAGATCGGTATCTTACGCGATGCAGCTTGTGTTGGCCACCCTTCGGGGAATATATTCCTTTTTGGAGCTACGCTGTCTTTCCATTTCTGACAAGGGACAGTTCTTCTAACGTCACATATTATAGATATTATATGGCGCAGATATAACCTCTAGTATCTACCAAGTATCGAACCATACCCCAGCCCCAGAACCCAAAGCTCGCCACAGAACAGAAGTTCCCACGCCAAAACTCCAATTGGAGACTCTTAACAGTCTACTACGCACCTCGAAGATATATTTGAGAAATAGTTACGTAACTCAATCCAGACAATCCTTCCATGAACAGAGGCTGAGCTCCTGCTTGGGTTCTCCGGGGAAACACAGCCATCGTACAACTAGGAAGTAAGGCATAGGCTTCGGCACGGGAGAGCAACAATCCGATTGGTAAGGGGGGGTGTTCCTTGTCCATGTACGCGGATTCTCGGGCTTGGCTGGAGACTGGTTCATGAATGCCGTGATATTCCTGATATTCCACGAACACGATGACGCATTCAGTCGGAACTGGGTGAATCTTAAAGTGGGTTCATGAGTTGGGAATTCGGTCTTACCTGACGAAGGCTGTGCTAGTGATTGGGCTGGATTGTTCCGGGATATGTCCGACACTACAAGGAATTGTATGTAGATCTCGCAGGAACGAGGGAGGTTCTTCCCTGGTACAGAGCTTTGTATTTGGAAATACATTACGTGGATATGGAAGATATGTAGTTGCAAAAAGTGCAATACTCGTCCCAGGTTTATGTTCTCGGCTGTCCGAGATACCGCGCACGATCTATTTGATCCTCTGTCGCCTCATCGACCACGTATTTCTGACCAATCTTCACAAGGAGCTCCTCCAAACTCGTCTGATCCTCCTCTATCCAGGGCAGAGGGCCTTCATCCACCCGCTTCATACTGCGCCCAGTGCCATAATAATAGGATAATTCTGGCGAATAGCATTCTGGAGTAAAAGTCAGGTAGCTTTCTTCGTGCATCCCGATGGTGATCTCGGTCTCGCACTCGAATGGTGTGCTCTCATCACCCGACCAATACTCAGAATGTCCGTAGCGGAAATGCCGGAGGTGCGATAGTTCTTGTAAAGTTTTGAAATAGTGGTGCCAGCGTTTGTCGTAGGTTGCATAGCCGTGTCCCACCAATCCAGGATGGGTGGTGTAACTATCCGGGTCCAGGTAGGTCTTTTCTTTATCTTTATCGAAGGGTGCTACTACCCAGAGGATGGCGCAGTCGTCCAGGTATAGTTCTGTGAGAGTGTCGCGGTGACTGAGAATCCAGTCTAGCTGGGAGTCGTGGACGAAAGTATAATTTCCAAGTGCGAGAGTCCTCAGTCGGGGGAAATGTACACCACGGAGATCCAACTTCGGGTAGTAGCCAAAGCAATGGCTAGAGTAAATGGTGAGGTGTTCTAAATTCTGGGGAGCGGGCTTCAGCCATAAGGACGGTAGTGCGGAAAAGAAAGTGTGGATTTCGTCGTGCTATTGGCAGCAGATTAGCTTGTGGTAGTTGGCGTTGAGAAGTACGAACGTATAAGTCCCACTCTGGGTTTCCCTTGTTGTGCGGATTGGCGATATTCAGACGGAGCGAACGCAAATGCTGCAGAACCTTCTCAATTTTCTCCACCTCATCTGGGTTGCTCTCGTTCACATTTTGCAGGTCTCGAATGGTGAGTTCCCGTGGCAGCTGAGGTAGCGCCGTAATCGCCGACAAGAACTCTTTCATCACGGCTGAGCGGAATCCAAGCGTGTGAGGAACGTCTGAATCTCCATCTTCACTACACTCGGGGTGAAAGCGAAGTGCAACACTCCGGAGTCGTGGAAGCTCCTTAAGACGAGGAAACAGCCTTACGAATTTGCGAAATTCCTTCTCCATAGGCTCATTGCTAGTCTCATCGTTGTATGTATCGTAACTATAAAGCTGGGTTTAGATGTTAGTTTCCGTGCCTAACATAAAGGGAAGGGTAACTGACACCTTCAAACTCACTTAGGTCGAGATAGACTTTCGTCACCGATTGTATACAATCACCGTCGTCATTTTCAAGGAAGTCAACGAATCTACCGCAGCTCTCCTCCGTTACATAAACAGTAATGGATTCAAAAAGGTGCTCTTTACCGATCTCGCCTAGAGATCGGCATACCTGCCGTAGCGTTTTGAGTGACTCCGGCTCTGCGCAGCGGATGATCTGGTGGAGTATCTTAGTAGGAAGTGATATGAGGCTCTGCATTGCGAGGTGTATGCTGTACAGTAGGCGGAAGTAACGGCAAGCCAGATCTACCTCACTTATAATTTCCGATGCCCACAGGCAACAGAGCTCCTAGTAGCCTACCTAGTACCTAATTTGACACTAAAGCGCTAGCATGAATCTATTGAGTACTCCGGTGGACCTCGGTGGTTTTGTTAGAAAGCGCTAGTAGGAGCAGCCTCCGAAGGGACCAAAAGAACTCGTTCATAGTAACAATATCCGACTTTGGATATACCGTCACTTTGTTACATTCATCTAATAATATCAAGGTACCATGGCCATTGCAGAACATGTATTTGGCCGTGTTTGCCTCTAGTTTGGATCGATACACTTTCGGAGGCCCTAAGTCACTAACCGCTCCTCGCAATTAGAAGTATCATATAGAGCCATGTGTGCGTAATAAGGTGCTTACCGGGGCTTTCCGACGGATATTTTTGAAAGAATAAATTTCAAGATTTAGCGTTCAAGGGACTAAACGACATTATGGAGGGAGAACTTGAAGCTATGTGGACTTCATTTGCTTGGCTGCTCTTTCCTGCCTAAGGAATTAGTGGGGAATGACATCAATGCCTTACTCCCAAGGTGTCAGGGCCCCGATAAGATAATACCGGCAAAACATCGGTCCGATCGACATTTTCAAGGGCGATGAAAGTGAAAAGCCGACAGCATCCCAACAGCCCAGTGCTAATGATTTAATGATTGTCATATACCTTATTTAATCGCATTACTCTTCTCCATATACCCCGAGTCCATATCTCTGTTAATAACTCTTCCTCAAAATGGGTGTCCAAAAGAAAACCCGCAAGTTCGCCCAGGTACGCAATTCCAACCGCCTTATCAAACCACCGGAGAATCACAAAAACTAATACAAGACATTAAACCAGGTCAAACGGGCCATCAAAAAGCACGATGACCGCGCCAAGAAAGACAACAACGCCCCGAAACAAGACAAGCCCAAAGGCGACGAGGTAGTCCGGGCAATTCCCCAAGCTCCGTCGAATATGTTCTTCGCCGCCAACACGGCCCTCGGACCTCCTTACCATGTGCTGGTGGATACCAACTTTGTCTCCCATTCTATTCGCGCGAAGACAGATATGCTGAAGTCTATGATGGACCTGTGAGTTGAGATGCTACGGATTGGTGAGGTGGCGATGGCTGATTGTCGACAGGTTATATGCGAAGTGTATCCCGACGTTTACAGATTGTACTATTGCGGAATTGGAGAAGTTGGGTGATAAGTTCCGGTTGGCATTGAGGGTGGCTAAGGACCCGAGATGGGCGCGCGTGCGGTGTGATCACCCCGGTACCTATGCTGATGACTGTTTAGTTGATCGGGTGAGTTTTTGAGAGTTCGAAAGTTATGGGATAACATGGTCTAACTGGGTCGAAGATCACAAAACACAGAATCTACATCGTGGCGACGAACGATAAGGACCTGGTTCGCCGTATTCGCAAGATTCCCGGTGTGCCGATCATGAAGGTTGCAAGAGCGAAATACGTCATTGAGAGATTGCCCGACCACTTTGAGTGAGCGTGTGCAAGGGTATAAAATATCTCGTGTTGACAACTACGGAATCCACATCTGATTGGGACGGTTGGACAAGGATACTACAAATCCGATCCAATACTGCGATACCGGCAGATCTTTATCGGAGGAATCCATCATCAATCCAATACCGCCGCGGACTCGCTTGAATTCTCAGCGGAGGAGCGGTTTCAGGACACAGCTACGGAGGACACTAGATGTAACTAGCAGGGCTGTATACGACGTCAATGATAATATTTTGATACCATTGGTATACGAAGAGTGGAGATGGTATAGATAAGTAAGAAAGATGACTCAACTGCGGCATTTTTCCAAGATCTAGACTGCAGTGAACATCAATAAATACCCCATAATTGTACATGCGGGGTCAGCCTTACCCTTCAACCATAATCCATCTATATAAATACGCCTCAATTGACAATATAATTCATCTTACCAAACAACCAACCCGAAATCAAAATGCCCGAGAAAGAAACCATCGTAGTAATCGGGTACGTCATGCCACCCTTATATCCCCAATCATCAATTCCAACCTCCAAAACTAACTCCAAAAAAGCGCCGGGGTAATCGGCCTCACAACAGCCCTCCGCATCCAAGAAACCCTCCACCGCAACCAAACCATCCAGCTCATAGCCCGCGACTTCCCCAACACCACATCCCTAAACTACGCCTCCCCGTGGGCCGGCGCCCACTACCGCCCCGTCCCCGGTTCAACACCACAAGCCCTCCGCGAAGAAACCCAAGCCAAACAAACCTACACCTACCTCAAACAATTGGCAAAAAGCGACCCCTCCTCCGGCGTAGCAATCATAGAAGGAATCGAACACCTCGAGAACCCACCTTCCGAATATCTCGACGAGAAGAGCATCCATGAATGCTACGGTCATCTTGACGGGTTCAGGATCCTGGGGAAAGACGAATATCCGGAGGAGGTGAAATGGGGAGCTCGATATGAGACTGCTGTGATTAATTCGCCGGTTTATTGTGCCTATTTATTGAGGAAGTTTGTGCTTGGTGGTGGGGTTACGAGGGAATATACAGTGATGGATCCGAGGGAAGCGTTTTATTTGGCCCCGAATGTGAGGACCGTGGTTAATTGTTCGGGGTTGGGGTTTGGGGATGAGAGGTCGTTTATTATTCGGGGTTTGTTTTCACTCTCTTTTTCTTCACTGTCCTGGTCTTTTGCTATCCGGGTTTACTTGCTGTGATGTGGTGTGTTAACGATGTGTCTAGGGCAAACGTGTCTCGTGCGGAATCCTTGCAGTCAGACGGTGACGAGGCAGAATGCCGATGGGTCTTGGTCGTTTTGTATCCCGCGTCCCTCGTCCGGGGGCACGATTATTGGGGGCACGAAGCAGCCGCGCGATTATGATCCCAACCCCTCGGTGGAGACGAGGGAGAAGTTGCTTGCCAATGCAGCCAAGTGGTTCCCGTTTGCGCCGGGGAGTGAGGGGAAGTTTGATGTGATTCGGGATATTGTGGGTAGGAGACCGGCTAGAGAGGGTGGGATGAGGATTGAGGCGGAGAAGGTTGGGGATGCTCGGTTTGTGGTCCATGCTTATGGGGCTGGGGGAAGAGGCTTTGAGTTGTCATACGGAGTGGCCGGGGATGTTGTGAAGTTGATGGTGAGTAACAGGTTGGTTGGCGAGAGGGCTTCGTTGTAGATGTCATGTATGTGTTCAGTTGATTGTAAATATGTTTGGTTTTGATAGGACTTTTTCAAGAGACCATATCTAAAGATCTCAACTCTATAGGACCGCAGGGCCACTCCAGTCTAACATCAAGAAGTGCATGAATCATTGTACCTCGTAGGGCAAAAAAAGAGAAGGAAAAAAGCTAAGTTCATTATAGCAACGAACGTTCTTTTTTACGTACAAAATCTGGCATAACAAATGGTGTCCTTCACTCCGCCACGAATTCACGACACTCGATCTATCTCAATCTTGTGTACGCGGCTGTTGTCTTCTAGAACCTTTGGGCATGAATCCAGCTGGGCCGGAGTTCACGATCAAAGATGACACACAAAACGTCACACGTTAGCCGCAGCCCTCAGTCGAGGAGACCAATACAAGTGATTACTCGGTAATAAACAACACTGTATCTATCATCCAGGAGATCAACACTGCGGGCCCGGACAAAGGCCTGGTTCACCGATTCCAGGGTGGGGGCGCTGCCCGAAAGCCCAGGAGTCGCAGTTTGTTGGGGGGATCGCACACGCTCAGCCTTGTGCAATGGTTTCGTCGTTCGAAATCGGTACCGGTGCCCCTTGCAGCCTCGCCAGTCGTTCTTCTTCCTTCTGTTCCCGGATCCTCTCAGTCTCCTTGCGGAGGGCAGCCAGGTTGAAGGTATCGTCGTCCTCCTCCTCATCGCTGCTCTCATCCTCGGCACGCCAATTACCGCTCTCAAACAATGTTCGTCCAGTGGCTTCCTTGGCCTTGCGGGCTTGTTCTTCGGCTTGCTTCTTGTCGAGACGTTGCTTCTTCCACTCGGCGAATGTTTGAGGGGTGACGGGCGTCAGGTTGCCGGTGAGCTTGTGTCGTTCGCTTTCAAGCCAGTCCTCTAGTGTTAGGGTGTTGAGCGGGGACTTGTCCATCAAGGCCTTCTCAGCCGCACGCTGCTCCTTCGTCTTCAGGACGAATCTGTTGAGGTCAATCAGTATCAATCAAAAACAGTGTGAAGACAACGGCGCAACATACCCAGGGGGCAAACTGTGTTTATACTTGCAGGAGTCACCTCCATTGGGACAGACCCAGAACCAACCGTACTTCTGGTTCTCGACCGCCTCAATGAAGAACTTGCAGACCTTATCGGTCGTCGTCTTCGGGTTTCCGTGCTTGCTGAGGACGACATTGCGCAGCTTCTCTTCATCCCAGTCGTCCATCGTATCCTTCTTCTTAGTCTCCTCCTCCGTGGCCTTCACGTCTCGGGAATCGGTGTAGAGATCCTTCTTAGCAGCCTTGCGCTCCACATTCGGATCGTGACTAAACTTGCACTTCTTTCCCTTCTCACAATTGCCCTGCTTGAAGAACACGCACAGGACGGTCTTGGGGTCCACACCGAAGGGAATCTTCTGCACCTGCACAGGCTTGAACAGCTCAGCCGCCTCCTTCTTTGCCTGCTCGGCGGCCTTCTTTTCAGCCTCGCGGCGGGCCTTCTCGGCCTCTTTGCGCTTCAACTCGGCTGATTTGTTCGACTTCTCCTGGGTTCTTAATTGTTCGATCTGTTTCTTGGCCTGGGCACCTTTTTTCTGTAGGATGAAAGATTTTGCTGTCAGTGGCGATTTCTCTCTCGGATGGCCGTCGGGGGTGTTGAAAGGGGGAGAGAATATGCTGTCGGGAGATCACTACATACGTTCTTCATACCAAAGGTCTGTTCAAATAAATATACGTTAGCGACATTAATAAGATCACGCGATCGGGGGTGACAAACCTTGTCCTCGACCGAGGCCTTCTTCTTCTTAGGCTCATTGTTCTGCTTCTTAGGAGGCATGATGGCGGTTTTCCTTTGCTAATTCTCTCTATAGATAATATCGGACCAGATAAGGATAGAGAGCGCGCGCCTGTCACGCGGTGGCGGTGGTGTTGATCGAAACGAACCTCCCACAGTCGACGGGTCGAAAACCGTTGGTGGGGGATGCTAGGGCGGAGGCTGTGAAAACAACAAAGCCGAATGCCCGAAAGAAATAATAAAATCAAGGAAAGAAAGATGAAGAGCAAGGAAACACCTCTCGCGGTTAAACAGACGAGAGGGAAACGATCGTGGTGGTCAGCGGGAGATCTTTCTTTTCGGTGAGTTGAAGGATGTTCTTCCTCCACATTTTCGAGGTGTGGGTTTCCGTCTTGTGGCGGCACCGCCAACAGACCTTTTGCCCTGTAAGAGGCACCCTTTCTGATGCACTTACTAAGGTTTCTTGTCCACCATTCTTTTTCTTGCATGCTACCAAATCGATTCTCATCTTCTCGAGTAATGGAAATACGGCCAAGACTGACTAATATCTTTCAAGTAAAATATTAGCAAATCAATGAGGTCATCAGACAGGTATTCCACTGCATCTCATTTTACTGCCCGATACAGAGAGAGTAGACCTATAGAACAACATCCAACATTCTCTGCTATATATCTTCTAAACATAAACCTACGAGTAGAACTACAAATACTGAACCATGTTTGACGTACTACTGTGTGTAATCAATCTCCTCGTGCCTGAAAGTACTTATATAACAGGTATAAGTTTACTCCGTACATCACCGTGATATATATTTGCGCCTTCTCCCGACTAACTAGCACCTAGAAGGTTCATAACCACAACAAAGAAGTCCTAGCAGCTTTAATACCGGACCACTGACAGTTACGACCTGATATTCAGAGACTTCATCTCAGTATAGCCCCACTCTCTTTTGTCAGGAAACACCCATAAAAGAAGAAAATCTTTCCAATCTTTAGACTCGCGACTTGCCCTGCTATACTCCCAGTATATGGGGAAATACCCAGCGAACTCCCAGTCCACAAGAGCAGTGACCTTTCCCTGATCATCGACAAGGATATTTCTTGGCAAAATATCGCCATGGCTGAAAACAAACTCCTCGCGCCCCTGTGGTGCATCCTCATCCTTTGATGAATAGCCGCTCGATGATGAATTGTCATCTTGCGAAGCATGCGGCATCGTATCCAAATTGTCATCTTGTGAAGCGTGCAGCATCGTATCCACACCAATCAATTCCAAAAACTGGTTGAATTCCTCCCTAGACTCAAATGGCCTGCCCTCTTGGATATCTGGGGAACCGCTTAGGACTCTCACCTTTCCATCATTCAGGCCGTGATCTTTTCACTCTTAAGCTCACGGAGCTCAGAGACATACCGCTTCAAGTCCCCAGCGAGAACCTCTTTCTGACCCTGATTGAATTTCTCCCACACTTTTTCAAGTGTATAGCCCTCCACAAAATCCATGGTTATTTGGACTACATCATCGTTTCCGTAGCGGGTATAAGCTAATTTTCCTTGTTCATCGTAATTGACCTCGTACACTTTATCGTCTTCATAGCGGATGTTGGTTGATTTTCCTGCTTCATCATAGCGGACGTTGAGTTCCCTGCCGTCTTCATACTGAATGCCATGGACTTTTGGAACGGGGATGTTTGTATTGCCATTGATATATATGAGCGTAAGAGCCTCGTAGATCTTGAAGCCCTCCTTCCCATATTTATGTATCGTTTCCCTCTCCTCGTCCTGAAGCACGATGTGGTCTCCTTTATTGTATATGACCCGGAGTTGAGATTGTTATCTAATGTTTAGGCTTAGCTGATGCCACAGATAGGTAGAGATATGCTTACCACTACTATCCATGTTGAGAACACTATAGACTGTAATGCTGATGAGTTTGCATGGTAAGTCAACCAGATAAAAAAGCAAGATCATATATATAGAATCGTCTATATAAAGGGTTTCAAAGCTCTATGAAGAGAAGTTCCGATCAAATAATGAGTTGATGAGGCCATGACGCGGCTTGCCATATTCAAAACGGCTTTTGAGGTTCTTTTTCGAAGGTGCCATGGGGTGGAGAGTCCGAATTGGGGTGGTTTGAAGGGACAAGATGTATGTGTTACGTATGTATGTCTCTATGATCTGGATCAAAATGCCGATGTTGGCGGTTGCTTGATTTGGGTTTGTATGTTGTAGTAGATATCCAGCATACTAAAATTCCATATGGAGATGGATCGATTGGCAGTCTTCTACAAGGGCTCGGTGTTATGTAAGACAGGGACAATAAATAAAACGGTGTGGTTTCTCCATGTCGAGATGCGGACAAAGGTTCTATGATATTCCCAGGTGGCTCTTTCCTGGGATTCTACAAACAAAGAGAAGACAGGATGCTAACGTTGAGGAATATCAAAGGTTAGCGGAATGGACTTGACAGAGACGTGTAGAGATTCCTTCTTTTGCTTTTGGACAGGTTGATACTTTAGCTATCTTATCCATGGTATGCACTCCGGATTGAAAAATTAACCTCAATTACATATCCTGCACTATCTCGGCATCTCAGGCATAAAGAGTAGGTACCAGTAAGTTTACACCTTCCGAGTAATCGATGCGTACATTACCCCGAACATTCAAGCTCCTAAACTCTCAATCTCGCACATACTGTAGTGCACCTCAACGCAATAGGTAGTATCTCTGATCATCTCATACAACTCATTGATTCTTATTTTAAGTCGTCACCAATGTCATGGATCAAGCCTGTTTCAAATAATTTTTTGCATATAATTAAGAGACCTCCTGGATCTTAGAGGACTTAGCCGACTCCCCAGCATCCTTGTCAGCCTCCTCAAGCTCGGGCATCTCCTCGTCATCCTGGAATAACTAGTCAGCGATTGCAATCGTTTGACGTTGACAACTTTGCCTGCGAGATTGAAAGAACCTACCGACTCGCCCTCAGCACCTTCGGCACCAAGACCAGCAGCGCCACCCATTCCCTCAAGGCCTGCACCAAGCTTCGAGAAGTCAATGTTTCCGAGACCACCGCCCTCGCCGCCGCCGAGGGCATCGAGGCCGCCGAAGTTGTTCGCATAGTCTTCCTCAGGAGCCTCATCCTGCTCATCCTCATCGACCCACTGCACAATTTATCAGCATCGCACGAATTCGCGTTGGTGAACGAGGTCACATTCCATACCTTATCGAAGTCGGTCTTGAGGAAGTGGACCTTCTGGCTGTCCTTCAGAAGACGGGGCCAGTATTCCTCCTTCAGCTCCTTCTTACGCAGGACCAGCTCGACCTCACGGTCACTGTGGTTAACCTTGGAGTTCTCGGGGTCGATCTCAGCGTACAAGTCCAGGGAGACTTCATAGCGGACACCCTTCTTGGAATCACCGGCGAATGTGACATTGGTGGGGGTAATCTTGAGGGTGGCTTCTTTGCGATCTACATCGGGAGCTTTGATGTTCACATAAAGGTAATTGCGCGCAGCGTCGTCGGCAGATGAGCGCTGGGCCCATGTGACTGGAGGGTTACCACATGTTAGCGAACCTCGATCCCATTAGGACAGAATAAAAGCATGCATTAGCGCGAAGAAAAGCTTTTATCTCTTTCAGTCCCATTCTCGTTCTCCTAGAGAAGAGAAAAAGATTGATAAAGAAAGTAAGGTGGGAAGGATACGTTGGCATAACTTCCAGCAAAGCGGGGAAAGGTAAGAGGGGGAGCCTGCAGAATTACGTACCTTCAGGGTGGACCTTGGAAAGCTCAGGCATTATGAAAGTGAGGTGTGCAACGGGAGATGCAAGTAGGAAGTGAAGATGAGAGGGGGGGTATATTGGACAGTGGAAGGGAATGATATCGTGAAGGGTCAGTTGGAAGCTGAAGAAGTTCAGACTAAGCGTGTTTGGTGAATAAGGGAAGATTACTAGTAATACTCGTACGTACTACTAATACCAACCACTGCTGATGATCCGCTCTAGAAAGTACTGGAACTCTCACCCTGTTTACCCGCTGTTTGACCTGTTTGCGGATTATTATCTGCCTGGGGCATCAGTATTCACACGACGTCATTGGAAGGCGGTAAATCACTTACACTGCCCGCTGACTCAGCAGGGACTGGATCGTCCGTTCGCTGGCCCACGATCATGTTCGATTCTGGATCAACGAGATGGACCACAATGCTGATTACAGTCACAAATGAGAATTGTCGAACCCGCAGTGCGATCTGACACTGTTAGAAGGACACGGTAACGTTGTTGACCTAAGCTCATTCCAGGCTATCTCACCACATTGCCGAGGAATTCTGTGCGCTGAGATACCATCCTGCCTGGATAACCCCACCTATTGCAACGGCCCAGTCCATAAATATTGCATCCTGAGTCTTGGCTGATACGGCTCTGACATTTCTGAATTACTCTATATATCTTCGCCAGCCCTGCCACCGATATACAGGCTATCTGTCATACACTATACAAGACCAGAAGTATAGTATAGAAGGATCCGTGTGCCAGCCTGATCCATCATGGAGACTCTCAAAGCGGTCTTTTTCGGTCCTGATCCTCAGGCACAGGTGCGCTCGATAACTACGCTGTCGCACTGCCATTCTAACATACATTTTATGTACAGATGAGAAAATGTAACGCACTCATCCGCGCCAATACTCGCCAATTGGACCGCGATATTGCACAGCTTAGGACTTTGGAGAATAAAACGCGGCAATACATCATGAATGCCTCACGTCGAGCCGAACGAAACCCATCACAGGCGAAGCAGGCCACCCAGGAGGCTAAGACCTTTGCTCGTGAACTCGTTCGGATCCGGAAGCAATCTACCCGTCTACACACGAGCCGAGCCCAACTACAGAGCGTCCAGATGCAGGTCAACGAAGCATTCTCGGTGCGGAAGATTCAAGGAAGTCTGAAGAAGTCGACTGGCATCATGAAGGATGTGAACACACTGGTTCGACTACCCGAATTGAACGCGACGATGCGTCAACTCTCGACCGAGCTAGTTCGGGCTGGTATCATTGAGGAAATGGTAGACGATGCGATGCCAGACAATGAACTCTACGAGGATGAACTGGACGAAGCCGAGGAAGAGGTTTCCAAGGTCTTGCAGGAGATCTTACAGGGTAAGCTTGCGCAAGTCGACACGGTCAAAGCCGAGGAGCCATTGGAGGAGACTCCCGCCGTCGAAGAGCAGTTCGAAGATCAAGAGGCCACTCTCGAACAAATGAGAGGTCGACTGGAAGCCTTGAAGAGCTGAGTGCTGTGAACGCCGAAATGAAGCCTATGCATGCCTGTAATATGTTGTTACGAGCGACCCCCAAATGCTGCAAAAGCATTGTTCTTTGTTGATATATTCACTTTTGGAGTTTGGCCGGTGGAGCACTTGGGATTTGGTTCATTTTCATTCGTTTTGTGTCTACTCTAGAGGCAGGTCCTGATTCCCTGAGTATGAGAGACTATTTCAGCGTTGTCCTAATCCATTGTCATATCTTCTACATCGGACCGACACATGGTAAATATCATTATCTTCCTTGAAGTGGGTCGAATATCTTTGCCTTCTAAGCAATTCTATTGAGGTGAATCCTTTTTTGTTTTTTAGTGTTGAAGGATGGCTCATATGTACTTCAAAAACAGACAACAATGGACTACGGGAGAGAAAAGATATAATGAATGAGAATATAAGTTATTCCCTGTCAAAGGATCATTAGAGCGTAGTGAGGATGTTGATAAAGCATTGTCAGGTCACTGACGTTTCTATTTGCGGATGGGGCGATAACCGCCCCAAAGTGGACTAGCGGCAGAACTCAGCCTCTCCTCCAGTCTTTCTTGTTGACCCTCGACTTCCACCCGACTCTCCCGCGCCTGTTGTCTTCCCGCATTTGCCTCTCTCTTGTCTCCTTTTCATCAACTCAACGTCGCGTCTCTCATCCGAACGTGGCATATAATTTACTTCAATACTTCTTTTCTACTCCACTATCTACCACTTATCCCGCTTATTACGCCTGTCAGAGCAACTGTCTTGAAATCAGACTTTTACCTGCCCCTTGCTGTTGCGAACCTCTCTTCGGTGACGCAACGACTGACACGCTCGAACTCTTGGGAATCTTTTCGAGAATCGCTAGTATCGCCCATATTCATATATCTTTCACCTAACACAATGTCTGGAAAGTTGGATAAGTCTCTTGACGAGATCCTCGTCAACCGTCGTCAGGGCGCTCGTCGCCGCAATCGTCGTTCAACCCAGTCCAAGGCTGCCCCGGCAGCTGTTGGAGGAGTCAAGAAGAGCACGAAGGCTGCGAAGCCCGCCGGCAAGGCTGCTCAGGCTGGACACCCTATGTCAACTGAAAGCAAAATCATGGTCAGCGGCTTGGTAAGTCTCGATTCTCGATTCTCCATTCTATAAGGGCATTCAGCTAACGTCACCAGCCTTCCGATGTGAATGAGGCCAATATCAAGGTATGTTGATTAAGAGGCCTTCGCCTTGGGTTTCTATCGCCATGTCTTTCTTTCTCGAAACCTTCGAGGCGCACCGGCTTTTACACGCGTTCCGACCCTTGTCACGACGTCCTCATATCTTCGCGACCGTTATTGGTCGCGTGAAAAGGCAGCGCACTCCTTTGAGCCATGTTCGCGCGCTATTTGAAATCTAGCGCTCGGCGAGTCAGCCGAAGTTGAGTCCTGCCTGCAGTCCTGTGCAAAGTGCATCATGCTCGAGCGGATCTTTTAGAAATCCGCTCGCTAGATCGCTGCAGGCTGTGCTGTGAATGGTAGTTGAAACACCATTCTGATTTCATCCCGCTTGGCCGCACCTTTTTTTTTTGAATTTGCTTTTCGGGTGTCGAGCATCAGCGAGCGCACCAGCAGACCAGCAGGGCAACAGTCCATACAGCAGGCAGTTTTCTCTGAAACATCTCTCCCATGATCCATGTCTGAGTGTGCCATTTCATATGGGCAGGATGCACCTCTTGTGACTTTGGGACTAGTAAGGCCTCGCTTCGCCCTGAGATGGGCTACTATGTGGGTGTCTGGGGGAACCTGATCAGTCTTCACCGCGCTCCAATAATATTGTCTTGATTACGTCGGTACTGTGTGTTTGGACATGGTGTTGGGTGGATCCGACCCTGGTTCAAATGTGGAAGTGGATCGTTCTTGGTACCGGTCGAGGTGGATTGGGAATTGCGATGAAGACTCGACTTTCAGTATAGCGGAACTATTGGCGGCTGTTGATGCAGATATGTGAAGTCTGTGGGTGGTGTCGGGCTTTGAGTCAAAGCTCGTTGCATCTAATCCTAGAGGGTCTTACTAACTGCCGCTGTGTGCTCGCTGATGCTCTCGCTGTGGAGTTTCGGTCCAACCTACGCGTCGTTTTGTCGAGCTTTCGCTCATGCCAGCGTCTCCAACCATGTCAATAAATATTCATGAGTACTAATCTTGTGTGCTGGATATAGGAATACTTCTCTAAATCTGCAGGACCCGTCAAGCGAGTCATGCTCACCTACAACCAAAATGGCACTAGCCGCGGCATCGCGTCCATCGTCTTCAGCAAACCCGACACGGCTGCCAAAGCCGCCAAGGATCTGAACGGATTGCTTGTTGATGGGCGTCCCATGAAGGTGAGTTTCATGCTCATTTTGCATTTTATAGGCTGAGTCTAACGTTGTATAGATTGAGGTTGTCGTTGATGCCAACCATGCTCCTGAAGTCCCCGCTGCCAAGCCTCTTGGTGAACGTGTCGCGTATGTCTATGTCCGTGGTTTTATTAAAGAAATAATACTAACATGAAAACAGACAAACCAAGTCCCAGCCCAAGCCGGCCACTGCCAGCAAGGCTGCCGACAGCAGTCGTGGACGTGGCCGTCGTGGTGGCCGCCGCGGACCTGCCCCTAAGCCCAACCGTCCCAAGCCCAAGACCGTGGAGGAGCTTGACGCTGAGATGATGGACTATTTCTCCAACGAAAATGCTGGTACTGCTGAGGGCAATGCTCCTGCGAATGCGGCCGCCCCGCAGCCCGCTACTGGTGGCGAGGATCTTGGAATGGCCGAGATTTCTGTAAGTTGCCCTGGTCTGGGGATGCTGGAAGACTAGCTAACCTATGCATCAGTAAATGTATCATGGTACCTTCAATTCAATTGCAGAGGCAGGTTACTTCTGCCAAGTCAGGTTGGCTTCTAGTCGGCTAGGGATGCCATCCGGGCTTGATTCGGATTTGCGTTTCGGTTCTATTTTTCCCCCTTTCACTTTTTCTCGCCGTATGTTTTCTTAGTTTGGTTTTCTAATGTCTCTTCTGCTATTTGGCTCGTTGACGGGAACTGGAGGAAGACTTGTATGTATTTAATAAACGGATCGTTGCAATGAGAACGCGAGGTGAAAACGTGAAAATATTGCCAGCCTAAGGCATCTGTCGACTCCCTACTGATCAAAGCTATACCTTCCAGAGTCCATGACGGTGTTATGCTTCCTTCTAATCTAATACCGATCATATCACACTGTCTCAAGATTTCATACGTGCGCTTATTGCAGCAGTGCCCGTTATCCATCTAGCCTGAAATCACGCATATTGTCAATGCAACGTCAGCGTTACAAAAGACGTGAAGTCGCAACATTTTTGCATCTTTCGACTCCCTCATAGCCAATGTACTTTTACTTGAGTTAACCCAATCTTAAAAGAAGCTTACTGGGCCTTGTATAATGGCAAGATCCTCTTTAAAATACATGAATGCCAACATTCCCGGAGAAGGCTATTTGCTTCATAGGCTCTACTCTCCTTACTCCGTACCTCTACCTCTTTTCGCATTCCCTTATTCTTCTAATTTTCTAGTTGTGACTGGATGTGTTCGAGATTAACAAATTCGACATCTACACCACAGCCGACTAATTGCCTTCCAAATCTTCTAGCCCAGATCTGTCAACTCATTGACAGATGTTAGAATAGTTATTGATATGCACGAATAAAAGAAAAAGACAACAACTAGCCCATTCATGGAACCAATAGGAGACTAAAGTACACCAGTGTAATATACGCAGCCGTTGCACAATTCTGCCAACCCTTTCGTAGAGATCAAAGACAACAGCCGACCCAAAATAAGCCCATGAGAATAGTAAAGGCTGCCCCTCGCGCTTGCCCCCTACACCGTGATATGGGAGCCAAGCTACTAGTGTCGGACAAAGACCCCATAATAGGAGAACAAGTCATGGTGCGTAGTTCATTTCTCTTGTCGAGCAGGCTACCAAGTTCAAACGCCGACCTGGGGAGCCTTTTCGAACAAATTATGTGCATCGAACAAATGAAGTACATCGGCAAGTTCGGCAACACTGGTGAGATTGTCAGGGCACGTGGGTTTCAGAACCTCTGGTATCTCCTTGAAATAGAGGCAGTTTTTGAGTCGAAGAATCTCCTTTGGTGAAAGCTTTTTCACAGCCTCGTCCTGCTGCTCGGCTGTAAGGGAATCGAACTTCGCCACAAGCTCATCCAGAGAGAGGGGAACATCCATAGCGTTGGATTGTCTTCTGACCATGCCAGCCGGCCGTGCTGCGGCGGCGAGGAGAGCGAACGTAGAAACAAGAGTCAAGAGGCTGGTGACACGCATTTTGGGAGGACGCGGTTATTTGTTGAGGTATTGATTGCTGTTATTGAACTGATGGTTGGATAGAGCACAGTTTGGAATGATGAACTGTGGACAGTTTGGAGATATGAATATTTCACGAACCGAGTGACTGGCTCATCATTTATATAGGCTTCTGTTCACCTTGATCGAATATGCTTTTCGTGTCAGCTCTTAAGGCGCACATAATTTTCTGAGTGATGATCGTGGAGCTAGTGGAAGATTGGCGAACTATCGTATTGGAAAGTGTCGATCAAAGAAAAACTGTACGGACATATCACCCGTATTTGGATTACCATTTTCTTCCTATTAGAATCTCGACCAAAGATCTGCATTCTAATTATTGCTAGTGCTAGACTGCGCATATAATGTGGAGTAGTTCTGCGCTCTTATTGGTTTCGAATATTCCTAGCAGGGCATTTCTCCAGTGGCTAGCTGAGGAAACACGAGACAATACCTGGGGTCCTGGCTATGAGACCCGTGCGTTCTTGGTACCTACTGAAGGTAGGCGGTTATCCTTTAGACTCTGGATATTCAGGAAACTTCCTCTGTTGTTGCCTAGGACTTTTTTATACCTAGATATGTCAAGCAATAGCCAGATACTTGAGTCTTCACTGCCACCCATAAAACTGTGAAAAAGAGACAAGGATTTTATCCTATGCATCTAAAACGGGTAGATGTAGAAACAGCCTATAGTTCGATATAGCGCACAGAGATGTCGTACACATAACTGCTCCATAGTCCTACCAGGCACTATTGTAATCCTTGGCTAGGTCCAAGACAATGACTGAGCCGAACAGAAACGCACGAGAACTTTAAACTATCTCGCCCTTGTACGGAGTATTCATGCCGAGCTATCGAGACAAGACAGTTAGCCCCTGGATGAAAGTCTATATAAGTGGAGCCCAAGTCATAGTGTATATCTGTTGTCGGGATGGACCGCTTGGGCTGAAATGGTGGGGATTGGGAATCCAATAGTAGATCAAGCTGATTGGCAATGGTCGTCAAGCAGGCTTTCAGTTTACTGATTCCCCTGATCACGTATCCCACGTATTCTTTATCGTTGAAGGTATTCCTCCACCAACTTCGCTAACAATATCATTCACAAAGGGAGATCATGCGCAGCGTTGGATCCTTCGACTGTGGAAACCGGTTGTGATGCAGCGACGAGAGCGAACGCGGAGAGGAAGGTCAAGCAGCTATCTGTATGTTTACATTAACACGCCCACGATCCCTTTGTTGTCGATGTTTCTGTCTTGTCTCCTGAAATATAATAACTTGTCGTCTTTGGAGACCTGGTCTACGCCACACCATGCATGGGTATAGGTGATACGAGTAGGCATATATGACCACAGAGGACCCGGAGGACAGGTGTGGCAGGTCACTGCCTTAACGCCAAACGCTGCCGAGAATCACGAAATGATTTATATACTTATTCCAGAAGGTGGGACACAGCTGTGGGGGAGTCCCGCTAGAGACTATTAGGACATGTCGGATAGCTCTGTCCAGGGATCCGGCGCCCCTATAACACGATGTTGAGTTATAAAGACATCCTTGGGTTTTGTCCGGTCCAACCTGTCCTCGTTGGTGCGCACCAACGACTGCCACAACTCCCTTTATTTTTCCGTCCTCCCCAGGCAAACAGAGAATAGGCCCTCTTTCCGCCAAACTCCTCTCCCCTCTTATTCTTCTCTTTGGCCCATTCTACATCGATAGTACCCTCAAGGTCAAGGTTATTCTCGCCCCATTCCTCCAAACTAAAGCATGTCACAGGTATCTAAACAGCTCTGAATAAAGACATCCAGCTTGGGATAGAGCAACCCTCTGGGACTACGTGTGAAGTTGGACAGATCATAGTCAATATACACGTCGACTGAAGGAACAAGGAAAAAGTAATAATTAATTCCTCTGCTTTTGAGCCGGTGGTATGTATAGATTAAAGAGTAGACTGTGATAGCGCCACGGTTTAACTAAGCGATACTGTATTGCATACGTTTCTGATTGTAGTAGCTCTGCTGCCTGGCCCACGAGCTCTGTTAGAACGCAAATTTACCAGTCCTGCAACATAAGACAGATCATGTTAGCCTCTACATAAAAGAGAGAAGGAGAAAGAACTCCTGAGCGACTTAATCACGAACTCTGCCAGCGCCGTAGAAAACAAGGGCAGCTATACCAACCAGACAGCAAGAGATACCATACTGTTCCAACACCCGAGTAACAGCAAGAGTATCATCCGTGCCATATCCACGATTAGACGCGTATTCGTTACTGTATGTGGGCTCAGTGTCTGAGCAAACTTTGGATTCATCGGTTTTGTCGTCACTAGAATCCAGGGAAGACAGGGGATGAAGTTTTAGCCAACTCATGATTGCCCCAACAGAAGCAGATTACATAGGATGGCAGTATTATGACTTGTAGAGCAATAGATAATGGAGCGCCCCTACTTACTGGAGAGGATTGAAGTGGATTCTTGGGGAAGAGCCCGTACTCGAAGGTCGTCCACATAATCGGCCCATTTGGCCCAGAGCGGGGCAGAACTCAGCCCGCACGTATAAGTTATTAAAACCCTCTTCTATTGTAAATTTAGCCGTATTCAGTGGAATATTATATAGTTATATTTGACTTTATATACATGAAATCTTTTAATTCAAGCCTCATAATCAGTATTCAGTAAGCCATCGTATATTACCTGCTGAGGTAAATCCGGCTTATTATTTGATCTGGATGAACGGGAATCATGAGACGGAACATTCGTTTGCCTCTTTCTTCCCCGAGTCTGCCGTTGTGAAGGCTGCGGAGGGTTGGATAAAGGGTTCTCTTCCTCTGTATCGCGAATTGGATCAATTCTACCCTCTATATCCTGTCCACCCTTCTCCTCCTGTGCTGATTCTATCTCATCTCGTGTAGTAAGTAAGCTCTTTGGTGAAAGTAAGCTGCTCCTCTTCCTTCCCATTCATGACTACCAGACGCATTACTTTGCTTTTTCTTTTTTATAATTTGTTTAGACTTAACCATTCCATTGGTAGTGTGGCTATTAATGTCAGCCCTATTTTCTATTTTTCTTTACTATCTTTCTACGAAAAGCACCCTGAGCTAGTCTTTATAGAAGCCCATATGGTGCACGCCCCTATGCCACTATATGGTAGAGAAATATGTGTAGTGAAATTGTTAAATGACTGGCTGACTGGGTTCATGTTCACTGTTTGTATAGCTCTTTGCGGGCTATTTTAGTAAGAAGATCGTATTGTGGGCCCAATTCCATTCCACTCAAATGTTAACCAGTAATATCCATCGTTCTTGATTTACTGGCATGCACCATAGAGCAAGAAAGTTTCTTGCTCTGTTTTCAATGCTGCTTCTACTAGTACAACTGCCGACCAGCAGCATAATGTTTCAGTTTATTTCAAGTCATGGCCTAACACTGTGCTAACAATGTGATACGGATTATAAGACACGATGCTCCAATGTTCCACACCGTAGAATGAGGAACATATTGCCCACCACCGGAAAATATTTCCGTTGTCGTGGCCAAGAATGTAACTGCCGAAAGGACTCACATCCCGTTTGCGTCCAAGCTAGGGCACAAGGACACTAAAATCCTATTTTAATATAGATTATACCATGCCCAGCCGGATGCGGACATGTTGAAGAAAGATTCAATCTAACAGCCTCTGTATCAAGAGCTGCCTCCGAAATTGGATAAAATATGACCTCATTGCAGGTTATTCATCCTTCTACACACTGTAAGCATCCGCATACGCGTGAATAGATGTGTCTGGTCAGAACCCTACTCCCGTATACAGAATCTTGGGTATGAAAGATGTGCCAAATGTGTCATAATTAAAATTACTAGCCTTTTCGATGGTCCAATACTTGCAATGAAATGAAAAACATCACAGATCCTTCTCCATTGCACTCAGGTATAGAAATAACACTTTTACCTCCCAGTTGAAAGTCCATATCATGGGGACAGTGATTATCGCCATGGGGTATTAACTCCGTTTTCGACGTGTAATAGACCACTCCGCCTAGTGGGAATTCTTGAAAGATTCCAATACTCCATGCTCGTCGGCACGCGTCGCAAGGTCGTGTAAATGTCCAGTACAGGCGCCTTCAGATATAACACAAACGTGAAGTTTCTCAAGATCTCTGCGACTCAGGTGGGGAGTAAACGTATCGATCTCGGTCGGTGAAAGCTTATCGAAATCGCCCACAAGGCCATTCAGGGTGGGGGGTTCGTCAGCTCGGGCCAAGAGTCTGGATCGTCTTTGGGGCATTGTCGGCCAAGAGCCGGAGAGGAAGGGGAATGTTGAGAGAAGGGTAAAGAAACCCGTCACACGCATTTTGGGCGAAAGTAGTTGTGTCTCAGTAGATTTGGAATTGGAGATAAGGGTAGTAGCTTGGAAGCAGAGTATAGCAGACAGCCATGAATGACTACGAATCGATTAAGTTCCTATGGAGATGGTTCACTATCTATATAGTTCTCTAAGTATCAGTTTGTGCCAAGGAGGAACTCATATCCTTATCTGCATGGGGAATAATACTCCGCGGTGCACGACGATCTGCTGTCTAAGTTCATATCGGAAATGACTATATAGGTCAATTCCAGCGATGATCACTGTTCGCAGTACGGAACGTAGATCGAATTACCGATCCAAGATTGGTCGCTTTACTTTCTACCAATAATGGGAATTATACCACAGAGATTTTAACTTTCTCGTGAATAAGCTTTGTGTGCTGCTTCTTCAACGGCTGCCCCGAAAACGGAATATCTGAAGATACCTTCTCCGGCCCCAGACCCACTTCCCTGGTGAGGCTACTCCGATATAGTCCTATGGGATCATCCTCTGTAAAGTCTTGATAATCTATGCCGGAGTGCAACCCAAAGGATACGTGCCCTCGACAAATGAATCCGTCTCCATGGCCAAAAGATGTAAGTGATGGAGGGATCAGTGGTGCTAACCATTGCTGACTATTCTACTGGCTTACAGAGTAGAGCATTCTTAATAAGCTTGTTAAACGTTTGGATTAGATTATCCGTATCGTAAAGCTCGAGGAACGGGATAACTTGATCAGGGACATCCTTTTCTGGAAAGATTGCAAATATATAGGTTTCTTTCCTATTCTTTTCTTGTGTCTTGAAGAATGAACAACTATCTAACGTCTTTGTAAACTCTTTACACTACAAGTAAAAGTTTGTGTTGACTCTGCATACGCCAACTAAATATTCGCTTCTGGAATGGAAGAATGGTGTAGATGAGAGACTTTATACAAGATCCCCCTCCCTTTTCTCGACAGCTGAATCAGCCGTGAGCATTGAGGCAAGCTTATTCATATGAATTCAGCTGAATTCAGCTCACACGCTAGATAATTATACTTATGGTAACAAGATCGTCAGGTAGAGAAGTAGTTTAAACGATTTTATCATAGCTGATAGAGTATATCTTTCTCCAAAAAATGATATCGTGCCTTCTATGAGAAAAGGCTCACAGAGGACATTATCGACCACTTCTGAATGTATAGACATCTATCACTGTCTTCCAAATCCTCTATAGACTGTTTCTACTCTCCCCATCTGTGCAGCCTCAAAAATGAATGACAATGAGCATGCGATATTATAGTGACTGGCTAGGCGGCATAGTTGCTTCTATTTATTTTCCCTTACAAATTCCATTGCCCCTACCCTATGGGTTAGAGATGAACCTTCATGATGCTCTCATATAGGCATGTGAATAGTTTTCGTAGGTCCGGGGTACTACATCACGTCAAGTCTTATGTGGATCAAGGCAAGCTGCCACAGGAAAACTACCCCCGCCAATTGATAAAGACAACGTCCTCCCCGGAGTGATTATGTCTAGTTAGCCTGCTTGATATTTTCAACAACAACCCCACAGTGGGAGTCCGGGGTTCCGCGCCGGAATTCCAGGAATCGGCAGTAGGGGTTGTTACTTGATGCCAGATGGAGTACATTTAGGCCCACTAAGTAGGCACTTTCATGGCTTTCTCACCGGGGATTTCCAGGAGTTGTTCTTGTTTAAACTTCACCCGAGCAGGCGGCGTCCGCCTATTATGTTGATCCCTGAATCAAAGCCTAGACAGAAGAGCCAAGACGGTAATACCGAGCGCTTACAACTGCCATTTCAGGAATGACTAGTGCCCTAGCCTGGGGTACCCCGGAGATATGATCATCTAAATGTGGAGAGGCAACCCTTACCGGCGGAGATTTATGTCATTTACATGGACAAGTGCGGAGAAGCACGAAGTGGATATGTCGAACAACCCGATCGTCATTATTGAAGAAGGTGGTCGTTACTTACCTGGGGATGGCGCTTTTTTGTCATGCCTGGAGCTGAGGCATTATTTATAATGGAATCTCGCTCCTCATCCCAGCGGTTATTCTGGAAGACTGAAGATTTTTGGTCTCTGACCGGTCTCCATGGCATTGCTTCTGAATATTCTCCTCGCTGCTCTGCCAGCCGTGGTCGCTGGCCTTCCGCCAACCGCTACAGTAAAGAACGGCACTTATGAGGGCGAATATGTTGCTTCATACGACCAAGATCTGTTTCTTGGTATCCCTTTCGCTCAACCACCCGTTGGAGAGCTCCGTTTCCAGAACCCACAGAGCTTGAACAGTACCTTTGGAACTAGAAATGCCACTGAATATGCTGATTCTTGCGTCGGTTATGGAGTAAGGCTAGCCCTGGCTTTTGAAATTAATACCTTGCTAACCCATTCCTAGAACAGTGCAGCCTGGCCTTACACCCTGAGCGAAGACTGCCTGACATTGAATATCGTTAGGCCTGCCAAGTCAGGACAGACCAATAATGACGAGTTGCTCCCCGTCGGTTTCTTTACTCACGGAGGAGGGTGGTCGATGGATTATAGTGCCAATGGCGTGTACAATCTGAGCTTCATCGTCGAAGAATCGGTCAAGATGGAAAAGCCATTCATTGCCATCTCCGCAGACTGTCAGTACGTCCCTCCGTTCCCAGACTGGGTAATATATGCTAATACCTCGTCTAGACCGAATGTCTTTCTGGGGCTTCATGGCCAGTCAAGACATCCTCGACGCAGGGGTAGCCAACCTCGGCCTCAAGGACCAGCGAATTGCTATGCAGTGGATCAACGAGAATATCGAAGCCTTTGGCGGTGACCCAGCCAAGGTGACCATTTGGGGCGAGAGCGCAGGCGGTGGTAACGTCGGCTATCATGCCACTGCCTATGGCGGTCGTGACGACGGCCTCTTCCGCGGCATCATTGCTGAGTCCGGCGCCGATGGCAGCCACATGAAGAACCTGACGGAACCTCAGCAGATCTATGATACCATCGTCGGCACTGTCGGATGTGATGGTAGTTCAGACAAACTTGCCTGCTTGCGTACGGTCCCCTTCGAAAAACTCAATGCGACAATCACCGAAATCTCGGGTAGTTTCTATCCCATTGTGGATGGGGACATCATCCCGGACTTACCATCGGTGCTGCTCGATGCCGGAAAGTTCACTAGGAAGCCTATCTTGCTCGGCACGAACGCTGACGAAGCCACAATGTTTGCCGGCACCGGGGTTAACACGGACGAGGACATTGCAAGCCTCATTCAGTCGTCGGGACTAGATGCCAACACCACCGAGATACTCATGGCACTCTACCCGGACATCGACTCGCTCGGACTACCAGCTAACTACCACGTTCAGCCCGATGGACCCGTGGGGAAGCAGTACAAGCGCTCGGTGGCGTTGCTGACGGATCAAATGTTCCTCTCATGGCGGCGTCTGAGAACAGATGCATGGTCCAAATACGGTGCTCCAGCCTATTCGTACCTATTCGAGTCGCCAACATTATCCAGTAAGACCTCATTACCCCAATCAAACACTAAGCCAAAGGCTAACAACAAGGTAGCCGCATACAAAGGCACTAGCCATTTCACCGAAATCGGCTACGTATTCTACAACAGAATTGGCCTTGGCTATGCCGCCGGCCAAAGCCCGCTCGCAAACGCAACTCAGGACGTGCTAGATCTGGCCAAACTCACCACTCGCATGTGGATCAGTTTCATTACCGATCTTGATCCAAATAACCATGGAGGTAGGATTGTTACTCTAGCTTATTATGAGTGAGAATATTCTCTAACCGTGACTTTAGTTTCTGGGGTAGACCACTGGCCTGTTTATAACGCTACAGGGGGATATGGGCAAAACTTCTATTTGCATCCTACGGATGGCGGCGTGAGACCTGATACCTTTCGACTGGCGGGGACGACGTTTATGAATTCGGTTGCGAAGGAGCAGTATGGGCGATGAGCGCTATTTTAAACAAGCCGGTATGAAGACATAATGTTATTGTATTCGAACCCGGTAGACAATCTATATAGCGAACTCAAAGATTCCTTCTCATGCACTTCCCTGAGTTGCTATGACCTGAGTAGAGCCTGAGCAGACTCTTGAGCCGGTTAAACAATGGTATACTCATGGGGTATCTAGCTCCATAATCTCCCAATACTTCAAGACACCAATAAAACCCACAAAACAAAACCCAGTATAGTCGATGCTCAAGATAGAGGAGATATAATGAGAGCGCACCAGGCGCCAATCAAACTCCACCTCGGGCACCAACAAAAAGCCAAGACTCTAGCCCAAAGCGGGTGGGGGCCATCGATCGTCGCCTGGACGGACACCATGCAATATGACTGTTCTGACTGGGCTCATGCCGGTCGCCTCCGCGCGGATTTGTTTGTCGCTAGAGTTTATGCAGGGTCAAAAAGACATATGTAGGCTGGTTGTCCTTCGTGTTCGAGAACGGGTGTAATGGCTAATCGCCAAGGTGATGAGAGAGCCGATCAGAAACGGAACAGATAAGACGAAAGCGAACACGAGGAGTTGCCGGAGAGTTCGTGGAGGGACGAGAGATGATGCAGCGAAAAGAAAAAGAGAGAGGAAGAAGGTTAATATGAAAATCACTGCGGAACCCATCATGCAGATAGAATGGCGTTGCGATTATCAGTGGAGTGCGAGGCCGGAGAGTGCATGAGGCTGTCTGTCACTGGAAGGGGCGGGGCAGTCATAGTCTGATAAAATACATGGTGAGGTAAAATATAGGTCTCGAGAAGGTCTGCTTTGCTTCACAGAGTATCTTGCTAGGCTCTCTTACGAATATAAAGTAGTGGCTCTCGACGTTGCGGCAAGGCAACGTTGGTGGTGGAGGAACAAGGATGTTCGTTGTGGCGTGTCTTAGGGCTGCGTCTGGACGAATAGGCATTCATTCCGTGGACTGGCCAAGTCACCGTAATCACTAGCCTCATGACATTTATACTACTAGGCACCTAGTGTTGGTTTTCTCTTTGTCCTTGTTCTTGTTCCTTGTTGTATAATTTCTTATTCTTTGTCTTCCCCTTTTCTTTTGTTTTTCCCTGGCTTTTCCCCGAGTCAAGCCACATCCATCAACATATCGGGCCTTATATGACATTTGAACATGGAAAGCTCACAACATGTCAGGTAAAAAGGTTCAGAAAATAGAAAATAAAAGAAAAAAGAAAAAAGAAGAAAAGAAGAAAAGGAAGAAAAGGAAAGCAAAAAGAAATAAAGGTTATTAACAGAGCAGGAAAGCAGACGGAGTGACAAATAGTAAGCTATAATAACAATCTCCTAGTGGGGACCAAGGGCTAGCGACAACCTATCCCCCCATTGAACAGAGCACATAAGTAGATGGCATCGTAACGCATAGTACTTGACAAATAAACAATCAAAGATCAACAATCTTTTCTTTTTCATGGTCCATTTTTCACGAGCCATCACCGAGACAGATTCACGTGGGCCTCTGGATCTTAAAGACCAAGTGATCGCCACAATTAACTGGCAGTCAGCACAACTACGGCGGGTCAAACAATTGCTAGAGCGTCTAGCCAAGCGAGGGTTCCTACAGGAGATAGTCAACAAGGAGAAAGCCGATCACGTACTCGAGAACCACAAAGAAGAGGTTTTAATTCCTATTGCAAACAGGCTGCAGAAAACCCTAGAATGTCGTACGAGCCCTCCCACCAAAGGGCATGTCGACGTCTTCTTCGAAGACGCAAAATGCCTGCTGACCAGAGTACTCGCATACAATAAATTAGTATCCCCCAATGAGTACCGCCGTGGTCGTGTGAAGAAAGAAGTGCTCAAGCTTTTTGGCTTCAAGTTGATTGATTCATTTCAATGTTCCTATTGCTAGGTAGTCTGTTTACTCAATTCATTTTATTCGGCTACAGCCTGAGCCTATCCTCAACGTGTCTTCTTCACATGATTGAGCTTTCTTTCGTATTTGTGGGTCGCTCGTTGATGTGTTCTAGGTCAGTGGTGATTTGTGATCACGCGGATGTTTCATGACAGGGAGACATGTCAGGGAGGCGTCTCTTGACATGAACATCTGTATGCCGCAAGTCAATTATACCATACCTTTACAGTCTGTCGTTCTTTTTTGCTATCAGCCCAGCTTTTAAGTGGGTCTTTTCTTCGTGGTATAGCCTATCCCTCAGATCTCAATGCCCTGCAGAACCTTTGCAACGTTTTCATGTCGAGGCTTCAATCCAATACGGAAAGGCACTGGAGAATGTCCAGAAAGGCCATCGTACTCCTTCAGGTCAATGGGCTCATCTGGAATCTCGTACATGTCAAACGCCCAGAGCATACGCGAGATAGTGAGCCAAATCTCCCGCTCCACAACAAGCATTCCAGGGCAAATACGGCGACTGAAAGTGATTAGCCTTTTAGTCTCAATAGTTAACAGTAGATGAGGGACTTACCCGGCACCGAACATCCAGTGGTCTCGCTCCATAGGGTTGGCAACATTGGTACTCTCGGCAGATGTCAAGGGATCGTTAATGTATCGGTCAGGCTTTGTTCAAATGTTAGCAAGGGAGGTTCCTGGAGGCTAGGCTCAAATGAAACATACGTCGAAAGTCTCAGGGTTAGAGTGACGTGCTGAATCATAGTGCATGGTCCAGGTATTGAGAATACCCATAGTTTCTTTGGGAATATACTTTCCACGATAGACAAAGTGCTCACTTGCCACATGAGGCGTACCCAACCAGATGGATTGTGACCTCTCTCGACCTCTTTAATGATAGTATGGCAGTAAGGCAGATATTTTTCATCTTCGATACCAGGGAGACGGCCACGTCCAACAACACGATCGAGTTCTTCCTGGGCCTTTTTCTGGATTTCAGGATAGGAAGGGATCAGAACAGAGAACCACTGCATAATGGCGGCGGTCTGAAGAAAAGTCAGCGATGGAAATGACAAAGAAATCTATGGTAGTAACATACTGTCTCGACACCGCTGATCATGAAAGCGGAGGCAAGGATTGCCATATCCAGGTCATCCAAGTCTTCTTTGTCGCGCACTTCGATCATGGTCTTGGCTAGGCAGTCCACCACCACCTTCTTTCCTTCCTTCATTCCCCTCTCTGTGTCCTTGATAATCCCACCGTATGTCTTGACTAAATCTTCGTGCAGCTTTTTGCCACATTGATGCATTGGTGTTGGAAGGTATTGCAGGAGGGGAACGAAATCCACCAAATTGGACATAGGGCCAGCACAGTTCCTGCACCTTGAGTTAGTCTTTTGGAAACGAAAGGTATTAGACAAGGTTCAGGCCTACATAAGCTCACGGCTTAGCTTCAAGGCCTGGCCGACAAGAGGGTGTTTGATGCTGTCAGTGCTGAAGCTGAAAGTAATAGTGGTCATGTTGTTAAGTGAGCAACGGCCAGCATGAGGCTTGATTGATTAGCGTGGACTTTAAGATCCTGGGGTCTGGACTTACTTGAGGGTTAACAGGAACTAATTCTCCTTGACTTTCATCAAATAACGTCTTAATCAGAGACAACGACTCATAATCCAGAGTAGGAAAGTAGAAGTCAACTGCACGCTGGTTCAGCCATGTGGTTGCAATGCGGCAATGCTTGCGCCTGTAAAGTATCGTCATTTCATGAGAAAAAAGAAAATTCTATTGAAAGGGATTTTCAAGTTGCATAAACCTAGCATCGATCATTTTACGGTGTAGCGGTGATACCTCGACCAGCAAATACAGTTTGACTCTTGATGAATATCTCCTTTCGCGAGGAAAATACATTTCCATTGGTAAGGAGAAGGTCCTTTGCACCTTCTGGATCAGAGACAATGACGAATAGTTGATTTCCGAGCCAGATGGAATATAGCTTTCCAAACCTCTTGGCACAATAGTCCAAGGTTAGCTCGGGGTATCTAGTCAGGGAGTAGAAAGATCCTGGTAGCTATGTTGGCGAAAAACAAGTTACAATGTCAATTGGTGGGGAGAATCAAATCACCAAGTATAGGAAGCCCGACAGGTCCATGGGGAATGCTGTGGCCATACTTGTCAGTCTAAGGTTTTCTAAACCAGGAAACAACAGACACAACTGCTAATGCAGCAACTGCCCAAATGGATAGCGAGGTGGCTTCTAAGTCAGAAGTCACGGCGGGAGCCCAAGATACTTATACCCAAAGGTATCGATTCAGGCAAGGTCTCAGTCCCATTAGAGAAGAGAGACATTTCTCGATATGAAGGAAAGTAGGCGAAGAGAATTAGTGAATGCCTGATTGATTGATGGGTATAGGCTGGCTTTATATAACTTTGGAATATAATGATATACTACCTTTTCTCCCTCAGGTCGAACTTGAAAGAGATGACCAGCACCTGGGCATCGCCTCTGTACTCCGTACGTGGCCTGGCTTTCGTTCAAGGTCCACGATGTTGCTCTTTCACCCGAGCACCGTTGGTTCACCTCGTTTCCCGTAGGCCGTTTACGTGTCTCGAATGAATGATTCCAAGCTTAGGGCAGGAGACGACCCAATCTTGGATTGTCCTAAACAATCAATTACTTCCATTAGGTTTAACCGGGTTCCAAATGCATCCTCATGGGTCCAAGTCCACTACGCCTCGTTCCACAACGGGGTTGCTAGGAATACTCACTTGCCCGTAATCAGTATCATGACCTGTTTTGGAAGATTTAGAATACCCGAATGTTATACACGCCCGTTGTATTGATGGAGAATATTGAATTTCAATTCCAAGTTCCCGACACCGGCGGTCTTCGTGACATCTGAATGGATGCATGCTTCGCGGCTTGGGCACTAAGTACCCCCGCTATCAATCAATCAATCAATCAAGATTCTATTACCTGGTAGAGCCTGACTACTGAACATGTAGCTATACAGGTGCGTGTCGTGTCGCCTAGAATCTAATCGTTAATACCTAAACGAATGGATAGCCTTAATCCAAGGCCTTATATATATATTACTATATTTTGATGATTCTAGTATTCTTTGTGGATATATTTTGTAACTTTATACTTAGAATAGTGTCTTCCAGTATTTCTCTATATATATAAGGGGTTTCTCCGTATAGTAGTTACGGGAGTTTACTGCCTTGTAGATATATCTTAGAAACTTAGAAGACCATTCTCCTGCCAGATAGCGCTCTACCACTGCGCCATCAGACCGGCCAAGTACCCCGCTACTAGCGGCACCCAGATGGCGCGACCCGGCCATCAAAAAGCACAAATTTGCAGTGGTCCGTGTGCCTTAGCTAAAGCCGATTGCTGGGGGCCGAACCCGGAGCGCTCTGGTCCATTCTGCTAGTAGCAGTATACAATTTCGAATCCTTTAGGGTTTAGCGTTCCAGATGAAATGACAAGCTTTTTTGGCCCCCACGGGTTACGGCGCCTTCCGCTCGGGCGGCCACTGACATGCCCGGTATTACACGTAGTAAAATGGGAAAGCTTTTTCCCCTTAGCGTCTTATACATTCCATATGACAGGAATCATTGGACCGCGAGGATGGACGCTAATTGGCACTAGCAGAGCCTTGCAAAGATATTCGAACTTTGAAGAGCTCCTGGGGCTCGCTTAAAAATCAAATGTGGTATTCCTGTTCGATCACCAAGATGCTATTGCAACTGTGGGTCCGGTATCGCACACCAGCTGATCCCACTCAAGCTATGCACTCGCCTCAACCAAACTTTGAAATTCCTCTGCAAAAATGATGCACTTCAAGATTAAAGCGCATATCACTTTCTGCCACTGGTCTGAGGCAAGACGGGCTGGGGTGCGGCTGGGTGGATCCAGAAAACGGGGTAGCGGGGTTGGATGTTATTCATGAGTGTTTGCTAATCCACACCTGTACGACTATATCTTTCTCAACTAGGAAGGTAGGAGCCTTGCTCCGGGTAGAATATCTTCTGCCCAAGATAACCCACGGGGGTGATCTAATTCCCAGATTACTGGCATGTCGAGGGTTGACTGAAGACGTCTCTGTCTGGGTATACCTCCAAATGAGATCACCACCAAAAAA